>OZ038493.1:73957359-74107359 GCA_964036315.1 Acanthosepion esculentum | reverse complement strand
CTTTTTTTAGGGAAATTTTCTCTGTGTATCTTTCTGTAAATAGGACCATCTATAATAATTTAAAGAGATAACCACTGCTGTGTGAATGCATGTCAGATTGCTAAGCTGCTCAGGTATTGATTAAAAAATAATTGGCTAGTGTCATCAGATATTGGTTGGTTGTCATTGGCAAATCGATGGAGGAAACAAAATCATTTTGTTGGCAGAGAATTAAATTGGGAATTGGTTAGATTTACATCTCTGTTCCTCATCTCAATGGCCTTGGGATTTGTTGGCTTGAGAATCCTTTTAAATATCTGCCAAGTTACAAACTTAAGGCACCAGTAACATGGAAGAATACATAATAAAGTTATTCTGTTTGCTGAATTATAAACTGAGTTTTCTTGGTTATTATGTTATCCGTGCTCTTCACTTGTAACATAATGACACGTCGGGCCAATTAATCCATTAACAATAATTGGTTTAATATTGTTAACTTAAGGAAGAGGTTAATTGTAGAATCCTATATTAGCCTAGCATCAGGAGTGGTGTATTATATCAAGCATTATACAAGGATGTATCAAAAGTAGTTTCATTTATTGAAAATGTTTATCTATTTTAATTATGCTTACTAAAGCTATTAATGTTAATTAAACCTATTAATGTTAAACGAACCAGTAATTTTAACTAAACCTATTAATGTTAACTAAATACATTATTAAACATTATTAAACACATTATCAAACACATTACAATAATTCATTATATGACGATATATCAAAAGTATTTTCATTTATTGAAAATATTTATCTATTTTAATAATGCTGGATAATGCATTTTAATAATGATAACTAAAGCTATTAATGTTACTTAAACCAGTAATGTTAACTAAAACTATTAATAATCCCTAAACTTATTAATTTTAGCTAAACCTATTAATGTTAATAAAACATCAGTAATATTAACTAAACCTATTCATTTTGTTAACTAAACCTATTAATTTTAATTAAACCTATTAATGTCAAACCTATGAATTTTACCCAAACCAGTAATGTTAATTAAATATATGAATGTTAACTAAAGCTGTAAAGTTAACTAAACCTATTAAATATAACTAAAGACATGTTAACAATTAACTTTAATTAAACCTATTAATTTTAAGGCAAACTTGGACCTTTATGCCCACAAAAAAATTGAGTGTCAATGTTTATTGTTTTAAAAAGCGATGATTATAATTGTAATATGACCTAAACATATGAAAGTGAATTTATAGATTGTTTTTCCTTCCTGAAAATTAACAACAAAAATATTAAGCTGTATTTATAAGTTTGTTTATTTACAAGAATAATTCTATATTTACAACATTATAAATCTGATACAACATTTATCATTTATAAAGAAATAAATATGAAAACAACTTTTTATTCATGAATTTATAAATATTTATTAAATTATTAAAATGTATGAACAACTATAAGAAAATCCTTATTTACCATTTTATGAAGTTTGACTCAATATCTGTCCATATTTCTGAAATGAAGTATTATGTACACTTTTTACATGGGACATTGGATAAAAGTGTTGGTTAGATCCAGTGACAGGACCCAAAGAGTGTCAGTTCAATACCTGGTTAAGGCAGTGGAGATGGAAATTAACAGGAGATAACTGATAACTGACATCCATTAGAGATGGCATGTGGAACTAGAACAGTCTACCCCAGTGAGCGAAATAAAAGGTTCAGTTCAACATTCCAACCACCTGAAGAAGGCCGGAGCATACAACAACTGAAACATTGTAATAAATATGGTGACAAAGATGAGGACAATAATCCTAATAATGTAAATAATGTACATAATACCTCATCTCAGAATTAAAGACAGATACTGAAGGGCCGAAATGTTGTAATAAATATGGCAACAAAGATGAGGACAATAATCTGAATAATGTAAATAATACCTCATCTCAGAAATATAGACAGATACTGAAAGGCCGAAACATTGTAATAAATATGGCAATGAAGATGAAGACAATAGTTTAAATAATGTATATAGTGTACATAATACCTCATCTCAGAAATAAAGACAGATACTGAAAGGCTGAATCGTTGTAATAAATATGGCGACAAAGATGAGGACAATTATCCGAATAATGTAAATAGTGAAAGTTTGACTCACTTGGTAATTTGCTGATTTGCCATTCATTCCAGTAAACAATCTAATAAATATATAATGTTTATTCTATTTTTTTTCCTTCAGTTCTCATGAACATAGAAAATGTATAAATTCACTTTCATATGTTTAGGTTTTATTACAATTCTAATCATTGCATAAACAATAAACAAATAAGTTTAGGTAATTAAAATAATAGGGGTGTCAAGGAAAAAAATGTTCTTTTGACATTCCATTTTTTATAGGCGTGAAGGTTCAAGTTTGCCAGTGTTAACTGAACTTATTGTTAAATAAACACATTAATGTTAATTAAACCTATTAATGTTAATTAAAGATATTAATGTCAATTAAACCAGTAATGTTAACTAAACATATTAATGCAGATTATGCCTATTAATGTTAAGTAAATCAGTAATGTAAACTAAACACATAAATTTTAACTAACACAATAATATTAACTAAAACCATTAATTTTAAGTAAACTCATTAATGGTCAATATTTTATTTTTTCAGGTGGTAGTTATGAATTAACTTTGGTAGAAACCTATAATTAACACCTAATAAATTTATATACATATATATATATTTATTCAAACAGGTGTGGTTAAATAATTTAGACATTAGGAATAATAATACGAGGGTCATTCAATAAATAAGGTGAATTTTTCGGTATAAGGACTTCTAATACAGATAGAAGCTTACTTTTTTTAAATTTTTCAACGTAGTCTCCCAGCACCTTCACACAATTTTCCCATCTGTGCACAAGCTTCCGTGTTCCCTCAGCGTAAAAATCTTTGGATTGATGTCTCAGCCAGTCGCTCACAACACTTTTGACTTCATCGTCACTTTTAAACTTCGTGCCTCTCATGAACGCTTTCAAGGGACCAAACAGGTGAAAGTCTGAAGGGGCAAGATTTGGGCTGTAAGGGGGATGAGGGAGCAGTTCCCAGCCCAGCTCGTTGATGGTCAGCACCGTTTGGGCTGCTGTGCTGTTTGTGCTCTGCAGTAAGCATCTTTGGCACCCACCGGCAGCTGACCTTGTGTACTGTCCCAACAGATGAGCTCAAAGTCCTTGCAATGTCATCCACTGTCACCCTTCTGTCAGACTGAATGAGGTCATTGACTGATTCGAACACCTCAGGAGACCTCACTTCTGTAGGCCTCCCAGGCCTGTCTTCATCCTCAACACTGCTCTGTCCTTCTTTAAACAATTTAGCCCACTTGTAGACATTTTTTTGGCTGAAACATGTGGCACCATACACAGTTGACATTCTCCTATGAATTTCAACTGGTTTGCACTCTTCAGCAACCAAAAACTTGATAACTGACCGCTGTTCAATCCTGGAGAATGCTTCTTGGTCGGCCATCTTTGTTAATCACCAAAACTCTGAAAGTTTTTTTTTAATCTGCAAAAGAAATTAAATCTATCTGAAAAAGAAGTAAAACAAAAAAAAAAAATAAAAAAGAGTAAGCTTCTATCTGTATTAGAAGTTCTTATACCGAAAAATTCACCTTATTTATTGAATGACCCTCGTACATTAACTACCTCTCCTTATAAAAAAACAACTAGTATGAACACATGTACTCTCAACTATAAAAGTGAATGTCCTATTACAAAATAGCTATTATACAAAACTTAATAAACCTTGCAAAGTCAAATTCTCCAACAAAAATATTTTCTACACTGAATTAAAAAATATTAAACAAAACCTCATTAATAATGACTTCCCTAATTAAATTGTTGATGAAAAATTAGACGAGCTATTGGGAATATTAACATAAATAAAAATGAATAAAATACATCATGAAATAACTCTAAAAATATCAAATTACTAAATCGTAATCAAATGCATTCCAACTATGAACAGGAAGAAAAGATTCTGAAAAAACACATAAATACTAATATATCCCCCACTGATCCAAGTAAAAAAAATAATATTAATCATATACTATACTAAATTTAATACAACCAACCTAGTGGTACAATTCAATTCTTTTCTGTCAACTAGCATCTTGCAAAAGGCCAACATTGTATGTCAGTTTAAATGTCCTTTAGGAGATTGTATCACTGATAAAAATGTCAATACATACTTTGGCTTTACTATGTTGAGGCTAACAAAAAGATTTACATTTCATTTGGCTGAACAGAGCTCAATATATCAATATATCAACACTTAAAGGAACACTCATGCCCACACTCACAGATTAGACAGATATTAGTTGAAAATATATCTATATTACATAAAAACAATAACAGACAAAAACTAAAAATCCTTGAAGCCTTTTATATAAGAGAATTAAAGGTGAAAATAAATAAAGTCAACTATGAGTAGAGCAACAAAGTCCTTAAATATTTATGTAAAAAAATGTATTATATATATATATATATATATATATATATATATATATATATAGAGAGAGAGAGAGAGAGAGAGAGAGAGAGAGATAGATAGATAGATAGATAGAATAAACAAAAACAAAAACATTACTTCTCTTATACTGGAAAGACCCAAACGAACACATGAACTTTAAAATCTAGAATACTGCATAAGCAATAAAAAAACAAACAGTCCAAATGTTTTAAATTCATAGAAACACATATATATAATCACTTAATTCCCTGAAGATGGTCACAGATGAGATTGAAAGTACTTGGGAAAATAAAAACTATTCAAAAGAAAATTTTAGTATTTTTCTTACTCAATTTTCTAAGTCTACCAAAAAATTAATCCATGAACTTGAAAGGATCACAATGAAAATCAATCGACATGATATGATATGTCTAAATTATTTAACTAAGCCTGTTTGAATCTCTTTCTCTCTCTCTATCTATCTATATATATATAGATAGATATTTTTGTCATCCACAGACAGACTGTTTCGCTGTTTCACAGCTCATCAGTGTGGCTAGACGTCCAGTTGCCTCTAGCTAGGATCGAAACCCAACCGAATTGGCATCAGTCGGAACTTCTACCAGTAAACCGTTGGCGCACGGCAGGGATGAAGGTGAATTTTAGCGTGTTTATTTTTAGATTCAGATAAACACACAGTGACTGACAGTGACTCAATTCTGTCGAAGAGTCGTGCAATATTAGCTTAAATAGTCACTGTTTACAAATTCACACCTCAAACCAAAGAGCTCAACCGAAATTAATTTTTCAGGAGCCAATATTTTTTTTTTATAGATATATATAGATATATGTATATATGTATCATAATTAAAAAATAACATGGTTTACTTACATTTTTATAATTAATACTGGATTTGTTATGGTAGGTGTTAAGAATGAGATTTTTTGCCTTTTTTATAGCATAAAATATTATTGTAACATATTATTTCATGTATCAGAAGTATCTTCATTTTAAGGTACTTTTATCTATTTTTAATATGATTTAATCATGCAGGTTTGATAATGTTAACTACACTCATTAAGGCCCATTATCTAAAAGATGTGACAATTGACATTAATGAGTTATATTTAAAAACATATAATACTGGATATTTTATAAACCTATAATTAATATCCGTTTAAATTTTTTAGATGAGGAATTATTATTTACATTCAAATCATGGTGATGCCTAAAGTTATTCCTAACTCCTTGAGTTTACAATGCAACAACGTGTCAAAATAGTGAAATATCCTTCAATTTAAACTGGTAAGATTTTGTTAATTTTCAATAGTATTTTGATAAAAAATTAGTATGTAAACCAGAGGTTCTCAACCAGGGGTAAATTTACCCCTAGGGGGTAAAAAATTATATAGTCGGGGGTAAATAATTGAAGTACCTGATAATTTAAAAAATAATGTTTTGGTATTTTTACTAATGACTAATTTGCACAATTTTTAGTCACAAATTAGTTAGTACTAATCATAATCATTCATTCAAAAAAAAATTTTTTTTATATTTTCCAAAAATTTTTTAAATTGCCAAAAACAAAAATACTAAAAAAAAATTTTTTTTTGAATGAATGATTATGATTAGTATTAATTTGTAGATCTACTAATACAGCAGATAAAATGAATAATTTTTTTATTAATGACTACAAACGTTAATAAAAATACTGAATTTTATACAGAGTAATAACTTATACTAAAAAATTAGTAGATTAGTACTAAATAAGAAATCAGTATTTTGAGTGTCGCTTAGTATTTTTTTTAGTCACATTATTTTGACTAAAAAAAACCCTTAGTATTTTGAATGAAAAAATCATTCATTCATTTAGTCACAAAATTGTACATCAATGCTTTATGATGGCTATAAATTTTTTTTATAGGAGTAGGGGGTAAATGGAGAAATACATAAAGCCGAGGGGGTCAATGATGGAGGAAAGATTGAGAATGGCTGATGTTTTTTTTCTGTTTTTTTTTAAGTGTATCACCCCAAGCAAGGCTGGAGGCCACTATCACGCAAGGAGTTATAGAAGGGTTGGAGGAAGAGCAGATAGGAGTGTTAAAGAAGAAGATGTGGAGAAAGAGAAAGACAGTGGGTCGATCAAGGCAAGGGGGTTACAGAAGATTTGGAGCGAGAGCAGATAGGAATGAAAGGTGAAAGGATGTGGAGAAGGGAAATGGATAGATCAAGGCAACTGGAGATGTCGATTGACGCTACACTTAAACAATACTTGACCTTGTCCCTTTCTAAAGATACAATTTTTTGACAAACTTGGACCTTTGGAGTATCAAAAGGACGGTTTTTCCATTGACACCACTATTATTTTAACTACCTTCACTCCTCAGTAATGTTTGTCGTTTTAAAAAGGGATGATTGGAAGTGGAATAAAACCTATCCGTGTGGTGAAAGTATCCACACCGGTTTCTTAATGGCTTATCTGCTTTGATGATTATCTTATCTGATTTTTTGATCATTGAAATGTCCTCTTGCACTTTTTACTGCAGATGGTAGTTTTAGAAAATTTAATGTTGTCTATTACTGAGAATAGACCATTATTGAGGTTCGGTAGTTGTTTGTCACATGGTGGTGTTTTTTGGGACTTAAATCCTATAAGGCTTAGCATCTTTTAAGATGTTATACTTCGTGAAGGATAATATCTATCTATCTATCTATCTATCTACATACATATATATATATATATATATATATATATATATATATTATATTATATTATATTATATATATATATATATACTGCTTTCGCTGGTTCCTAGGCCTCATGAATTTAAACGTCCTACGAGGCTGGCATCCCGTTCCCACCCTTCACCGTTGAAACTGTTAGATGTAGACGTCTCTTCTACTCCAATAGCTTCATGTCTCACACATCTCGCCTGTAGAACTCCCTTCCTTATTCCTATTTCCCTGACAAATACAATCTCCAACTCCAGATATATAACTTCCGTTAAGTTAACCGATTTAATCTGTCAATGTCTGGATTTCCTCAAACAATTTAAATTTGAGAGAATAGAAATTTTACATCTACCTCAATCATGTCTCTCTCCCCCCTCACTTCCTCACTTCATTAATTTACATATGCTTAGTACTGCCCGTCAAAAATGTGTAAATTTCTTTTCATTTTTCATTTCAACCTTTGGAAGTAAAGTCTCATGATCTGCGGTCCTTTAAAAGGGCTGTGGTGAAATAATTTATTACATGGAACCATAAAGTGGTCTGTTTTTATTTTTATTTAAATTATTAGCTCTGATTTACATTGAGCTCTCTGGATTTTATCCTCCTTGGGTCTACCCATACAGATTACCTAGTTTTTCGTAAACTATATATATATATATATATTCTTTATTATACGATATTACATTCGAACATATATATTTCTTCTACATTAATGCATAAATGTTTCGATGCCTGTCATAGTATCTCATCAGGCAATGGTAAATTATAAATTTTTAATACTACTAATAAAGCATCTCTTCACCATGTGAAAAAAAGGGTAAGACATAAGATATGATATCCTCAAAAAGAAAAAGAAAGACACAAGATCTAGCTGATAAAAGAAAAGAAAGAAAGACAAGATATATTTTCTAGAAAAGAAAAATAAGAAAAGGTAGAAGAGAAGAAAGACCTAAGATATAATCACTTCTCCAAAGAAAAAGAAGATGAGATACATATAAATATGAAGATGATATAGAAATTTAAAAAGGCAGATTATCAGATTTTTTAATAAAAAATATTACAATACCAGCCAGATGAATATACATTTATATAAAATATTACCATTAATTATAGACTAATAACATATCTACTACACTACGTCAAAATCAAACTGACTAAGGATAATTTTAAAATGTTTATCACATGGGTATTCAACATAAGAGAATTGTTTATTAAATT
This sequence comes from Acanthosepion esculentum, assembly GCA_964036315.1. Taxonomy (NCBI): domain Eukaryota; kingdom Metazoa; phylum Mollusca; class Cephalopoda; order Sepiida; family Sepiidae; genus Acanthosepion; species Acanthosepion esculentum. The sequence goes on along the minus strand of OZ038493.1, from coordinate 74,098,909 downwards.
TTCAAGTTTAGCAAGATTGTAAAGTCAAAAGATTACAATTGTGCTTACAATTAACGTTTAGTTCATATCTTTGATTTAACAACTCGTCCTAATTCAAAAATGATTATCTGCCTTTTTATATTTCTATAACATCCTCATATTTATATGTATCTCTTCTTTTTCTTTGAAGAAGAGATTATATCTTGGGTCTTTCTCCTCTTCTACCTTTTCTTAATTTTCTTTCTTTTTTTTTCTTTTCTAGAGAATATATCTTGTCTTTCTTTCTTTTCTTTTTTCAGCTAGATCTTGTCTCTTTCTTCCTTTTTCTTCTTGAGGATATTATACCTTATGTCTTTCCCTTTCTTTTTGTGGCGAAGAGATGTTTTATAAGTAATATCAAAAATTCTTATAACCATCATTTACCACCACCTGATGAGATGCTATGATGGGCATCGAAACATTAATGCATTAATGTAGAAGAAATATATATTGAAATGTAATATCCTATAATAAAGAATTATCGCTCTACTTTTGTATTAAGCTCTATTTTAAATTAATGTTGTGAACATCAGAATTTATATTTGATTTGTTCTCATTGCATTTGTGTGTGTGTATATATATATATATATATTATATCCGATGCGATGAGAACGAAAGTAATATATAAAATATATAAATTCTAACGTTCGCAGCATTCATTCAAAAAAGAGCTTGATACAGGTAGTAGAGCAATAATTATTTATTTATTATAATTTTATCATATAGACAAAACCATTTTACTCCCAACAAAGATGCAACTTGGTTTCAGTGCATTTTAACTGCACATCTACAGGTGAGGGTTGGAAATGGTTATGAACGATCCTGTTTGTAGGCAAGCCCGGATGTAAAACGTCACTTCCTTTTTCCATTTTTTGAGAAGAAAAATGTACTTAACAAAATATACATAGAGTATCTAAGTGAAACGATAGTTGTTGTTGACAGCAGTTTGGTGTTGGGTGGGTCGGGTAGTTAATGTTGAATGGAGTGTGGACATCCTTCCGATGATAAACATCGGTCAAAGTTTAGGTAGGTCAACTACTAAGCGTCCTAAGTTTGAGAGACCTAAACTTTGACCGATGTTAAAATATATATATATATATATATAAAAATACATATATATATATATATATATATATATATATATATATGTATAAATATAAAAGTGAACATAGAAGTCAACACTTAGAGGTGACAGTCTGTTTCATGCTAGATGCAATCGTCAGGCCACGACGATTACATCTAGCATGAAACAGACTGTCGCCTCTAAGTGTTGACTTCTATGTTCACTTTTATATTTACACATGCTCTATCTCTGATATTGAGCACTTTATCCCATAAATATAGTATACTTTAAGACTATATTTCTTCATATATATATATATATATATATATATATATATATATAAGGAATGGAGTAAATATATATTACTTTTGATTCCATTGGATATTTTCATTTTTTAGTAAATGCATTGATTCATATGTGGTCAGGAAAAAAAGATTTGGCTTCTGTTTAAGCTTAAAAATCTTTGATGTTGTCCTTCCATACACAGCATCATATAAGAAAGTGACAAAAGAACAGACTTTTTCCCATGCATACCCTTGCAAAAATCTGTGATAAACCATACAAAGAAAAGTATATTTTTTCTTGTTTCTTTATTTGTAAACACTATTTTATTTCTGAGATAAAAATCAAGACAAATAGGTATCTAGTCATCAAACTTATTCAACTTATACATCTGATAGAACAAAAGGTTCTATCAGATATGCAGATGACACTGCACTGATAGCAGACATAGAAATAAAATTACAGGAACTCCTACAAAATATTAAAGCATGGACAAAAGACTAAACTTCAATAGAAAGAAGACAGAATGCATATTTGATAGCAAAAGGAACAGTCCAACTTTAAATTGGAGACACCAAAATAAAACAAGTATGAAAATTTAAATATCTGGGAAGCGTTTTATGAGAGAACAAAAAATGTGGCCCCAAAATCTGAAGGTACATTGGCATTTTGAATGATGCTTTCCAAAGACTAAGATATTGATCTGATCTTATATAACCAGGCAAATAGATTTTATGGTATTTACCAGGGTACCCATGTCATGGCAGAATGTGACACAAGGTGAGTTTAAGGTGGATTTCTTGACAGTACCATGGTAAAATTCCCCAAACCCCCTTAGCATTTCTTCTTTTGGTGATGCCTCAGGAGCTGGGCAATAAACTCAAGCCCCTCCCAAGGGAGAGGTACTACCTGTGGGAAAAGAACATTGGGGCTTGGGCTAAAATCGAAAACCTAGTCTCCCCACTGAGATGTGATGTGACATGAGGTTGAGTTTAAAGTGCGGAACTTGAGCACATAAACCCTGGCCAAGGACAAAAATTGGCCAGCCCCATGCAGCTATCGATTGCACTGGCATTGATATGACTACCAATTCTGCCTCTCTTGTGCAATGGTAGGGGAAGTGCAACCTCAGGCAGCTATTCCCTAGGACTGGGCATCTCACAGTATTTATTTTCCATAGCTCCGTCTCTGTCCACAGACAGAGCTGCAACTGTGTCGCACTCTGCCCCAAAACAGAGACACAACTGCAATGAAGTGCCACCCATTGTCGTAATTTCAAGTAGTGCCTTCTGTAACATGTTTGTCATGCATAGACCTCTTCATCTGCTGGTTCAGTTGTTGTAATTGTCATAAACTTCTTACTTCTTTGGGGGGGGGGGGTCTTTATATGTTTATGCATAAAATATTTTATTAACAAAGAAAAGATATGCTCCTTGATTTCCCCGAGGGGTAATATTGATGAAATACAGATAAAACATTTTATCTTGTTAACTAGCATAATGAATTCAATTCTTGTTTCAGGATTTTTTTTTTTTTTCTTTTTTAATCATTTCACCCCAAGCAAGGTAATAAAGCCACTGGGACACAGGGGGTTACAGGGCATGAAAGAGAATGACAAGACTTTAGTGAGTAGAAGTGAGGAAAGGATGATAAAAGGAACAGGGTTCAGAAAAGCAGAAGATGGTGACTGATATTGGATTTAAATTTTTGAAGATTGTAGTTATCAGGGAGGCAAGAAATCAGAAGGGAGTTCCACACGCAAGAAGTGCAAGAAGTGACAGTTGCATCTAGTTAGTTCAACAGTAAAACAGTGAGACCTAGTTGCCAATCTAATAGCATGCTTAAATCCATGCAGTCAAGGCACTCAAGAAAAAGTTCATTAGAACAGTTGCTATGAAAATATGTGTAGAAAAGACATAAAGAAGCCATGTCAATCAGAGAGATTACATTACAGATAAATTTTGAATTTTGTTAAGAATCCCGAGATATACAGCAGGAGCATCAGACTAGATATGGCAACAGTATTCAATGCACAGATAAATGGTAGATTTATAAATGTGTGTAGCAATATCAGTGTCATGCTAAATGGAAACTACTCTCTGAAAATAAACTTTAAGTGAACAAATGGGCATTTATCAAATTAACTTTGTTTTATGGTCTTTGTCTACATTTTTGTTTTAATAGTCTGGATGTAAACTAGTTCAAGCACATTTAAAAGATGGACTCTATTTTTTTGTCCTTGTCTACATCTTTATTTTTTATAGCTTGGACGTAAGCTAATTCAAGCACATTAAAAATATGGACTCTATTATTTGTCCTTGTCTACATCTTTGTTTAAATAGCTGTAAGCTAGTTCAAGGACATTAAAAAGATGGACTCTATCTTTTGTTCTTGTCTACATCTTTATTTTTAATAGCATGGATGTAAGCTAGTTAAATAGCGTTTAACAGATGTACTGTATTTTAGGTCTCTGTTCATATCTTTGTTTTTTAATAATTTTACTGTATGCTAGCAAATGGACATCTAAAAGATGGGCTGTGTTTTAAGGTCTTCGTCAATATCTTTGTTTTTCATGAAGTGCAACTTAATTATTTTATGTTTGTTTTCCATTATCCTTTCCCTCCAATTTTACCATTGATTCCTATCACATGCCTTGTTGTTAAAGATAATTATCTTATGAGCTAAAAGCAAGATTTAACAAATAAACGCTATCCAAACGAATTTTCCATAAAGAAACTAAAATTTACATGTTGAGTTAAAATCTAAGAGACTTCAGTTGTCTGAATATCTTGGATGAAGCATTGTCATTATTATTCATTTTTCACTCTTCTTTCTTTCATCTTATTTCTATTGCTTGTTTACACCTAGTAGTAGTAATAAGACGTAATAGTCTTAAGTTGTCTGAATTTCTTAGATCAAGCATTGTCATTATTATTCATTTTTCACTCTTCTTTCTTTCATCTTATTTCTATTGCTTGTTTACACCTAGTAGTAATAATAAAGCGTGATAGTCTTAAGTTGTCAGAATGTCTTAGATGAAGCAGTGTCATTAGTATTCACTTTTGACTCATCTTTCTTTCATCTTATTTTTATTACTTGTTTACACCTAGTAGTAATAATAAAGGGTAATAGTCTTAAGTTGTCAGAATGTCTTAGATGAAGCAGTGTCATTATTATTCACTTTTGACTCATCTTTCTTTCATCTTATTTTTATTGCTTGTTTACACCTAATAGTAGTAAGATAATAATCTTAAAAGTTATAATTTTTCTCTTAGATGAAACACTATCATTGTCATTAATTATGACTCATCTTTGTTTCATCTTATTTCTATTGCTTTTTTCAGCCTAGTAATAGTATGTAATAGTTTCAAATTGCCTGAATTTCTCAGAGGAAGTGTTGTAAATTATTATTAATTTTTATGAGTTTTTATTCATATATTTCTTTTGCTTTTTATGGTTATTACGTAAGCAGCATAGATCGAAATAAAGAATTATCTTCTAACAAGATTTGAGCCCTCATCGTTTATCTGTAGGTGTCTATTGGACAAAGACAGTACATTATGTATTAGTCTATGAGTTCTAACTGGTAGATAGTTTTTAAAATTATTCATATAGTTAAAGTAACAGAAAAGTAATCAGAAAAGCCGACCTACCTCTCTTAAAATGCAGCATTCATAATTCTCAATTCAGTGGAATATATGCAACTATTACAGCCAAACATCTGGCCTTTTGTGCACTACATATTATATAGCTGTGAGAAAGAGCTAAATTTTGTGCAAGGGAAGGAATTGTCTTTTATGTCTAAAACATTAATATTCCAAAGAAGAAATGATTGAAATTGTCACTAAGAACAAATGTAAGCTTTCCTATTTGCTACGTGTTTGTTCGTGATGTAATTTACGCTTTTAAATTTGGTTCCAAGGCAATCATCATGTTGGCAATGAGTCAAAACAAATCAGGATTCTTCCTTTCGATGGTCTATTCATGGACAATAAAGTGACTGCTGAAGCCAATCCATGATCCATTAAATTCTTCCAGAGAAAGAATATATATATATATATATATATATATATATATATATATATATATATATATATATTCTCATTTTGCTTGTGGAGACTGCTTTGTAACCTGTTGCTGTATACCATACAAAATTACATCAACCTATTTCAGCAGTAAAATGATAACAACTAGTTGCTAATCTGGTACTATCTTAAAATTTATGCAGTCAGGGTTCCAAAGAGGAGAGCACATTAGAACAACTGCCATGAAAATATTTATAGAAAAGACAGAGGTAAGCCATCTCAGGGCAATGTGAAAGTGACTGAAGTTGAGATGCCAGGTCAGAGCCAATAATGTTACAGACATCTCTTTGGATTTTGTTGATAATCTCGAAATATATAGCAGGAGGACCAGACTAGATATGGTAGTAATATTCAATGTACGGACGAATGGTAGATTTATAAACATGCAAGCTGGATTTTGACAGGAAAATTATCTGGTATGATACAGGAAACCAACTTTCCTAACAGCTGGCCATGCAACTGATTCAATATAATCACTTCACTCCATTTCAGGGGAAAACGTGGGACCAAGACTGGGCAATGCGTCACTCCCTTGGAGGTTAGCATCAGCCATGCTGATGGAAGGCAAAATGTTTTTCTATGGTGATTAAAAGACAGCAATTTTGTTTTGGAGCTGTTAAAATTTGCCAGCCATTCCTTGCCCCAGTTAACAACTGTTTGGAAGTCATTTTTGAGAGAAGCTGCCAGTTTTGCTTTGGACTTACTATTAAGACAAGAGTAAATAGTTGTGTCATCAGCATAGATACCAAGTTGAGAACTGATGACAACTGGAAAGCTGTTGATGAAGATAAGAAACAAAGTAGGTCCAAGGATAGAGCCCTGGAGGTGGGCAACTCCGCATTAATCTGAAATGGTCTAAAAGCATGGCTGTGCAAAACAACCACCGTCATTACATGATTTGTTAAGAATGAGTGGATGAAACCAAATGTTCAGCCAGAGACACCATAGCCCTTGAGCTTGCAGTTAAGGCCAGCATGCCAAACCCTGTGAAATGCATTTGAGATATCTAAAGCCACATTCTTAACCTTGCTGGTCAAAACTAAAGCCTGATAGACACATTCAGTAATATTTGTTAACACATTGACAGTTAACCTAGAGAAATGAAAGCCATATTGTTTACCCAAAAGTAAGGCAATATGAAATAAGATGCTAACTACTTCGAAAACCTGTAGTACTTTGCCAGAATGAGATAAAAGACTAATAGGGTAATAATTCAAAGGGGAAGAATGTTCACCTGAGTTGTTAAAGACAGGAACTACAGAAGAGAATATATACAACAAAGTGGAAAGCAAAAGCAGGACGGTATTTGTTGTTAAGTTTAGCAAAAACAGGAGCCAGTTTGGGAGCACTTTTATTAAGTACAATTGTATGCAGGGATACCATCAAGTCTGCAAACCTTGTTAGGATCTAATTTGGGGGTGATAGTAGAGACCATGTACGGAATTATGTACATATCACTCTGTAGAGATTCCATTTTTCTGGAAAATCACTCAAAGATACTTTTGAGGAGATGTGAGTGGAATGAGGAGAGTTTATTATTATTATATTATTTATATTATTTTTTCAAAAACGTATAGCTGGTAATATCGTTTTTCAAAAACGCACTGCTGGCAACATTATTCCTTCAAAAACATATAGCAGGTAATACTATTTTTCCAAAAACCTATAGCCAATAACCTTAATTTTTCAAAAACGGCCTTTCTGTTGGATGTAGTTTATCGCCATACCCAAGATGTGGTTGAAGTTTACCATCATACCCATGGACATGGATGCAATTTACCGTCATACCCATGAATGTGGATGCAGTTTATTGTCATACCTATGGACGTGGATGCAGTTTACTGTCATACCCATGAACGCAAATGCAGTTTACCATCATACCCATGGACACGGATGCAGTTTATCATCATAGTCATGGACGCTAATGCAGTTTACTGTCATACCCATGGACGCGGATGCAGTTTACCATCATACTCATGGACACAGATGTAGTTTATCATCATACCCAGGACATGGGCTATACTGAGAGTTCACTATTTGCCCATAGCTGGGACCCTAACAGGTGCTACCAACCCGGGTTAGGGTCGACCTGGGAACACCAGCAATTAAGAGGTGGTCCCATGCTCCTCAAAACCTCCTGATGAGAGGCCTTGCTGTTGGATGCAGTTTAATGTAATACTCAGGATGAATGAATTTAGAATGTTTTAAATGTATAAACACTATTTAAATGGTATTTTGTAAATATTTTGAAATAAAGGTATTTCAAAAAATTTTTTTTTTGAATTTTCCCAAAGACTATTTTTCAGGATTCTGATCTTTTGCGATTTTGATACATTCAGGATTTCAAATTTTGGAATTTTAAATTTCAGGATTTCGACATTTGGGATTTTAAGATTCAGGATTATAACCCAAACCCATTACATACATCTAATAAAAATCAATCCATTGCATTTAATGATAATGAAATCCATTCCAAGACAAATTCTAAAATCAGCAGCATGATTAGGATTATCTGCTGTCTTCTAGGATTACATCATGATAACATGATTAACAGGAACTGAAGGTATTTTAATTAAGGTTAAGCTTCTGCAAGAAAATTAGAATCCAAAATAATAATTCCAAAAGAATTTTTACAAAGCAACGGCACCTTTTCATCTGTCATAAATCTTTAGATCACATGATGTAATGTCTTGTGGTCTAGAAAATTAATTGAATTGGAACTACAAAACTGAAGTTTGCAAACTTTATTTTTGCCTGCAAAAACAATATTTTACTTTCTGTATAATACATGGCTGAATATTTGTGTTCTAACCAAGAGACATGGGTTCAAATCCCATATTAGTTGATTTATCAGGGATGTAAATTCTTGATCTGAACAGGCAATTCCAATGCGTAGCACCTTTGGAAAATACCTGAAAAACCATATCATGGGTTGACTCAAACCTTGTTAGTGAAATTGGATATACGAAGCTGTAAATAGTCATCGTAACTGAGGGTTTGAGTATACCAGTCTTATTCAAATTGGTGATCACACCAGATTATGCAGTCTCTCCCAGAAAGTGTAACTACCAGGTGTAACAGCAAAATTGTCCAAATCATGTAACATAATAATTAGCCATCCCACAAAATGTTTAATATCTAAAACCCCACTAAATTAATTAAGTTTCTTTTTTTCCAGGTTTTCAGATAAAACAGTTAGCCATCTTGACACCGTTTGAGTTATTCAGCTAGAAAGAGAACAGTTTAAAATCATTTTGTGTCAGCTCCACTGTCTTCCCAACTGAGCAATGGTGAGAGAAAAAAAGCTTTCACTAACAATACCAACATTCATACTCCGGCATCCATCTTCAAAATCCATTCAAGAACCATCAAGAGAATGGTGAATAAGTTTAAAAAAGAGGGAACAGCAAAGAGGAAAACTGGATCAAGAGGTAACAACAAGAAGAGGGATCATCATTTCAACTTAGAGCTAAAGAGCTCAAATAGAATAGATCCAACTCAATCCATAAGACGTTTGGCATTTGAGAGAGGAGGTTCAGCTATGATAGGCCAAATAGCAGTGAAAAAACACTTGAAAATGAAATTATATGCGGAACCTGTGAGGCACGTTGTACTCTCGGACAGAAAGTTAGAAGGTGAGAGATGAAGATCATCTTGAATAATGATGACCATGTCATTTTCCTTTATGTCCGATTTCATTACAATTCTTCTGTTAAGCTTGACAAGTAATTATACATTCTTATTGCTCAAAGTAGAGTCCAATAGTGTTATAAAAACTTTGGAGAATTCCAGTAAGATATCTTTAATCATTTCTAAGATACAACGGTTCAGAGCTTAATCTAACAATTGGACAATTTTGCTGTTACACCTGGTAAGATACCCTCATCATAGTTGCAGCATCAGCCACAGGTGAGCTCTTGGGTGTTGAACAAACACAAATGTGCCTGAGCAGGTGTCTGCAAGAAGGAATTGTGATTTTGTTTTTTACAATGACGTTCACCTTGTGCAAGGCCCAAGAGCCACTCGAGGTAGTGGGTTATAGAGTAAGTTGAACAGGTTATGGTTTTATTCATCAGGGAAGCATCCTCTTGTGAGTAAGTTCCACAATGTAGTGGTCCATGGGAAGGAGCTGCTCAAGTGGATGTTACATCTTACCGATTGAATACAAAGGGAATGAGGGTGGTTTGTTACAATGCACATAGCATGGCAGGTGCTAATCGTGAAGGTTAGAACTGGTGGAATGTAACTTGTCAGAACACTTTCCATGGAAACAGCAACAGAGCAACAATAGGCTTGCAGTGTTTCAGCTGTTGGAAAGGGGTTGCAGGGTGGAAAATAATTCATTACCTACTAGGCCATGGAGATGCTTTCAAGACTGGACAGTGAATAATGGGCAGCATCTGCCCATATGTAGTAGCAGTACTCCATTTGCAGCTTGATGTGTCTCTTGATTATTTTGATTGATTGATTTGTTTTTTATGATTTACCAACCTTTTGCAGGTAATTTAAAGACAGAAGATATTTTTAGATTGTAAGATATTTTTTTTTTGGGAGATAATAATGATTTAGTGATACAAATCTTACTAATTAACCCATAGCTGGGGTAAAAAGAGGTGGATTCATACCTTTCCTAAGGTTATTTGCATGTAAGTTACTATAATAAACCAAACTGGAATTGGAACTCGGCTCTCCGATTAATGATTCCGAGCCATTATCCATTATACCACCTGCACACCCAAGCCTACAGCAGCTGGTATTCCCAAGTACTCTGATCCGGATCTTGTAAAGGTAGAGGATATCAGGAGGATTCAAGTACACACTGGATTAGTATAGAGAACAGACTATTTTTCAGTATCTTCAATGATAGATTGTATGTATGAGTTCCACTTGAAGCCTGTATTGACTTTAAGTCCCAATAGGTGCCCAAGAAAACTAAGTCTATAACAAGTGAGCAGTTACTACTAATACTATAACTTTTCTATGGCTAAAGTTATCTCTACTGTAACTATTGCTACTACTAAAACATGAAGAAGTATTATGATTGTTATTATACTGAGAACATTTGTAAAGAAAATTGCTAGTCTGAGTAACCGGACATTATTATACAATGCAATATACACTATGCATAGAAAAAAGAAAATAAATAGTTTCCAACCATTATTAACATTTGTATTTCATTTATGGAAAAGTTACAAAATTATTTTTCTGAGTAGTAATTAGTATACACTAGTTTTAACCCATGAAAATTTCATGGTTTTCATGGGTTAAAACTAGTGAATACTAATTATGAAAATTTCATGGGTTAAAACTAGTGAATACTAATTATGAAAATTTCATGGTTTTCATGGGTTAAAACTAGTGAATACTAATTATGAAAATTTCATGGTTTTCATGGGTTAAAACTTGTGAATACTAATTATAAAAATTTCATGGTTTTCATGGGTTAAAACTAGTGAATACTAATTATGAAAATTTCATGGTTTTCATATTTGAAATTTCTAAAGAATCCTAATTCTTCAGTTTATGATTGAATAAGTTCATGGTGAGTTCTATGACAATAAAATAACCATAGAAATTCCCCTATTGCATTGTTAAATATTTGAGCTTAACAATGGGAACAAAATATTGTAGTAAGAATTGTAAATATGAATGCTGGTCATTATTTTAAGAGGTAAGGGGGTACAAATGAAAAGATTTTCCATTTCACTGAAACAGACATTAAACACTTCTACCTTCTCTTCTTTCTTTCATTTTCTGACTGAAACTAAGAAGCTTCTCTGATTTTTGTTGTCTTCTCACACAGCCAGTGATTAAAATGGAATATTATTTATGAGGTATTAGCAGGAGTCATTCAACACTTCTATCTTTCTTTCTTTTCTTTCTGTTTTTCACTGAAATCAAGCAGCATCTCTGATATGTCTTATCTTTCCATATGATCAAAACAGAATAGTCCATTGTTTATGTCATAAACTTTATGAGGTATTGGCACGGCTTAACAGTCGTGCAAACTAACAAAGGAAAAGACAAGCCCAATTATTATAGAATTCTTGTTTTTTTTTTCGCCTACAAAAAGAATGACTATATTTTACTTCATCCAATATGAATGGAAAATGTAAGAAAAACAGATTTCAAACCCTTTTTAACAATTACTTGTATTTCATATTCATCTAAAAGCTAGAAAATGATTTATTTTTCTCAATAATAATCAGTAATCATTCCTGATATTTGTCTACAAAAGAAAAAAAAAATGGTTGTATTTTAATTTGTGTATAATGCAATAAGTACAATGCATAGAAAATGCAGAAACAGCTTCCAACCATTATTACCATCTATATTTATCCTCTTCATCAAAAAGCTACAAAATTATTCTCCTGGATAACAATTCATATTCATACCTGATTTTTGCTGACAAAAACAATAAATATACTCTACTTTCTATATAATGCAATAACCACTATGAATGGAAAATATAAGGCAAACACTTCCATTACAAGCATTTTTAATATTGTATTTCTTTAATCTAAAAGCTAAAAAATTATTTATTTATCCAGATCTTTTTTATCAGTATTCGTTCTTGATTTTGTCTACAAAAAATGAATGTATTTTCTTTATATATGATGCAACACAAACAATTTCCAACCATTCTTAATGTTTATTTGTATTTCTTTCTTCTAAAATCTAGAAAATTGTTTTTCTGGGTAATAATTAGTATTCATTCCTGGTGTTTGTCTATAATAAAAATGGATGTATTTTATTTTCCATATCACACAATGCCTGCTATGCATAGAAAATAGAAAATAAACAGTTTTCATTGATTATTAATATTTACTTGTATTTCTTTATTCTAAAAGCTACAAAATTATTTTTCCGGGTAATAATTAATTCTTGATTTTTGACGACGAATGAAAGAATATATTTTAGCATCTATATAATGCAATATTTACTATTCATGGAAAATGTAAGGCAGAAACTTTCCAACCATTTTTAATATTGTATTTCTATAATCTAAATGCTACAAAATGGTTTACTTTTCCAGATACTAATCACTATCCAGTTTTTTTAAAACATAATGAATATATTTTACTTTCTGTGAAATAATATATAATTTAGCTATCTTTCAGATCAAATATTCAAAATTGTTTGGACACTGATATCTCTCCTTTCTATATTTAATGTTATTAATACAACTAAAGCCAAGAAAAAGGGCCATGATTAGCATGTATTTATTTTAACGGGCAACAGAAATAAACAAAAATGACTTTGCTATATTTAAGCCTAGCACAAGACAGAATTTCTCAGTTTACTTGTGGACTTTCTAGAATTGCATTCACCTGGTTGACTTATAATGGTAAAATTTGTGTTAGTTCTAAATGTGTGTCCGAACACATGATGGTGCAATTTGCAACAGTCTGACATCTTGTGATTTAATGTTTGCTTTGTGTTAGTTCTTTGGTCAAGTCCTGGCAGACAATGCAATAGTTGAGGTTTATGTTGAAGCATCAGTTGTGACAGTTTGACAATAGCATAAAAATGATTACAAAATACTATTTTTAAATATATCCACTGGAAGTTTTCTTCCTCTGGGTAAGCTTTTCTTGTAATATTTTTAATTGATTCACCCTCAGCCATTAAATTAACCATAGCAACGACAGCTCAATCGCTGTTTCCTGAATGTAAGGAACTGGCTTGAATGGAATTCCTGTCGTCTGCAATTAACGGGTTAACCTGTAGGAATTTGGAAAGAAAATGGTAGCTTTGGATAAAACGCAAACTTGAATTCCAACTTGAAGCCATTTCTTTGTTCTGAATTTCTGAAATATAATTAAACAGTTGATGAATAGACAAACTAAAAATGTAGTAATAAAAAGCAACAAATATAAATCCAGCTAAAAAAAATCTATGTAATAAACTGTAATGCTTCATTTCAGAATATCAAAGGAGTAGTATAATTTCACTTTCACTTTTAAGGCAATGTTTTCTCTGCTCTGAGCTTCTTTTAAAAAACAAGCATTTTTAGCATGCAGTAGGATTCAGGTTTTTTTATTGGCTTATTTTAAATTAATTTTTAAATTAGAAATTCTGTATGTTTTTATTATAAAAGGAACTGCAATTTCATTTATGTCAATATGGGTAATGTACAGAGAATTTAAAACTGGACCTTTTTTCTTATGAGGAAAGCTTTAGGATAATCGTACACCAATACTCTCATTTTTTTTTCTTGATTTCATTTTTTTTTTTACTGTTTCTGAATTTGAGAAATATCACAAATTTTTAAGGTAATCAAAAACTATTTTGTAGTTTTCAGATTTCTCTTTTGAATTTATCAGTTTCCGAGTTTGAATAGAAATAATCCTTGAACTTTCTTGTTAACTTGAAATCTATACACATCATTTACCACAAGATGACCGTTATTACTCTGCAATACAAGTGGATGCTGAAAAGTCCTCAGACTAACCAAGAAGCATTTGGGAAAAAGGTCATTTTAGAACTTTTCACCAACCCAGTGAACTACTACAGAGGGAAAAATATGGCAGACCAGAAGTGATTTCTTTGATGAGGAGTTAGCATTATTTACAGTCAGACTAATGTCTTCATCATTGTTGTTTTGCTTTAAGAATATTAATGCCTCCAACCTTCTTCAGGAGTATGCCAATATATGCAACCTTTTCAGCCTGGATTTTTTATTTAATATGCATCGGGTAGATTTTTCACATTCACTAGGCCATACCTATAGATATTTCGTCTTTTTTGTTTTATTCAGGAGTAATTTAATTCAGGAGTATGCCAATATATGCAACCTTTTCAGCCTGGATTTTTTATTTAATATGCATCGGGTAGATTTTTCACATTCACTAGGCCATACCTATAGATATTTTGTCTATTTTGTTTTTATTCAGGAGTATTTTGAGACTGGGATTGAACACACAATTACTATGCTGTCAAATGTACAAACCAATGCTTTAAACCTTTCAGATTAAAGCTTTTTTTTTGTGCATTTGGTTGTATAGTAATTGTCAGTTCAATCCCTGGATTGACACAGACTCAGTGGAAAAAGGACAAGCAGTACATTAGCAGTATTAAAAAAGTACAAGACCTTATTGTAAATGGTTACTCATATTTGAGTAGATGCTCTGTTTTTATTAATTTCTTAAACAGTATATTTCTTTACATCTACCAGACTCAATATCCAAGAAATCTTGTTAGAAAAATATGTTTATTTGGGCTTTGTTTCATCAGGAGGTCCTTATGTGACCAAATGGTCTAAGACATGTCAGATTTAATGATGGTTTCCCCTAAGGGATGCAGGTTCAAATCCTGCTGGAAGGCGCATATTTTTCTAACAAGATTTCTCAAATATTCAGTCCAGTAGATGTAAATAAATAAATATACTGTTTAATAAATAAATAAAAAAGAGCATCTACTTAAATATGAGTATCCATTTAAAATAACAAATAAATTAAAAATATGTCAGATTTAATCCATTTCCTAAAAAAGACAGTATATCCCTAGACATGTATAGTGGAACAGTAACAATCTATCCCTGTAGATTAAATAAAGTGTTAAGTTTGAACTTACTGAAGATTACATAGATCAAACGTTGGTTGGTCGTTTTTGTTTAGCAGTATGTCAAAACTCTAATGACAAAATCTAGATATTTTGTAGACAAATTTTTTTTTTGCAGGGGAGGGGAAAGATATTAATGTAGAGAAAAGGTGGATTCATACCTTGCCCAAGGGTATTTGTGTGTAAGTGAATATGACGGACCAGAATGGAACTGGAACTCAGCTCTGCGGTTAACAATTCTGAGCCGTTATCCTTTACACCACCCACAAATCCAAGCTTACAGTACCTGTATTTGCAAGTGGTCACCCATCTAGATATTTTTTTTTTTAAGCTTATCACCCCAAGCAAGGCTGGAAGCCACTAGCATGCAAGGGGTTACAGAAGGTTTGGAGTGAGAGCAGATAGGAGTGGTAAAGGAGAGGATGTGGAGAAAGATAGTGGATCGATCAAGGCAAGGGGGTTACAGAAGATTTGGAGCGAGAGCAGATAGGAATGAAAGGTGAAAGGATGTGGAGAAGGGAAGTGGATATTGACCAAGCTCAGCATTGCTTAACTTCGGTGATCATACAGGTACTAGGGTTTCAATGTGATGTGACGGTAAGCCCATAGATCATCATGTTGATAGTGACAATGAAGATAAGGATATTAGTCTGACTGTAAATAATGTAAATTCTTCTAGAGTAGATTATAAGATGTTGTCTTTTGCATGGATTTAAACATGAAATAAAAGCAGTAGAAGCAGATAGGAGAATATATAAAGAATTTGATAGAAGTGAAGTTAGTATCCAAAGTTGTTTCAGGTAAGGTTTCAACTGGAATTAAATCACTCTGTGAAGGACATCAGAAAGGATAAACTGTAAACATTGATAAACTGAGAACTTGTGCTGAATTTAGTCCACTTAGATAATAATAATAATAAACTGTATTTATTTAATATCAGATTTTTAAAAAATATACACAGACTTAAAATAGGAGTGAGGACTCTTCTGCCAAACTCCCCAATTTATTTTTTTCATGACAAGAAGAAGTAAGAAAAGAAGAAAAAAAAATACAAAAACACCATAAAACAGAACAGTAAAAAAACACATCAACAATAAATCAATAAAACACTGGTACTTGTGCCCATCCCCCTAAAATAAAAATTGAATACATATACATACATATAGGGTGTTTGTAGAAGCCAATAAGGAACTGACTGACACTGAGCAGATAAAAAAATACTTTAATAATTGTTTATGCAAGCAATACAAATTTTACTGTGAATCCAATAAATATTTCCTATTATATTTTTTAAATGAGTAAAAAGAAATAATTTTAATATTCATAGCTTTTGAAATTTCATTGAATTTCTTACATATCAAGACAAAAAAAAGGCATCCTCAGTTTTGTCTTAGCAAAAAGATGGGGAATCCATTTGGCATCTATTTCTAGTGAAATATCCATGTATTTCACTATGAGTCTTTATACCGATCAACAGATACATAGGCACTTTATTATTTCCTATATTGAATGTTAAAACGAGGCTACGTAGCAATCACCCGTTCTTCATATTAAAAATATTATTCTTCTTTAAAAAGGAACTATGAAGCACTATTTACATTATTCGGACTATTGTCGTCATCTTTGTCACCATGTTTATCACAATGTTTCGTCCGTTTTACGCTCTGACTTTCTTCAGGTGGTTGGAATGTCGAACTGAACCCTTTATTTCGCTCACTGGGGTAGACTGTTCTAGTTCCATTTCCATGCACCATGTTTAATGGATGTCAGTTATCACCTGTTAATTCCCCTCTCCAGTAATAGAAAAAAGCAATAATAACAACAAAAAAGAAAAGCAATAATAACAGCAAAAATTGCAATATGAGCACTGGTAAAAATGGTTGCTGAAGACATTAGGTTTATAACACCCAGAAATTCATACACAATAGTCCGAAGGATGTAAATAGTGTACATAATACCTCACCTCAGAAATAGAGACAGTGACAAGACCCAAAGAATGTGAGTTCAATACCTGGTTAAGGCAGTGGAGAACTTTCAGAGGGGAATTAAAGCAAATTATAGCAAAATAAAGGGTTCAGTTCAACATTCCAACCACCTGAACGGCCAAAACATTGTGATAAACATCGCGACAAAGATGACGACAATAGTCCAAATAATGTAAATAGTGTAAAATCATCTCAGAAATATAGACAGGAACTTAAACACTTCAAACTGCTTTCACTAAGATTCAAAATGATTAAACAAAATATCTACACATAGTACTCTATGAATCTGTTGTGGGATGTTTTAACGATGTTCAGGTAAAAATAAGTTTTTTTTTTGTTTTTTTTTAAGCTTTTCACCCCAAGCAAGGCTGGGAGCCACTAGCACGCAAGGGGTTACAGAAGGTTTGGAGGAAGAGCAGATAGGAGTGGTAAAGGAGAGGATGTGGAGAAAGATAGTGGATCGATCAAGGCAAGGGGGTTACAGAAGATTAGGAGCGAGAGCAGATAGGAATGAAAGGTGAAAGGATGTGGAGAAGGGAAGTGGATAGATCAAGGCAACTGGAGATGTCGATTGACGTTACACTTAAATAGTTGGAGATTATATTTGTCAGGGAAACAGGAATAAGGAAGGGAGTTCCACAGGCGAGAAGTGTGAGACAGGAAGCTATTGGAGTAGAAGAGACGTCTACATCTAACAGTTTCAACGGTGAAGGGGTGGGAATGGCATGCCAGCCTCGTAGGAAGCATAAATTCATGAGGCCTGGGAACCAGCGAAAGCAGTTCATCGGAGCAATTACCGTGAAAGTATTTGTAAAAAAGACAGAGTGAGGCAACGGCACGTCTGTGAGAGAGCGACTGCAGACGAGATGACAGATCAGGGCCAATTACACTGCATATCCGTCTCTGGATCTTATCAAGAACCCTAGTGACATAATTACATGATTGTTATAAGTGTGTGAACATTTTATAGTAAATATTTATATGCTCCTGTAAGATTTGAACCAGAAACAATATTGGTTGACTCATGTGAATCCGGGTAAAAATAAAGGCACAAAATAATGAATTTAAAATGGCAATTAATTCATGTATTAAAGTATTTGCATATGTATACAATTGTAATGAAAGGAAAAGATTTAGAAACAATCAGAATGTGCTTGTTGAGTGCGTGTATGTATGTATGTGTGTGTGTGTAAGAAAGTTAAAAAATCAGCAGAGGACCAACGAAGCGAATCTGTCTCGGCAGCAGTGTTCTTTATCTACAGTTGAAAACAAGGCAGGAAAAAGAGAAAATATGCTTGCCTTTTTATAGGCTTTGTTGTGTCGTGGCACAATAGTAAAAAGAAGAAAATCAAGTCGAGGTTGGTTTAAGGAACAAGTGTATTTAACATCACAGATACAAAGGTAGGAAACGGGTACTACTCAGCTAGGCAGTTGTAGTACTGTCGCTGCTTACACACCGGGTAGGTATTACTGGCACTATATATAGTGAGAACCGGTGTAATTCCCTTGTGTTAGAAAGGCCGGTGTAACAGGCTTAAAGAGCGCTCTCTAACAGGCATTTTTGGCAAAATCCAAATGAGCTGACCCACAGATCAATGGCTTATTCAGGAAACACTGGCTACATGCCGGTGACCAAGTTGAAGGACTATGGCTTTGACCTGACCTCTAGATGAATGGACTCTGACAAATCCACTTTGAACAAGACGTGCTATGCATGAATGAATACCAGCCAAGAGTGTTGGTCAGGTGCTCAGATGCATAGTGACCCTATGACCTCACTCATTCATAGAATGATGATTATAATAATGCACTCTTTGACCTCAGTTTATAAACCTCAGAAAACCTGCACAAAATGGTGTGATGATCTAATAATAATGTCATTCTACAAGATTGTTTGCATTTTTTTTAAAAATCATTTCACCCCCAAGAGAAGCAATAAAGATGTCAAGAGTTACTGATAGATAAGGAAACAGAAAACATTTGCCATGGAAAACGAACAATAAGAGAATAGGGTTCAAAAAGTAAGATGATGACAACCATTATTGCATCTACATTTTTTATGATTATAGTTGACAGGAAAGCAAGACGCCGGAAGAGTATTTAAGAAGTGAGAAGTATGAGAGTAGGAACTACTAGAATAGAACTCTCGGTTACATTTAACAATTCTTCTTTAATCATTTCACCCCAAGCAAGGCAATAAAGCCACTAAGATGCAAGGGTAAAAGAATATGAGAAAAAGAAAAACATTATTAAGAAAAGAGAACAATAAAATGAAGATAGAAGATAATGATAGACATTGCATTTAAATTTTTCAAGATCAAAGCTGACTGAAAAACAAGAAGCCAGAGTTCCACATGTGAGAAGTGCGTGAGAAGAAACTGGTAGCATAGAACTTACGGTTACGTCTAGGACTTGCAACTGTGAAATGGTAACCTAGATTCTAATCTAAGAATCTTAAATTCATAAAGTCAAGGTACCAAAATAAAAAAATTTACCACAAAAATATTTATAGAAAATATCCAGTGAAGTTACGTTATGGCAGTGTGAAAGTGTTTGAAGCTGATATGCCAAGTCAGGACCAATAACATTGCAGATTCTTCTTTGGATTTTATTAAAAATTTCTAAACATATACCAGAAACACCAGGCCAGATGTGGCATCAATATTCAATCCATGATAGACTTATAAAAGTCTAAGATAGATTCTGGTAAGAAAAATTGTCAACACAACACAGTGAACAAATTTTCTTAGAAGCAGACCTTGTAATTAATTCAATATAATCTTTCAGCTTCATGTCAGTGGAAAACATTAACCCGGGAAGGAGAAAAGAGTCACTATCCTGGAGGTTAGCATCAGCCATGCTGATGGAAGGCAAAATGGTTCTTTTTGGTGATTAAAAGATTTCAGTTTTATTTTTGGAGGCATTAAAATTTTCAAGCGATTCCTTGCTCCAGTTAACAACTCATTGTAGGTTAATTTTGATCTTATCAGACAGATTCAGACTTACCATTAAGACAGGAGTAAATAGTTTGGTTTGTTTTGTTTTACGGCATATCAACACCTCAAT
The DNA here is from genome assembly GCA_964036315.1 of Acanthosepion esculentum. NCBI lineage: Eukaryota > Metazoa > Mollusca > Cephalopoda > Sepiida > Sepiidae > Acanthosepion > Acanthosepion esculentum. The sequence continues at coordinate 74,078,846 of OZ038493.1, read as the reverse complement.
GGGTCGTTTAATGCCGACAACATTTTTTTCCCCTGGTAATATTTTTGTTTTGTCAAAAATCCATTTCTGTTAATATTTTTTTCTCAAAAATGTATAGCTGGTAATATTATTTTTTCAAAAATGTATAGCTGGTAATATTATTTTTTCAAAAATGTATAGCTAATAATATTATTTTTTCAAAAACGTATTATCAGAGGCCTTGCTGTTGGATGTACTTTATCGTCTTACCCTGGACATGTATGTAGTTTATTGTCTTACCCAGAATGCGGATGTAGTTTATCGTCATAACCAGGATGCGGATGTAGTTTATCGTCATACCCAGGACGCACTAAATAGTTGTGTTATCAGAATAGATACACAGAGTTGAGAACTGATGACATCGAGATGGTTGTGGATGAGAATTAGGAAAAATGTAGGATGAATGAGGGAGCCTTTTAACAGTAAAATGGTGAGGTCTTGTTGCCAATGTAGTAGTGCCTTTACTGTGCAACAGTCAAAACGATAGACATTTCAAACATCAAATCAAAATAAAATATTCTTTTTGTCTTGTGTAGTTATCCTTATAAAGTTACTATCTAATTGGCATAAATTACTGGTGCCTTTTCCCGTCAAAAGATGATTTAGTATTTCAAGCATTTCCATCTTTCTTCTCCTTTTAAGATCTATTCCAGACCCCACCACAGTATAGAAAATATATATCCTCTTCAATTTGCTCAAAAGTGATTACATTACTGGATTATACTAGTCGAAGTGAATAAAGAACAAAATGATTTGCTTCATTTTCTATCTGACTGTCTCTCAATATACTATCTAAAGAAGCCAATATTCAAGCTCCCACTTTGCGCATCTAAATGCCAGACAACCTCAGACGTGACTACTTTTTTTACTATGTGTATTTGATCTGACTGTTAATGCTTTAGTTGTACTGATGTTACAGAGAATTTTGTTTCCTATCAATTCCATTTACTCCTCAGTTTGAACTTTCTAAAACACTAATGTACTTATTCCATAAAATAATTGATGTAGTATCCTCATCACTGCTATTTTTATCATAGCAGTTTGGCTGATGTTTAACAGGTATATGTTTCAATCAATAATACTTCAGCAATATCAATATATATATATATATATATATATATATATATATATATATATATATGTATATATATATATATATATATATATATATATATGTATATATATATATGCATACCAGCAGAAATTAAAAAATATATCTATGAACACAAAAGGGATCTTGTACACAACAATTTATCAAATGCATTTGTTACAGATAAAATCAAATTTAACCACAACCTTGATCTAGAGAAGGCTACTTAACCAAATACTACAATCTTAACTTCTTCATTATCTTTATATTCACATAAACTGCACCTCTCATTCTGATTATACAGAGTGCGATGGATAAATTGTCGTCTAAATTACTCAAAAATGAAAATAACACTGACATCTCATTTTAACAGATATATTTACCAAAATTATATAAAAATATCTTTAAAAGACGAAAGAGTAAATTTATTCAATAAAATTGCCATTGGTTACAACCACGGCCTCCAGACGACTTCAGAATCTCCAGCATCTCTTCTGGACAGTCTCCTTCTTTAATCTGGTGAATGCTGCCATAATCCTTGCCTTCAGTTCATTTTTGGTGTTATAAGGAGTTTTGTTGGTCTCTCACTCAACTGTGCCCCACAAATAATAATCAAGAGGGTTGCAGTCTGGAGAGTTAGGTGGACAGATGTAAGGGGTGATGTGGTTGCAGAAATTGTCTGACTGCCATCACTGGGTTTTCCTGCTTGTGTAGCATGGTGTAGAATCCTGTTGCCAGACATAGAGTCTTCTTGCAGCCACCCTCTTGATACAAGGTAGCACTACCTCCTCAGGGCATGTTGAGTCTGAAGGCCCGTGGGATGACGAATGGAGACATAACATCGCCATCACTAGTGATTACTCCAAACACCTTTGTAATCACCATTAGATTCATCTAACACTTTTTGAATCCTCTGAACTGTACTCAGATTGACACCCAGACACTGAAATGTTTGTATTAGATCTTCCAGCAATACAGCATGCCGTTTCCAAATTTCTAGTGCTGTGAATTGCGTCTTGGTGCGCTTTTTCTCACTTATGGTGTCATCTAAATAATGCAAAAATGAAAATAACACTGACATCTCATTTTAACAGATATATTTACCAAAATGATATAAAAATATTTTCAAATATTAAAGAGTAAATTTATTTAATAAAATTGACATTGACTTCAACCACGGCCTCCAGATGACTTCTGAATCTCCTGCAACTCTTCTGGAAAATCTCCTTGTTTAGGTTGGTGAATGCTACCCTCTTCCTTGCCTTAAGTTCATCTTTTAGTGTCAAAAGGAGAAATGAAAGACAAAAGATAGTAATGACATTGAGAGAAAGAAAGTGGGCGAGTGTGTGAGTTATAGAGAGAGGGGGTTAAAGAAACTGAGTAAAGGAATAAAGGGAAATAAATTAGGAGAGAATGGAAAGATAGAAAGCACAGGTAGAAAGAGAGAGACAGAAAGAAAGTCTAATAAATTACTTACGATGACTTCTGAATCTCCTGCAACTCTTCTGGAAAATCTCCTTGTTTACGTTGGTGAATGCTACCCTCATCCTTGCCTTAAGTTCATCTTTTAGTGTCAAAAGGAGTTTGGTTGGTCTCTCGCTCAACTGTGTCCCATGCATAATAATCAAGTGGGTGTTAGGTGGCCAGATGCAAGGGGTGATGTGGTCACAGAAATTGTCTAACAGACATGACTGGGTTCTCCTGCTTGTATGGCATGATGCAGAGACCTGTGGCCAGACATATGGTCTCCCAGCACCCAGGGCAGCACTATCTCATCAGTGCATTTGATGTACACCTCCATGTTGAGTCTGGTGCCCAGTGGGCAGATGAATACAGGCATAACATTGCCATCGCTAGTAATCACTCCAAACACTTTCATAATCACTATTGGACTCATCCGACTCTTTCTGAATCCCCTACACTGTCCTCAGATTGACTCCCTAACACACTGAAATGTTCGTATTAGAGATTCTACCATGAATGCCAAGCAGTACAGCATGCCGTTTCCAAATTTTTGATGGAGTGAATTGTGCCATGGTGCTCTTTTTCTCACAGACAGTGCCCAACTAACCCGACTATACTGTGCAGTTGACAAAATTAAAAATACAAAATGGTCCCATTTTAAACATCATATGTCAACTTCTTTCAATAACCCTCTACCTTTCTTGGGGCTTGTATAGGGCAAAAATTATTTAAAAAAATGTCTACAAGAAAATGAATTATTTTGGTCCCAAAGAAAACTATCATTCATCAGAGCTGGCCCTACAGAATCACAGAGAATATTACCAAATAACAAAAGCTTGAATACTTCTGACTGCAGCAACAGATAAAATGGACAAGTGAAAATAATGTTATAATAAAGATGTTGATTCTCTACACTACATTAAACAAAAGGTTAGGAAGGAAACAGCCATCAATACTAGAACGAGCTATAAAAGTTAGTGGACTTGAAAAGCCCAGTTGCCAGAAAAAAAGCAGCTCCTGAATTCTTGCCTATGATGATGTTTTGCCCTGAATGCCTGTTGGGATTTCTGTTCCTCCCAGACCTCCCATGGAACTTGAATATATTATTTACTGGTAAAGATGCTAGAAAAATAGTCAGACCTTTGTAGCACTTCAGTAAGGCTCCAGTTGTATTTTCAACTTCTTTTTTCTATTTATTTTTATCCATATGGGATATGTTAAAAAAAAAAAAATTTCTTATATGCATCTATATATGGCAAAAAATGTATGACAAAGTTGGAAAAAGTATTTGTGTGACATGTTTAATCCTTTAGGACTTCATCAGGATAAATTTGTGTCATATGTAAATAAGTTGAGGAGAGTTAGCATTATGTCTATTGCTAAGTGTACCTTTGTGTAGTAAACCTTCTATTATGTTACTCACCTTCAAGTTTTTCTTCCTTCTTTATTTCCTTCTGTTATCTCGAAACCATTTGTTACATTGCTGTGACTATACATGCACACAAATGAGGGATAAATATTTTAATTTAAAATTCCCAGCATCCCTCATTCATGCACATGTGTTACTCTAAATAAATATTCTTAAATCTCCAGTTGCACTTTCACTTTCTTTTTCCCTATATGCATATATATGTAATGATAATGTTTAGACTATCCATTTTTTTATGAGGGATGCTGGGAATTTTAAATTTTAATTTTTTTTCCCTCATTTGTGCATATGTCTAATCACACCAACATAACAAATTTAGTCTGAAGAAGTCAAGGACGAAATACATCATATGAAAAAATTTTTCCACTTTGTCATAGATTTCCCCCCAGTATTGTTCTTTATATATAAAAAATTATTAGAACCTTAAAAATGTTCTCACTGATTTTTCATAAAAAGTAATGTTTTATTTACAAAAATTAATAAGAAACATGTCACTGAAAGTATTGTCCATCGCTAGTCACACTACTTTTTCCCATCTTTCTGGTAGCATTTGAATTCCACATCAGAAAGACAACATGTCTTTTGAGGCTAACCATGAATCGACTCATTTTTTGGCATCTTCATAAGAATGAAAGTGTTGCTAAGCCAGGCCATGTGTCATCGATCAGAACAGGGCAATATCTGATAAATATGGCAGGTGGGGTAGGATTCCCTATTTAAGTGTTTCCAAGTAGGTTTTCACATGTTTTGCAACATGTAGCCTAGCATTGTCATGTTGCAAAATCACTTTGTTGTGTCTCTGCTCATATAGTGGCCATTTTTTCTTCAATGCTTGGCTCAAATGCATCAATTGTAGTTGATAGCAATCTCCTTTGATGGTTTTGGTCGTTTTGAGCAGCTCATAATTAACTACACCCAGTTGATCCTACTAAATGCAGACCAGAAGCTTCGAACCCTGGGTATTTGGTTTTGCTGCTGATGTTGATGCATGGCCAGGCTTACCGCATGATCTTCCATGCTTAGGGTTATTGTAGTGTATCCACTTTTCATCACTGATACAATGCAAAAAACCTTTCCTTTTCTGCCATTGAAGCAGTTGCTCACACGTGACAAGATTCTGTTCAATGTCTCTTGGCTTCAACTTGTATGGCACCCAATATCCTTACTTTTGAATGATTCCTAATATTTTCAAACATTTCAAAACTGTTGTGTGATCAACTCCTAATGATTCTGCAAGTTCAGCTTGCACTTGTCATGAGTCTTCATCAAGTATTGCCTCCGATTCTTCGTCTTCAAACTTTTTCAGTGTTCCAGAGCATTCTTTATCTTTATCTTCAACATCAAAATCATTATTTTTGAAGTGTCTAATCCAATCTCTGCATGTTGCTTCTGACAGAGCATGGTTGCCATAAGTCACAACAAGAATTCTGTGTATTTCAGCTGCAGATTTCTTTTGAATAAAGTAGTGCAGTAAAATTCCCCACAAATACACTTTCTTTGGAAACAAAATCTGACATGTTTAACACTATGAAAAACAAAGTTATTTCCACTTTGGCAAAATGGCATACACTGAATTTTAAGCTTGCTTATAGTACTTCCTTATAGATCCATTACCATCTGAAACGACACAAATGCAGTTTTGGGAATGCCATCTGTTGGAAAACAGTGAGAACGTATTCAAGGTTCTAATATATATCATTATCGCATATATATATATATATATATATATATATATATATATATATAAGATTTCACATGTTGAGTGCTGGTGTTAATAAAATAGTTCTCAATATAATGTAACAGAGCTATTAAATATATATTAATAAATATACATATTATTCCTCACCGGTAACATGACTTGCACTTTTAAGCACAATGCAGTCTTCAGGTGCTGAGTAGGGATTGCATTGTGCATGAATCTTCAAGTCATGATATCGGTGAGAAATAACATGTATATTTATTAATATAATATATTGCACAATGAATGCGGGTGTTAATAAAATAGTGCTCAATGTAATATAACAGAGTTATTAAGTATATGTCAATATTAATCCTTACCCATACACAATGCAATCTTCAGGTGCTGAGTAGAGACTGATCGTTACATAATGTCATGAAACTTGAGTCATGCTACAGGTGACGATTAGCAGATATATTATTAATATATATTTATTAATATATATATATATATATATATATATAAAAGGCAGGATGTGTTTGTGTGTGTAACGAATGCCCGGCCGCAATTTTTGACGGATTTGCACCAAAATTTACATGCACATGCTCCAAGTTAGCGGAAAGGCAAAGCTTGACTTTGCATTTCCCAACTCCCATTGATAGTGGAAATAATCGATTTTTTCATGCTTCTATGGCAGTTTTCATGTAGTTTGCGGCCATTTTCTACTGGCCAGAGTGAGAGCCTATAGCTGGCTGCCACGAAGTAAGGAAGTAAGGAAGTTCTATTGGCCAACATGAGAGCCAACAGCTGACTGACATGAATGTTAACTAGCATGCTAGCATGCAAAAAAAAATTGATAGCTGCATTCGTCACAAGTGGGAAAAATTTAAATCTGCATGACACTTTACTCTAATTGGCTCATTCGCTTACTTAAACGTTGATTCTGATTCCGCAGAACTGGGTTGGGTGTGAAAAAGTATTTGTTGTTAACATTCTTTTTTCATTCGGTTTTTCCAGTTACGAGTCTTTTTTTAAAGCTGATCGTTTTGTGTTCATTTTGTTTAGTTAAATGTCCTTAGCAACTGGAAGTATTTAGAGAACGCTATTTTCATACTGTTAACTGAAAATTGCGGACTGTCACGTGTGGAGATATTGTTTTTATTGCTGTGTTGATGGATTCAACCATTTTCTTTTGATTTCTTGATATTGTTCTGTATGTTTGTTAGGGAGAGAAGTAATTCTGTTAAGAAAGGTGAAATAAGGAAAAGGCCTGGGCGTAGATTAATATTTGGGTAATATTCAATGGCGGCACTCTCGAGGATTTTCCTTCTGAGTGGGTTATTTTCTTTTTTTATGAGTAGCATTTTTTAAATCAAAATTGTGGTTGAATTTATTTCTATGTATGACTAGTGAATTAGCTAAGTTGTTTTTTGTGAGGTCTCCTTTGTGTTCATAAATGCTTTTTTTTAAATTTCTGCTTGTTTCTCCAATATATTTGGAGGAACAGTTTTGGCAATTTATTTTAGAAATGCCTGCTTCAGAAATATTATTGCTATTAGTGATTGAGGATCTGAGTATATCCATAATGGTTTTGGAAGTGTTTGTGACTATTTTAAGATTATTTAGATGGGATAGGTTATTCTGGATTCGGCAACTATTACAGTTTTCCTATTGTCTTTTACATTTATAAATATTGTCTTTTTCTACAGGTTAACTCTGAGAAATTTTTCATATATATATATATATATATATATTTTTCATATATATATATATATATATTTTTCATATATATATATATTTTTTTCATATATATATATATATGTCTTTGGTTTAATAACAAAATTAAATTCAGGGGCTTTAGCTTCCATTTCTGAAACATGGTTATCACTGTGTAGCGGTAAAACCATATTTTAAATCTATTAATTTATAATATTAATGCTCTGTAAATTTAAATTTACATAGAGCACTATTGTGTAAAAATAAAAATATCTATAAGAACACCGGATTTTATATCTTACTGTTCTTTCCTTTTTATTTATATATACATATATATATATATATATATTAATTTGTAATAGAATTAACAACCCTTTATATATACATATATATATATATATATATTAATTTGTAATAGAATTAACAACCCTTATGTTGGAAGCTAAATTCCGTTTTGTCTCTGTGTGCATGTATGTGTTTTTATATATATTATTGATTTTAACCCCTATCTGATGAAAATGTAATGAAAATAACAAAGATGAGATATTCGTTTGAATATTTCATGGCATAAACATATTAGTGTTTAGGAAAAGATGAAACTGAGGAATAAATGGAATTGCTAGGAAACAAATTGAATTTTCTTTCCAACATTGATGTAAGTGTTTCATCTCAGAATTTTAGACAATGTTAATGTGTTTATTGTCTTCTTTCTTTTTCAATACTTATTTCTCTTATTTTTCCAAAGAAATTCCAAATTATAGAGCGCCTACTTACTTCGCTATTCTTCTGAGATACAAATGACAAATAATACTTTCAATGAAGTATCAACAATGGCATCTCCTGGCCTTTATAAAACTTGAGCTTCTATTAAAAGTGGCTGATTTTTTTCTCTCGAGACATCACTAAAAATCTGTATCTTCATCATTACATAAAATATCATGTTAATCATAATCATTGCAATGTAACGCGATTAAATTGAATATTGCTGTCAAATCTCGTCTGGCGCTTCTGCTACGTATTTAAAGATCCTTGATAAAATCCGAAGAAGAATCTGCAATGTTATTGATCCTGACCTGGTATCTCAGCTTCAGTCTCTTTCTCACTGCTGTAACATAAATATTTCCAAATATTTGTATATCTAATTTACAAGAGCCAGACTAGACCAGACCGAAAAACAAAGTACTGCTGGCATATCAGGGCTGAAGCTGCCAAGTCTTCATTTACCAGTTTAGATAAAGTTCAAAAGTGTCTACATGGCTTTGTGGCAGACAAAAACATTGTAAGCCTCTCACTACTATATCACGTGGTAAATGAGATCTAACCTTCACAGCTAATACCCACCATACCATATGCACTGGGATGAACCAACGCTATTCCCTTTGTATTCCATTAGTAAGGAGTAAGTTTGAATAAAACTTACTCCTTACTAATGGAATACAAAGCTTCTTCTCTTTTAACCACTATTTTGTGCAAGAGACTCCTGAGCAGATACATTCCCAAAGACTATAATCTTGACCTCTTTAAGGTTAACCATGATCTTTCCCATATATCTGCATAAACTGCACTTCTAACTGCTTCTTCATTCTCTGCACATGCAACCCATTACCTTCAATGTTATGTTAATAATCATCATTGAAATAAAACACAATTAAATTGAATATTGCTGATGATGTCTGTATGAACAGACGAAAGTACTAGTGTAAAAAGACCGTATGTATGTCTGCAGGCAACTGTGAAACATGGAGGGATTGGAGTAATGGTGTGGGGCAATGTCTGGTTCGGAGGGAAATCTGAGCTGATTCTTGTTGACAAGCAGTTAAATGGTCCAAAATACTGTCAAATATTAGAGAAAGGACTACTGCCACTATTTGAAACCAATCAGATTGACAAGAATGTCTACCTTTTTTAAGATGGAGCACCATGTCATACGAGCAAAGTAGCAAAGGCCTTGAAGGAATCGCAAGGAATCAAGTCACTGCCATGGGAAGCCCAAAATCCTGACATGAATGCAATAGAGCACATTTGGGAGCACCTTGACCGAAGACTTCGAGAGCGTACAACCAAAATTATGTCAATAGCAACCCTTAAAGTGACGTTGCTAAAGGAGTGGCAAAATATGGATCAGACGATTGTTGATAACTTGATCAAATCCTTGAAAAATCTAATACAAGCACTGAAACTAGCAAACGGGGGACCTACACTCCATACTAGTTCCAAATACCGTTTATTTATGTTGAGTTGGGGTTGCGTAATTATATTTTGAAATTGGATATAGTTTATTTCTTCTGGCTAAAAATTTTTCTTAGGCAACTGTATATATATATATATATATATATATATATATATATATATAGGGTGTGATGGGTAAACTGTCACCATTTTATATTTTTAATATAATGGATGAGTCTAATGGTGATTACAAAAGCTCGAAAAACTCACTCTGATATTTCTGATAAGAAAAGAACTCCCAAATTTGTTGATAAGGGCTTTAGACTCAACACAGAGGCTTGCATTCTCCCAGCAGTCACCCTTAACCCAGGGCAGCGCTATCTCCTCAGTGCATTTGATGTACACCTCCATGTTGAGTCTGATGCCCAGTGGGCAGATGAATACAGGCATAACATTGCCATCGCTAGTAATCACTCTAAACACTTTCATAATCACTATTAGACTCATCCGACCCTTTCTGAATCCCCTACACCGTCCTCAGGTTGACACCCTAACACACTGAAATGTTCGTATTGGAGCTTCTACTATGAATGCCAAGCATGCTGTTTCCAAATTTTTGACAGAGTGAATTGCATCATGGTGCTCTTTTTCTCACAGACAGTGCTCAATTGACCCTACTATACTGTGCAGTTGACAAAAAACAAACAATGCACATGTGTGAAAATATACAATGGTGACAATGTACCCAATGCCCCCTCTATTTTTATGTTCTGAATAAGAATTTTTTTGTGTAATGGTAAATTGATCCAAGAGGAAATATGCATTTTCAATAGTAACCAATATAATTTTTGATTGGTATTATAATTGCTTTTAATAAGTGCTAACAATGTGAGTTTGCAGTTATATGTTTACTATTGCTAGTTTGTTATAAAATGCATGCATGTACTTTCATCTTTACTTTCACTTTCAAAAGAAATGTTAATGCTTTTACATTTGATACTTTGCTTGATATTGCTGTTACTCAGTATCTGAATATAATATAAAAAGAGAACTGAATGTTTTTACTATTAAGTTAGTATTACTTGCAAGGATTATAACTTTTAATTATAATACTTATCTCTAGACTGGTATTATAAAGTTACTGTTATATTGTTATGGTGACCTCCCTACATGGAAATGAACTCTTTCTCCTTCATAAATACCAACCCCAGAGACGGTCGAGATGCAGTGTAACCTGAGAGTTTGGACGGATACTTCTATCTGCTGACTAACTCTCTTACTTTGTATATATCTGTTATTTCAATACACTTGTTCACCCTACCTTTTTCTTTCCATGTTCTTTCTTTCAAGCCCCTAACAGGCCACAACATATATGTTTATTATTTCTAGTTGAAGATGCATTCTGGGCATCAATTGGTCTGACTGGGTCACCAATGCCGTAGTTCTCACACATGCCCAGTTACCCAGCCTGTATGCTCTTGCTCAACAGCACTGGCTTGAACATATACATTGTATGACAGATGTGGGAGGGGGTTCAAAAATTGGGAACAGGTCACCAGCAAGAGGTCCACCTCATCTTCATTTCAAGGACATCTGAAAATGGAAATGAGAGTGATGAACAATGAAAGATGGAAAGACTTTGCCAGCGTTCACTCATGCATGAGACATAATTTATGCCAAGGACAGGAGAAGCTAAGAAGTATCTGCTCGATGAAAAGAAAACAATAAGGTGACATTGAGGGGATAACTTCTTTACATGCATACATTGCAATTGAGACTGTCACTTCCATGTGGGCTTGTACAGCCATAACAGATAATGCACCACCATCAGCAGCTGAGGTATAGCTCTTTGGATGCAGATTCAAAGATGTCATACAAAATGTTAAAAAAAATCAGTGCATCTACTTTCACTTTTATTTTCAACTTCAAAAGAAATTTAAATATTTCTAACTTTGATATATTAATGCCCATTTTACTAAGAATCATATGATATCAAATGAAAGCCATGTTTACTCATCTTCAGTAACCACTTGTAACTTAGTGTCTTTGTCACCTTGCTTTGGGGGAAACATTGCCAACACAACTAGTGATTATCACATACGATAAACTTCAACAGTTAGATGAGGTTTTGTCAAAGAATATCTATATCCCTTTCTTCTAACCCAATCATATTTGTGTACGTGATAACTCGGTCAGTATCTATTTCTGCAGATCTTTCAATACAATTACTTTCTCATATTCTTTACTGCTACCGGGAAACAACCACCAACTATCATCACACTTGTCTATTATGGAATGCATGCACATACTTTCACTTTTACTTTCACTTTCAAAACAAATGTAAATACTTTTACATTTGATAGTTTGACATTCATTTTATTTTTACAAAGCATCTTTATATGATATAAAAGGAGAGCAAATGCTTTTCTCTACTATGTCCATATCTAATAGGTTAATTGTACTTGCTATGATTATTATTCTGACTTTTACTTCTAATAGTTATCTCAGTAAATATCATGGATTATAGAATTTCACTTTCTCTTTCCTCATGTAAGCATCAAAGATTTTATATATCTGCTTCCATATTCAATAATATTCTGTGCAAATATCAAAAGAAATCAGTAATCTCATTTTTACTTCGAAGACATTGTAAACAACCAATAATTTCTCTCTTTATGTCTATTTTTACTTGAGAGTAGACAGCCTTTAATTACTACTTGTTCTGATAAATATGAAATCTTCTGGTTTCACTTTCTGTCGTAATCTATGCAAATATCAGTAATAATGTTTCTTCTTTCATTTTCAATAATAATTTTTGTAAATATCACAAGTAGGCTTCTTTCACTTTCTTTTTAAATCTCAACTAATGATATCAAGATCATGATTAATATTATTGTCTTTAACTCAAACATTGTAAAGTACACCAGCCTATTGCTCTATTCAACATTATATCAGCCAATATACGGGACTAAATATATGATTTCAGAACTATTTTCAATGTTGTGTTATAATTATGATATTAATAATAATCTTATTATAATTCTGCTTGTCCTTCCCTCATTTCTTTAGGTGGCACGTACATAAATTATGCCCTGCCAATACCTCATAAATAATGGACTATTCCGTTTTGAAAGTAGAAAAGATATATTAGAAATGCTACTTGGTTTCAGTGCCAGAATGAAAGAAAGAAATAAAGTTAGTTTGCACGACCATTACAGCCTGCCAATATCTAATAAATAATGAACTAATCTGTTTTGATCATGTGAAAAGATGAAAAAGACATTTGAGAGATGCTACTTGGTTTCAGTGAGAAAATAAAAGAAAGAAAGGAATGAAGATAAGAAGTGTTTAAGGTTCGTTTCAGTGAAATGGAAAAGTTGTCAATCCCAAATTGTACTTATACCTTCCTTTGTTAGTTTGCACCACTGTTATGTCCTGCCAGTAAATCATAAATAATGGACTATTCCATTTTCATCACATGGAACGAGGGGAAAAGAAACTACTTGGTTTCAATGAGAAAATAAATGAATGAATGAAAGAAAGAAAGATAGAAGTGTTTAACAGCTATTTCAGTGAAATGGAGAAAGGTTCTCAATTTCAAATCATTTCATTTCTAATCACTTATTAAAATAATGACCAGCATTCAAATTTCTCATTGTTATGGCAATATTTTGTTAAAGTTACTAGGCTCAGATACTTAGTGATGTGATACGAGAATTTCTACAGATATTTTATTGTCATAGAACTTGCCATAAACTTATTCAGTCATTAACTGAAGAATTATGAATAATCAAAAAATCAAAAAAGGAAAACCATGAAATTTTTACTGGTATTTCTAATAATAATAATAATAATAATAATAATGTGCTGAAAAATTGTTACCTGTGCATTTTTAAAAGTTCTTTTTTTATGTCTTGTTTGAATGTGCAGTTTGCGTAATGGTTACTGGTACGGAAAGGGGAATTGGTGATCTGGGTTTAAATACTGATCATGTTTTTTATGTCCAGTTTCCTTTGAACTCTTATTCTTATTCCAGCTATAAGTTAAATGGCAGAATGAAGGAACTCTCAAGCCTTGGCAACAAGTCTTAGGTGAAATTAATTCAGGAGAAGTATGATTTTTATTCTTGGGAATAGCAGCAGAGAGCTCTGCTATTATTCCCAAGAATAAAAATCAAGGGATACTTCTGACTGCAAGATTTTATTTTCATAATCGTCACTTCGTAACACCTCCTCTTTCATTTAATATCACACACCACATTCATCATAACCATTTTAACAGAAACCCTCCTCCTTGTATTGGATGAACTTCTGTATGAAAAAATATCAGAAACATTCATCATAAATTTTGCACAGGTTCCACTTCCAGTTCAGCCATGACATTGTTTGAGAGCTATACTGAATAACTGTCCTTCATAGCATTTATCAGGGAAATGTGACTTATTTAGTGGTGCCTATCTTCCTTCCAAGTATAATGCAACAGGTTGTACTCAGTTACATGGTATATGCAGTAAGCTATAACCCCTGACCTGGCCTTACTTTTGGAAAAAAAACAGCAGGATGCTCCCAGCTCCACTGGATTTTAAGACTGGCTGCCATCTAAGGCAGGGTTACTTCACCCTACTATCGTCATTACTAGAAATATCTGTGAAAATTTCAGTTTTCCAGCTTTAATTTTCTGATGAATTCTGGCAGATATATTACCAAGGCTAAAGATTTTATATCTAGAGATAGTGTATTGGTAAAAGAAAAACATCCATATACCAGTAGCTTCAGGGTTATAGTGGCCTGAAAATTACACAATGAGTGAAGAATTCATGCAAGTTTTAATCTGCTGTAGACAGAAATAGTGACACATTTACAATGCCATATAAGGTGCGATGGATAAAATGTCATCTAAATTATGCGAAAATGAAAATAACACTGACATATCATTTTAAATTAAATATATTTAACAAAATTACACAAAAATATCTTGAAATACTAGTGTAAATTTATTCAATAAAATTACCATTGGCTTCAGCCATGGTCCCCAGGAGACTTTGGAATCTTCTGCAGCTCTTCTGGAGAATCTCCTTTAATTTGGTGAATGCTGCCATAATCCTTGTTTCCAGTTCAGCTTTTGGACTCCATCGAAACAGACAAGTGAAGACTGGGCAGATCCTCTTCATATACAATGTGCGATGGATAAATTGTTGTCTAAATGACACAAAAATGAAAATAAAACTGACATCTCATTTTAAACGATATATTTACCAAAATTACACAAAAATATCTTGAAATACTAAAGAGTAAATTTATTCAATAAAAATCATCAATGACTTTACACCACAGCCTCCAGATGACTTCAGAATCTCCAGCATCTCTTCTGGACAGTCTCCTTTAATCTGGTGAATACTGTCATGATACTTGCTTTCAGTTCAACTTTGGTGTTATAAGGAGTTTTGATGGTCTTTCACTCAACTGTGCCCCACACATAATAATCAAGGGAGTTGCAGGCTGGGGAGTGAGGTGACCAGATGTAAGGGGTGATGTGGTTGCAGATATTGTCTGACAGCCATGACTGGGTCCTCCTGTATGTATGGCAGACATAGGGTCTTCTAGAAGCCACCCTCTTCACCGAGGGCATCACTACCTCCTCAAGGCATATGATGTAGGCCTCCGTGTTGAGTTTGAAGCCCATACCAACAAATCTGGGTATTCTTTTCTTATCAGAATGATCAGTGTGAGTTTTTGAGTTGTCGTACTGTCGAAATTCAACTCTTTCTGAATCCCCTGAACTGTCCTCAGATTCACACCCAAACACTCTGAAATGTTTGTATTGAAGCTTCTGGCACCAATACCAAGCAATACATCATGCTGTTTCCAAATTTTTGGAGGAGGAGTAAATTGTGTCATGGTGCTCTTTTTCTCACAGATGGTGTCCAACTGACCCTATTATGTTGTGCAGTTCACAAAATCAAAACCAAATAAATGCACCTGCATAAAATTAAAAATATAAGATGGCAACAATTTACCTATGGCACCCTATATATATATATATATATATATATATATATATATACACATATATGTATATGTATATATTAGGTAGGTTTTATAGAAAATACTTAATAATACTAAACATTGCCTAATTTTTTCATTTTGACCTTTGTTATTATCATACAATTGCCTTCTATCTGAATTTCTCGGAAGAGAAGTTATCATCATTTACATTCAGACTAATATCATCATCTTTGTTGTTATTATAACCTGTTTGTCTTTAGCCTGAATTTCAGGGATGTGGAGATATTATTATTTCCATTATTTACATTTAGACTAATATCCTCATCTTTGTTGTTATTACCACCTGACTGTCTTCTGTCTGAATATCCTTATCTTTGTTGTTACTATGATATTTCAGCTGGCTAACCTTCAGGGAATTTAAAAATGTTATATATATATATATATATATATATATATATATATATATATATATACAGTGCTGTTCGATAAAAGTGACTCACCTGATTTTTTTTACTAAATGTTCTCTTCTCCGATGAAACGAAAGTTGAGCTAAATTCAAAGGATAAGTGATCTAAAATCCGAAGAAGAAGCTTTGAAAGCTCTTTGAATTTAGCAGTAAGTACTGTCAAGCATCCGTTCAGTATAATGTTCTGGAGATGCTTTTCTTTTCATGGAACTGGTTTCTTAAAACCTATTATTGAAAAGACCCTCAGGAGTGAGCAGTACAAGACAATTTTAGAGTCTTGTCTGCTCCCTTCTGCTGAAAGGGTGCAAATCGACCCCACCAAGCTCATTCTTATGCAGGATAATGCTCCCTGTCACAAATCAAAATTGATGAAGGAATACTTTGATGAGAAGCAGGTGAGTGATATGACATAGCCGCCCCAATCTCCTGACCTCAACCCCATAGAAAACTTATGGAGCATTATAAAGTACAGGCTCTCGAGAAAGCATTTGAGCAACAAAGTGGATTTGATTGTGAATTTCATATCCAAATGGAATTCAATGCTTGGAGATGAGATTTGCCAGAACCTAATCAAGTCAATGTCAAAAAGGGTTGAAAAGGTTATTCAAAATAAAGGAGGACCCATAGATTATTAAATATTTCGAACTATATTACCTATTATAAATAAATTATACCTCTATTCTTAAAGCTGTTCGGTTATGTTTCTATTGATTACTAGTTGCAGGAAATAAGTGAGTCACTTTTTTTTGCACAGAGTTTTTCCCTAAATCGCATTTATATCCGAAATTATAATTATCAATAGAATACCTTAGGGTGAGTAAACTTTTTTACTAGGTGCTCAGGAAGGGGTCTTTATATTGGTAAGATTAAAAATTAGTTTGACCCCAAAAACAATAGACGAAAAAATTTTTAAGTAAAAGAAAATCAGTTGGGTCACTTTTATCGAACAGCACTGTATATATATTAGGTAGGTTTTATACAAATACTTAATAATACTAAACATTTCCTGCTTTTTTCTCTTTGAATTTCTGGTATGAATAGTTAGCATCATTTAATCTATTTACATTCAGACTAATATCCTCATCTTTGTTGTTATAACCTGAATACCTTCTGTCTGAATTTTTGAGATGAGGAATTAGCATCATTTATATTCAGACTAATATCCTCATCTTCGTTGTTATTATCACCTGATACCATGATATTTCAGCTGGTTAACCTTCAGGGAATTTAAAACTGAACTTTTTATTTAATTTCTTCTTCTTTACTACTGATCAGTTATTGCTTGCCCTTTTTCGACTGAGTCTAAGCCTCCATTATCTGGCCTAGGGATTGAACATACAATTAATATCTCACCTAATTCATAGACCAATGCTTAATCCATGGATTAGTGGATTTTCTGTTTTGCTTTACTACAAACCGAAATGGAACAAAACAAAATGCGTGATATTTTTTTTTACTTGATGCTCGGGTGTCCGCAGTTAACAGACACACAGATATAACTTCTTTTTCGGAAATTTATAAATGATTGCAAAAGATCCTCAGAAGGCTGCCAAATGATTGTAGTATCTTGTACTGAAAGAAAAGGAAAAAACTCTTTCTTCATTTTGTCGTTATTCAGACACGGAGAGAATCATTAAATTGCACTCACTTACCCAGAGATTTTGCAAAAGAATTTGGCACTTGGCCAGTATCAGACAGATAAAGAAATCTGATTTTTTCTAAATCAGTTGAACACACACACATACACATAAGCATGCACTCACACTTATATATATATATATATATATATTATTCTATTATAATCCTGTTTGTCTCTTCCTTTGTTAGTTCGCATGACTGTTATGCTCTGCCAAAACCTCATAAATAATGGACTATTCAATTTTGATCAATTTATCAATTTCAGATCTTTTCATTTCTATCCAATTCTTAAAATAATGACCAGCATTCATATTTATGATTGTTATTGCAATATTTTTTTAAAGTTGGTAAGCTCAAATACTTAATGATGTGACAAGGAAATTTCTATGGATATTTTATTGTCATAGAACTCATGATGAGCTTATTCAATTTTTAACTTAAGAATTTAGTTTCATCAAAAAGTTAAAATAGGAAAATCATGAAATTTTCACGGTCTTTCTCTAATATATATTCCTACCACTGTAATGTAGCTTGTAACTAGACTTTATGAATTTAAGTGCAGTACTAGATTGGTAGCAAGGTCTCATCATTTTACAGTTGAAATGGCTAGATGTAACCGTAAGTTCTATGCTAACAGTTTCTTCTCTCGCATAAGATTCACTTATTGGCGTCTTGGCTTCAGTCACTTTCCTACCACCATAATGTAGCTTTCCTGTGCCTTTCCTTTAAATAATTTCATGCTAATTCTTTTCACTATGGTACATAGACTTTATGAATTTAAGTACTATACTAGATTGGTAGCAAGGTCTCATCATTTTACACTTGAAATGGCTAGATGTAACCGTAAGTTCTATAGTAACAATTTCTTCTCTCGCACTTCTCTCTTGTGGAACTCTCTTCAGTCTACTTGATTTCCGCTCAACTTTGATATTCAAAAATTTAAATGCAATGTCAATAGTTATCTCCTATTTTCTTAATTATTTTTCTTTTATTGTTCTCTTTACATAACTTTTTTTTCTCATATAGTCTAACACCCAGTAAGCATGTTAGTGGCTTTATTAACTTATTTGGGGGTGAAATAATTAGAATATTTTTCTCCTACTTGACTGATTCTGTTATTTGGCAAAAGATGTTCTCTCTCAGAATGAAATGCATCACTTATAAGCTTTTTTATTTATTTTTACCATTCATACACGTATATATATATATATATACATACATGTATATGTATATATGTATATGAGTTTGAGATCAAATAGAGATCGGATAGCTTAATCTATCGCAAGGAAAGTTAGTTCTATGTGTTGTACCTGAAAGTTTTTCTCACCTGAGCCTATCTTTTAAATCTATAAATTAACCATTTGCCCTTGCATGGAATACTGCTGCCATATATGGTGTGGAGCCCCCACTGTTCATCTCAAGGTCTTTGACAGAATCCAGAGACAGATATGCAGTGTGATTGGTCCTGATCTGGCATCTCGTCTACAGTCACTTTCTCACAGATGTGCAGTCACTTCCCTCTGTCTTTTCTACAAATACTTTCATGGCAAGTGCTCTGATGAGCTACTTTCGCTAGTTCCCAAACTGCATGAATTAAAATGTGCTAGTAGGTTGGCATCTCAGTCCCACCCTTTCAAACTGTCGAAACTGTTAAATGTAGCCATCTCTTCTACTCCAATAGCTTCATGTCTAGTACTTCCCATCTGTGAAACTCCCTTCCTCTTACTTGCTTCCCTGATAGCTATAAACTTTAATTATTCAAATGCAATGTCAATCAACATCTTCAGATGCCTTGATCTAATTCCCTGTCCTTCTCTTCATCCTTTCCTCTATCCTGCCTCTTTACGCTTGCTCCCACTCTGTACCCCCTTGCGTGCTGGTGGCATTCCTGCCTTGCTTGGAGTGGGGGATGCTTAAAAAAAATCTGACAGAATGTTAAGATGAAAAACAAATAGGAAACTTATATCAATCTAACATGTTTCACTTTTATTAAAACTTTGTCAGAGACTGAGATATGGATAAAAAGAAGAAATAAATTCTGGTATTTTTAGACACTTGGTTGCATATAAAAATATTTACAGGTTTTCAGATAAGCTTGGAATCTGTTAATTTCTTGAAACTTCGGATGGACACGTCATTTCTTGAATTCTGAATGACAGAATTGTTGGTTAAATGCATGTGATACATGACTGACCAATGAAAATCAAACAACATATCAGTAGAAATACCAAAATTTCTTGCTCCTTTTTCTACATATTTCATTCTCTGATGAAGCTTTAATAAAACTGAAATATGCTAGATTGATGTTTCCTATTTGTTCTTTATTTTATATATATATATATATATATATATATATATATATATATATTTATATATATATATATATATATATATATATGTATATGAAGAAATATAGTCTTAAGATGTGCTATATTTATGGGATAAAGTGCTCAATATCAGAGATAGAGCGTGTGTAAATATAAAAGTGAACATAGAAGTCAACACTTAGAGGCGACAGTCTGTTTCATGCTAGATGCAATCGTCAGGTCACGAGTGCTGTTATTTTACTCGGCTATTTATATATACAGGTCAGTGGTGCATTGTGGGTAGTCTATTTTGGCAATTATTTTAATTTTAATTTTTTATCTTATATATTTATTTATTTTTTATTTTGAATGGTGTTTTTATTAACGTAGTAAAAATTTGTTTATGTAGCTTATTGTGGGTAGTCTATTTTGGCGGTTATTTTACCGGAAGTCATTTATTTGTTTATTTATTTGGGTCAGATTATTTTGCTTGTTTTTATTTATTTTTATTTTTATTTTTTATCTTATATATTTATTTATTTATTATTTTTATTTTGATCGGTGTTTTTATTAATGTAATAAAAATTTGTTTATATAGCTTATTTAATAGTTTTATTTTTGTTTGGGAAGATAATTAAAGATGAAGATAATTATATATATATATATATATATATATATATATATATATATATATATATATATATATATATATATATATATATATATATAGGAACAAGTAGGAAACAGATTTTAATCTGACATGTTTCACAGAGATCAAGACAGAAATGATAAAAAATGATAAAAAGCAAAGAGATGCAGATTAATGGTATTATGTGTTTGGTTATTTCCTATTGGTTTATATGCTACATACAGTGCTGTTCGATAAAAGGGGCTCACCTGATTTTTTTTACTAAAAATGTTTTTTGTCTATTGTTTTTGGGGTTAAAATAATTTTTAATCTTACTAATATAAAGACCCCTTCCTGACCACCTAGGAAAAAAGTTTATTCACCCTAAGGTATTATATTGATAATTATAATTTTGGATATAAATGAGATCAGGAAAAAACTCTGTGCAAAAAAAGTGACCCAGATCTCGCATTCTAATGATTAAACTGGTAAATGTAAAGAGCTTTTGACAAAATATTGAAAACTATTTTACAATACACTCAGAACAATATTCTAGAGAATTCTAGAACAGCTTAAATTAAATCTAGCGTATTCCAGAATATTCCAGAAAGCCTCATACAGTATAAAAACAGATTGAAATAGCCACTCAAGTCACTAAACAGATGAAAGGCTACAAACACGCATCAGAACCACTTAAGGCAGCTATTATTGCCCTATCAAAAGCAGGCAAGTCTATGAGAGAAATTGCAGAAATTGCTATAACCTCGCAATCAACTGTCTCTTGAGTACTTAGGGCACATAATGATGCCACTCCTGCTCCAAGGAAGAAAACAAGGGGACGAAAGAAAAAGATTGATGATAGTACTGGCAGGGTAATCAAGAGAGAAGTTGCGAAGAATAGGACTTTAACTAGCCAAGAAATTGCAGCCAGTCTAAGCGAAGAGCAACGTGTTAGTCTTGCCTCTTCAAGAGTCCGTCGGTGGCTGTTAGAACAAGGCTACAAATCTTGTACACAAGGGTTTAAGCCTCTAATAAGCAAAGCCAACAAAGCCAAGAGACTTGAATGGGCTCACTATTACAAAAATTTCACTGTAGAAGACTGGAATAATGTTCTCTTCTCTGATGAAATGAAAGTTGAGCTAAATTCAAAGGATAAGGTGAATCACTTTTATTGAACAGCACTGTATAATGAAGTAACAGATAATATTCAGATATGTGTGAGAAACATTCTGGATGTGGAGGTGTGTAAAAGTTGGATGTTTTGGTTTGTTATTTCTTATTGTTTAGATTACAGGTCACGTGTAATGAAGTAACAAATAATATTCAAATAGGTGTAAGAAAAATTCTGGATGCTAAAGTGTGTAAAATTTAGTGAGACGTTGCAGGATAGTTTGAAAAATTTCGTTTGGTTTGATTTTACATTAAACTATATATCACATGTATTTTTTATATATCTTCATTGATTTTTATGCACTCAGAAGAGATAAGTTAGATTCATGAATAATAGATCTGTAGAAAAATGGTGATGTACTGTAATCTTTTAAATGTGTGTTAATAGTAATATTACTATAAATATATTTTCATAATATTTTCTCTTTAAAAAGTTATGCTCTTTTTTGATAAGGCTGGTATTGGTGAAATCAAAGTTATGTCCCATGCTGTTGCAGTGCAAGACAAGCAAACTTGAATGTTTGTCTAAACACAAATCTCTTTTGTGTTCCTGGATGGGGGTCTTTAGATTACAGTGTACCTGTTATTGTATTGTAGACATATGATTTTATTATTGCATTGTAGAATTATGATTTGATAAACTCTAGCATTTGAATTTTCTTTTGTTTTTTTTTCATCCTGATTATATCACCAATAGTTTTGGAGGTGGTTGTAACAATCCTCATATTAGGGGTGACTAATTCATTTGCAAGTTTAGTTGAAGTGTTGGCGGGTAGGATTATAAATTTTGTATAATTTTTGTTGGAAGTATTTTTTTGGTTTGATGCATTTTGTGAGTCCATTTTTTTTGCTTTTAAGATGAATTGGTACGGATAGTATAAAAGTTTGTTTGTATTCTCAATATATTCTTCTTCACTAATGTATTCAGGGCTACATAACCTAAGGTCTCTAAAGTAAAATCTTATAATTATTCCAGATTTTATCCTCTGGTTGTGGAGGGAATAGAAATTGTTAGTGGTTTTCAGTAAACTTGAAATTCTAATTTATTATTGTTACATATTAATAGGATATCAAGGAAATGTAGAGAGTTATTTGTTTCAAATTCATGTGGGAATTCGATGGTTGGTTCAACTTTATTGAGTTTACCTATTATGTTTAAAAGGGTAGTATCTCGGAGATAAAATAAGAGAACGTCATCAATGTATCTTAGGAAAGTAAAGCTGTTAGGTATAATACATTTAAATGTGCTAGATTCTAAAAATTCAAGAAAAAGGCAAGCAAGAACACCACTGATAGGAGACCCCCATCGATAAGCCAAATTTTTATTTGTAGAATATGTTATTGAAAGAAAAGAAACTGTGGTTAGTAATTAATTTACATATCTTTATGATTTTGTGGATGGGTAGAGGAAGTTTATCCTTGGATTTATTGAGGTGATTTCTTTGTATATTGAGGCATTGGTGTTAGGTATATTGGTGTGTAGTGATTTGATGTCTAAACTAGATATAGACATATTAGTCATATTTATATGTTGTATTCTTAGAGGTAAGTCACCCAAATATTTTATGTTTGTTGTATTGATGGTGCCTAGGAACAGAGTTAGGATTTTAGTGATGGTTGTAGCTAAATTGTGGGGTACACAGTTAATTCCGGATATAATAGGCTTAATGGTTATGTTAGGTTTCTGTGTCTTGGGAAAGATATATAGTGTGGGTATAGAGGTGGGGCTAATCTATTAAACTAGACCAAGATTGGTTTTCATTTTTTAGTAGTTTCTTGATTGTTTTATTGAACCTATATGTTTCCGTGTTTATGGTAAGTTCATTGTTTTTAGTGTAGATGTTGTTATTTAGGAGTGATTCTAATTTTTAAATGTAGATGTTGGTGTCCATAATAACATATACCACCTCCTTTGTCGGATGGGGGTTATAATAATGTTTTTGTTCATGGACAAGATATTTAGTGCTTGTATATATCTTTATGATACAAATTTCTGGGTAATCCATATACTGCCTTCCACCATTTTCTCACCATAGGTCTTTATTACTTTATTCCTTATATATATATATATATATATATATATATATATATATATATATAATCCGCTCATCACTATATATGTATGTATATGGGATAATATATAAATGTTGGAAGAAAGAGATGCAGATTAATATTTATTAGTAGTGTAATCTTGATTGTATTTGTGATGGAGGCTGCTAATATGTCGTATATGAAGCCTTTTTCATAATCAGTGTGGTTGAAATTGTGGTTCTTGGTTAACATTGTGATTGTGTCAGCTTTTTTTTTTTAGACCAGTGGCCAATTTTAAGCCCAAACTTAAAGCTTCCATTTCAATGGTAGAAAGTGGAAATGTGGAGATATTGTGGATAAGATTTGGATTATCAATCATCTTCCATTTGCTGTTTGTGCATCAGGTGTAGAGTTTGAATTTTAATTGATTCTGTTGTTTGTTGTTAGTATGTGATATTGTTCCTCACAAGATTTCAGCTTTGAAATTTGAGAGGATGTTTTTTTTAAACATAAAATTTTTCCCAATAATAAATAGCCAAAGACAACATACTATTAATATTAATCTGCATGCATCTCTTTCTTCCAACATTTATATATTATACCATATACATACATATATAGTGATGAGCGGATTGTATATATATATATATATATATATATATATATATATATATGTATATATAAATAAAAAGAAAGAACAGTAAGATATAAAATCCGGTGTTCTTAAAGATATTTTTATTTTTACACAATAGTGCTCAATGTAAATTTACAGAGCATTAATATTTTAAATTAACTGATTTAAAATATGGTTTTTTTTCGCTACACAGTGATGACCATGTTTCAAAAAATGAAGCTAAAGCCTTTGAATTTAATTTTGTTTAACAAAATTAAATTCAAAGGCTTTAGCTCCCATTTTTGAAATATGGTCATCACTGTGTAGCGAAAAAAACCATATTTTAAATCAGTTAATTTAAAATATATATATATATATATATATATCAGGAATAAAGTAATAAACATCTATGGTGAGAAAATGGTGGAAGGCAGTACATGGATTACTCAGAAATTTGTATCAAGTTGCATCCAGCTAACAACGTAGACTGGTGACAATGTAACATCATCCAGCTGTTGTGGGCCCACCGTGTGGAGAGGTTTAGAGCTTAATGGTCCAAAGCTTTTTTGAAGCATGGCACTCAGCTGAAGATTGCAGCTAGTCTGGAGCACTTGATGTCTACATTGGTATGATCGGATAGGCACAGAACATGGTACATGTGTACATGGGTATGATCCATAGGTGCAGAAACCTACATTTTCAAATAGAAATGTTGTGTACATAAAAATCATCTTAGCCAGTCATGATGCTGTGGATGATGGTAGCAGTCTGGAGAAAGTCCATTTTGGCTTGGTATGTTTCTTTTGTTCTGCAGATGCTCATACATACCAGGTATAAGAGCAAAATTGTCAAATTGTTAGATTAAGCTTTGAAATGATTAAAGGTATCTTACATGAACACTCCAGGGTTTTTATGACACTATTGGACTCTACTTTGAGCAATAAGAAGTGTAACAGAAGAATTGTGATGAAATTGATCATAAACAAAAATGACATGTTCATTATTAATTAATCATAACTAAGGATTGGAAGCTCATGAAGGATTGATATAAAAGTCAAAATATATCTATTATTCAAGATGATCTTTACCCTCTAACCTTCTAACCATAGGCATATGAGGAAAGGGGGCCTAGAGAACATAACACTGAAAGGACATACTGCAAGAGAAACCAGGGGCAAAGATAAATTAACCTACTTCACAAGTTTGTATGAATGGATGGTTGAACAAAAACAAAGAAGAAGAGTAAAGAGGCAATGTTTCTTAATTTGAAATTGAACTATATTATGTACTCTCTTATCCTGAATTCTAAATATCATCATGAACTCTAAATACAGTTGAAGACAAAATTATTAGCCACACCAATGAAAATTTAATTATTTTAAATTATTTTCCAACTGTTGTTTAACAGGGCAAAGAATTTTTAATGCAGTATTTCTAAAGGAGTTCAGAATTAATTTCAACTCTGAACTAATTTCAACTCAGAATTATTGGAATTATTCCTTTTATTTCAATTAATTTTCCAAGGCTGTATTATCAGAAACTTTAATTATTTTCCTAAAGTCTAAATATTATGAAGAAGTCTAAATATTATCATACACCCTAAATATTATCATGAAGTCTAAATATTGCCATGAAGTCTAAATATTATCATAAACCCTGAATATTATCATGGAGTCTAAATATTTTCCTAAAGTCTAAATATTATCATGAAGTCTAAATATTTTCCTAAAGTCTAAATATTATCATGAAGTCTAAATATTTTCCTAAAGTCTAAATATTATCATGAAGTCTAAATATTATCATAAACCATAAATATTATCATGAAGTCTAAATATTTTCCTAAAGTCTAAATATTATCATAAACCATAAATATTATTATGAAGTCTAAATATTTTCCTAAAGTCTAAATATTATCATGAAGTCTAAATATTATCATAAACTGTAAATATTTTCATGAAGTCTAAATATTTTCATGAAGTCTAAATATTATCATAAACCCTGAATACTATCATGAAGTCTAAATATTATCATGAACAAGGACTTGTTAACCAAATTTCCTTTTTTGAAAATGAAACAGAAAGTAATTTGAAAAACCATTTAAATTTTTTAAAACAGTTTTATTTTAATAACAACAAATTCTTGAAGTCAAATATTTTTTGTATTTTTCACTTTTGTCTTTCTCCCTATTCTTTTAATTTTCTATAGTTTTGATATTTGGAGGAAACCATTTTGATAAAATTCTGAGTTTCCTTTTGCAAATGCCATTGGCTTAGTTTTGAATTTTCACTGCTTGCATGCTAAAATATTTGGCTGCTACCTGCAACAGAGCACATGCACGTGTGAATCGATGCATAACAGCAGGTGAGGCTGACATGACTAAGCTATGTTCAGGTCAACAGTCACCAGTATCATTCTCTTAGTTATGTTGGTGTTCAGAGAACAAAGAAAATATTCTGAACTGACCAACATAGAGGCATTAATGTGTGTGTGAATGTTGTTGGCTCTTCAATCGTGTTATCTTTTTGTTCTTTTCCTACATAGACTGTTATATATGTCTAATTCTCGAGATGGGATCTAGTAAATAGTTTTGTCTGACACACGGTCACAATAATTGTGCACTCAATGGAAATTGAACTCATTACACCTAAGGACAATGTGAAAGATGACTTTGCTACTCCTTACATTACGACAAGAACCCAAACTGAATCAGTCAAATCGGGCACTCAAATAATTGACGACACAAGCAAGTTTGTGTTCTAATTCATGTCATATAACGTTTCCATGGATCAATCATTTTTATTAGTATTCCTTTTCGAAAGGAAAACTAGTAAAAGATTTTGACAACTAAGACTATTATTATATCTTCTACTAGGTTTGAACAAGAAACAAAAGTAAAATGAAAGAAAAGTGAGTCAAAAATGAATAATGGGAATGCCTCATCTAAGAAATTCAGACAATTTAAGACTATTACGTCTTATTACTAGGTGTAAATGAGAAATAGAAATAAGATGAAAGAAAGACGAGTGAAAAATGAATAATAATGACAATGCTAGCCTAAGAAATTCAGACAACTTAAGACTATTACGTCTTATTACTACTACTAGGTGTAAACAAGCAATAGAAATAAGATGAGAGAAAGACGAGTGAAAAATGAATAATAATGGCAATGCTTGATCTAAGAAATTCAGACAACTTAAGACTATTACGCCTTATTACTACTACTAGGTGTAAACAAGCAATAGAAATAAGATGAGAGAAAGACGAGTGAAAAATGAAAAATAATGACAATGCTTGATCTAAGAAATTCAGACAACTTAAGACTATTACGCCTTATTACTACTACTAGGTGTAAACAAGCAATAGAAATAAGATGAGAGAAAGACGAGTGAAAAATGAATAATAATGACAATGCTTGATCTAAGAAATTCAGACAACTTAAGACTATTACGCCTTATTACTACTACTAGGTGTAAACAAGCAATAGAAATAAGATGAGAGAAAGACGAGTGAAAAATGAATAATAATGACAATGCTTCATCTAAGAAATTCAGACAACTTAAGACTATTACGCCTTATTACTACTACTAGGTGTAAACAAGCAATAGAAATAAGATGAGAGAAAGACGAGTGAAAAATGAATAATAATGGCAATGCTTCATCTAAGACATTCTGACAACTTAAGACTATTACGCCTTATTACTACTACTAGGTGTAAACAAGCAATAGAAATAAGATGAGAGAAAGACGAGTGAAAAATGAATAATAATGGCAATGCTTCATCTAAGACATTCTGACAACTTAAGACTATTACGCCTTATTACTACTACTAGGTGTAAACAAGCAATAGAAATAAGATGAGAGAAAGACGAGTGAAAAATGAATAATAATGGCAATG
Organism: Acanthosepion esculentum; assembly: GCA_964036315.1. Taxonomy (NCBI): domain Eukaryota; kingdom Metazoa; phylum Mollusca; class Cephalopoda; order Sepiida; family Sepiidae; genus Acanthosepion; species Acanthosepion esculentum. Next base: position 74,050,530 of record OZ038493.1, on the reverse strand, counting down.
CTTCATCTAAGAAATTCAGACAACTTAAGACTATTACGTCTTATTACTACTACTAGGTGTAAACAAGCAATAGAAATAAGATGAGAGAAAGACGAGTGAAAAATGAATAATAATGACAATGCTTCATCTAAGAAATTCAGACAACTTAAGACTATTACGCCTTATTACTACTACTAGGTGTAAACAAGCAATAGAAATAAGATGAGAGAAAGACGAGTGAAAAATGAATAATAATGGCAATGCTTCATCTAAGAAATTCAGACAACTTAAGACTATTACGTCTTATTACTACTACTAGGTGTAAACAAGCAATAGAAATAAGATGAAAGAAAGACGAGTGAAAAATGAATAATAATGACAATGCTTCATCTGAGAAATTCAGACAACTTAAGACTATTACGTCTTATTACTACTACTAGGTGTAAACAAGCAATAGAAATAAGATGAAAGAAAGACGAGTGAAAAATGAATAATAATGACAATGCTTCATCTGAGAAATTCAGACAACTTAAGACTATTACGTCTTATTACTACTACTAGGTGTAAACAAGCAATAGAAATAAGATGAAAGAAAGACGAGTGAAAAATGAATAATAATGACAATGCTTCATCTGAGAAATTCAGACAACTTAAGACTATTACGTCTTATTACTACTACTAGGTGTAAACAAGCAATAGAAATAAGATGAAAGAAAGACGAGTGAAAAATGAATAATAATGACAATGCTTGATCTAAGAAATTCAGACAACTTAAGACTATTACGTCTTATTACTACTACTAGGTGTAAACAAGCAATAGAAACAAGATGAAAGAAAGACGAGTGAAAAATGAATAATAATGGCAATGCTTCATCTAAGAAATTCAGACAACTTAAGACTATTACGTCTTATTACTACTACTAGGTGTAAACAAGCAATAGAAATAAGATGAAAGAAAGACGAGTGAAAAATGAATAATAATGACAATGCTTCATCTGAGAAATTCAGACAACTTAAGACTATTACGTCTTATTACTACTACTAGGTGTAAACAAGCAATAGAAATAAGACGAAAGAAAGACGAGTGAAAAATGAATAATAATGACAATGCTTCCAGCAAAGAAATTCAGACAACTTAAGACTATTACGTCTTATTACTACTACTAGGTGTAAACAAGCAATAGAAATAAGACGAAAGAAAGACGAGTGAAAAATGAATAATAATGACAATGCTTGATCTAAGAAATTCAGACAACTTAAGACTATTACGTCTTATTACTACTACTAGGTGTAAACAAGCAATAGAAATAAGATGAAAGAAAGACGAGTGAAAAATGAATAATAATGACAATGCTTCATCTGAGAAATTCAGACAACTTAAGACTATTACGTCTTATTACTACTACTAGGTGTCAACAAGCAATAGAAATAAGATGAAAGAAAGACGAGTGAAAAATGAATAATAATGACAATGCTTCATCTGAGAAATCCAGACAACTTAAGACTATTATGTCATCTTATTACTATTACTAGGTGTAAAGAAGCTATCTTAAAAATGTATAACATCTGATTAAATAAAAGTTAATGTCACCTTTTTTGTTTGTTTCTTGTTTTAGTCACTTCTTTTCTCATGTGCCATATTTCATTAGAGAGCAAGTGTAACAATCTTTTGTAGCTTGTTGTTATCTCATCTAGTCTCTGTTCTGCCAACCATTAAGACAAGTTTTTTAGATATTTTAATCACTGCATTTCTTTGTTGCTCTTGCCTTCAATATACCCTGTGAGTGTCAAATTTACCAAGCCCTCTTTCATCATTATGTTCCTGACAAGATTCAACTATCTCTTTCTGATTCCATCCATAACTGACCGTTTTGTTTTTTTGTTTTTTCACTAAAATATTGTCATTGCTCACATGTTCAGTATTCTCAGCATCCTTCTGTAGAAACTCATTTCTGTTGCTTCAAGTCATTCACTGCTATATAGGAAAACCAATATTATGGTATTATTACATTAAAGAAAGAAGGTATATATATAACTTACTGGATTACCTCTTATTCAAAGATAACCAATTAAATGATATACCAACACATACACACACACATAGATATAGATATATGATAAAAAGTGCTCTTTATCAGGGATAGAACATGGCCTGATAATTGTGTTTGTGGTTATACCCACTTTGATATATATATATATATATATATATATATATATATATATATTTCTATATATATATATATATGTTTAAAGACATTTATATTATGTTTAACGTTCTTTTTATAGATACAAGTATTTAAGCAAATGCTCTGTTTTATAATAAACAGTATTAAATAACATTTACCGGCCTGAATGTCCGAGAAATTTTCATAGAAAATAATAGACAATTTATTTAAAGACATTTATATTATGTTTAACGTTCTTTTTTAAGTTTAAAGATAGTAAAATCGACCTTGCTAACCAGACGCTCATCTGTGGCCGAAAGGTTAAGGCACATCACGCGAAATAATGGTTCCGTATAGGATACAGGTTCGATTCCTGTCGGAGAGCGAAAATTTTCTATATTTTTGTAGTAAATAAATACCTACGATTTCGCATGTTTTGATTTTCGCAAGCTTTGACGGTGCAGAGACATGCGAAATCGTAGGTATTTATTTACTACACGAAATAAGCAAAATAATAGATAGAAATGACACAGGGCTCTACAGAGATGACGGTCTCATAATCTTAAGAAACTGCAACAAACAAAAGACAGATAAAACTAGAAAAGCAATAATTAAAATCTTCAAAAATAACGGATTCGAGATAGATATAAAAACTAACCTAAACGAAGTAGATTTTCTAGATGTCACCTTCAACCTAAGAAAAGGCACACACAAACCATACAGAAAACCGAATGATAAACCACAGTACATACATATATACTCCAACCACCCGCCTTCTATAATCAAACAGATACCTAAATCGATTAACCGCAGGCTTTCCGACAATTCTTCCGATGAATCTATATTTAACAAAGCCAAGAAAGACTACGAAACAGCCCTAAAAGATAGCGGATTCCCAGCAACACTCACATACTCACCACAGAACACAAAAAAGACCAACAGAAAAAGAAATATCATACGGTTCAACCCACCGTACAGCAAAAACGTAAAAACAAACATAGGAAAAATATTCTTCAAGCTTTTACACAAACACTTCCCGGAATCAAGCATACTACACAAAATATTCAACAAAAACACAGTAAAAATCAGCTACAGTTGCACCGAGAACATGGCACAAATAATAAAAAAGCACAACAGAAAAATTATTAACAAACCACACGAACAAATTAAACCCACGTGCAACTGCAGAATAAAAAACGAATGTCCCTTAAACGGTAATTGTTTACAAAACAACGTAATCTACCAAGCCACGACAAAATCAGCAGATAATGAAGAAAAAGTATACATAGGAGTAACCGAAGGACCATGGAAACAAAGAAATTATGTACACAAAATGTCTTTCACAAATAGTAAATATGCGAACAGCACAATGCTTTCTAAGTATATCTGGGAAATAAAAAACAAAACACACACCACACCAAAAATATCTTGGAAAATAAGGAAAAAATCATCAGCCTACAACAACCTATCAAAAACTTGCAAACTTTGCTTGGAGGAAAAAATAGCTATCATTACCTTCCCAGATCAAAATAAATTATTAAATAAAAGATCCGAGCTAATCTCAAAATGTAGACATGAAAACAAATTTTTACTACGTAACTTAAAATAGAAAAATAAATAAATATATAAACAAACAACAATAAAATAAGCAAAATAAACTACTCCAAACAAATCACAAAACCACACCTGTTAGAATATGCGAAATAAAATCAAAACAAAAGAACGGACGAAAGTTATAACTTATACAAATAAAAATAAAAATAATAAGCAAAACAATTTGACCCAAATAAATAAGCGAACAAGCGATTTCCGGTAAATGGCGGCCATTATAGACTAACAACAATAAGCTATATAAACAAATTTTTTTACTACGTTAACCAAAAACACCGATCAAAATAAAAGAATAAATAAATAAATATATAAGATAAAAAATAAAAATAAAAAAACAAACAAAAAAACAAGCAAAATAATTTGACATAAATAAATAAACAAATAAGCGACTTCCAGTAAAAGTACCCGCCAAAATATACTACCCATATAGCACACTTTAAGACTATATTTCTGTATATATATATATATATATATATATATATATTATTTTGTATGCACAGTACTTAGCGGAAAGCACTCAATATCAGTGATAGTGCTAACATAATAAGTTGTATGTATATGAGTTTGTGAACCTGGGTTTCATGCTTTTGCGATCATCAGACAAACTGGTTTATTTTTTAAAATTGAATCTATTTATGCTTGTTTGACTATGTTTGGTGGTGGGAGGGGAATCTACATATGTGTTTGTTTTGGCTGGCACTATCATACGCATAGACGCATACATACAGATGTACGCATTTTAGTTCACACCAACACGCCCATGAAAGCAATTTGAGGCTAGACACAGATACATATCCATTCATTTGGGCATATGTAGTTGTAATTCTGTTTCAGAGTAGGAAACATAGCATTTTATGTGTAGTGATGTTCATTTCCACAAGCATAAATAGATCAATATATTTGCACATATATATATATATATATATATATATATATATATATATATATATATATATATGAAGAAATATAGTCTCTAAAGTGTGCTATATTTATGGGATAAAGTGCTCAATATCAGAGATAGAGCGTGTAAAAGTGAACATAGAAGTCAACACTGAGAGGCGACAGTCTGTTTCATGCTAGATGCAATTGTCAGGTTGCCTGACGATTGCATCTAGCATGAAACAGACTGTCAGACTCTAAGTGTTGACTTCTATGTTCACTTTTATAGTTATATATATATATATATATGAATAAAGACAAAAGGAAAACTTTTATATATATATATATATATATATATATATATATATATATATACATATATATATGTGAATAAAGACAAAAGGAAAACTATTTCTTAGCTGACACATTTCGTCCTCTTTGGGACTTTATCAAGGCCTGCATAAGTATTTTATTTTGTGACAAGTATTTACATTCAAAAGCAACAATATTATTGGTTTCTCAAAATTGTTGCAGGAGTGCTCATGAATATTCATTAGACAATTCATTAAACAATTTGCTGTTATGCTTGCCTTGATAAAGTTCCTCGGATGATGAAACACATCGGGTAAGATAAGTTTTCCTTTGTTTTTATTCATATTGTACATTTACAGATATAATCTATCTGAAATCTTTACCTCTACCCTCACCCAACATATAGGTATAAGGATTTATTATCAGAAGGATTTGGTTGTACTAGTTCAGGTAGATGTATGAAAGTTCTTGTAATGTGATCGTTAGTAAATGTTACTGATTTTTGTGTTTGGCTTGGTGAATGAATAAATTGTTTGCAAATGATAAGTCTATCACTAACAGGTAATATTAAACATAAGAAAAGTGATATTTATGTAAAACTTATCTGTGATCTTCATTCCTAGAGCAGCTCAACTCCCTACACTCTCTTTGGGAGAAGCCAATGATAAAGAGAAAATTTCTAAATTTCCTGCCAGTAGGGCGGTTTCCTTTTTCCTATGGAATCATGAGAATTACATTTGATCCTTTATTTCCTGTGAACATGCGATCACTACACTTGCTTGCATTCATCTAAAGAATCAACATAACAACTTGGAATCATTTGGGCAAAAGTTTATTGAACTGAATTCACTAAATTTCTTGGTAGTAATTTTGAGGTCATAAATAAAAACACTGCATCCCAAAAAGTAAAGTTCAGAAATATTAAATATATTAAATATAGCTTGAGAATGTATATGTAAAGAAAAACACATTTAATGTCACTGCAAATATGGAAGATAGCCCACCTTATTGCGATACTCAGTCAGTTATTGCAAAGCACTTTTTACCATGATCATTTCAAATCTAGGAATTTATATTAGGTATATAGAAGATAGCCCATTGAAAACTACTTGAAACACTTTGAAGTCTGAAGGGCATAAATTTGTGTTCAAAATAGTTGTAATTATTGTTTAAAAAACCTTACCTTATTGTGATACTCGGTCAGTTATTGCAAAGCACTTTTTACCATGATCATTTCAAATCTAGGAATTTATATTAGGTATGGGGCAACAGTCTGGTTTAGTGAGCTTCACAGGGTTTGTACATTCTATATTATTTGAGCACCATGTGTAAAGGTGACGTCTATGCTGATTTACAAGAATGATTCTAATTAAACTTTTTGAATTCCTCTCATTGATATGTTAATCTTCTGAATTGTTAGTTATCTAAATTTAAAAAAAATGGTGCTTGTATTTTATTCTTTTTAATCAATTCACACCAAGGAATGCAATGATGCTACTAAGATGCAAAGGGTAACTTGCAGTGAAAGAGAGTGAAAAGACTTTAGAAGAAAGTGGAAATCCAATCCTAAACAGGAAACAAGGGATAAACACTACTCCTGTTCAAAAGACCAGATATTTACTACCAGTTTGAATTCTAAGAAAGAATTTTAATTTCTTTGCATTGGAATTATGATGCTCAGCAAATAAGTTTGTTCATAATAGCTTGATCATTCTACCAGAACATCAAGCAATTATGAACAAACTTTGACTTAATGTTATAGTCATAATTAATGATAACGTTTATGCATTAATTATTCTTTTTCTTGTGCTATTTATTAGTCAATAATTGTTACAATCAACAATCTGGTCAAACTGGTTAAGGAAGTCATAACTTAACAAGGCTTCGTTGTTAAAATGGCTTTGATATTTCTACAACCACAAATGTCCACATAAATTCATGCCTTAAGATATGCAATATCACATTTACAATTGCTTGTCCTTAACAGTCAATTTGCTGCCCATTGGCAGAAATAATTAAAATATTTGTTGGATGAATGACTACGTCAGTTATGATTTGATATAGAAGCTTCTGTACCCATGATAAATTTAATTTGTTGAGCCCCTCGCGAAACAGCAACTTACAAAAGTTCCAAGTCAGCTGAGACCATTGACTCCCATCTAACTAGTTTTTAGACATCTCACTGCAACAAGCTGACAAAGTACAGGAATTAGATTATATTTCCTGATTTGTTTGGTTGCTTACACCAAGATATACAAAACCATGTGTAAAATATAAATGTACCTGACATACCTGAGGCTTTAGGTCATTACTGTAAGTGTAGATACCCAAAGGAATACTTTTTTTTCTTTTTAATATTAGAAATACCTGTTAGAAGTTGTTTATTTGATGTATGATGCAACATTTGCTGGATTTGTGCAGATGTGTGGGGATCAAAATATAGGATGAAATCATTGGCTGTCTTTTGAAAGCATGCAACTTCTAGATCATTTGGGGAGGCTGGGATGACTTAGAAGTTTGGGGGTGATAAATCAGACATTACATTTTAAAGAATCCTATTATCCTACTGCAAACATTTTTTTGTTTTGATTTTAAATACACAATTTAATTTAAGTTTATTTATTTTGTGAGGGTGGGCTGAAAAGTTTATAGACAGACTATGAAGGAGTGATGTTTGAGCTGTGAAATTTTGCATGCATTAATTTAATGTCTTCTTATTAATAACTAGTTTCTTTCCAGGCAAGTTGACCTCTGACTATTCAAAGAAGATTTCAAATGTTTCAAGTAGCAACTACTCTTGAAAATGGACAATATTTGGCACTGATGCTGTTGGTTTCAAACCTGCTAAGAAGGATTGCAAAATACTTGCCCCTCCCAATTTATAGGAAGAAGCACACAAATACATGCTGGGATTTTTTCCTAGCAAATAAAATAGGCGGGTTCTTAGTTTCATCTGACTCAGTCCCTGTCTGTCTTGTCTTGAAGTCCAGATGCTACATTCGCTTGTCCAAACTTGCTTTTGTATGTCAACCCCAATTCTTAGACTGTGAACTTTTTGCCTTATTACTGTTGCTTTGCCTTATTACTGTTGCTTTGCCTTATTACTGTTGCTTTGCCTTATTACTGTTGCTTTGCCTTATTACTGTTGCTTTGCCTTATTACTGTTGCTTTGCCTTATTACTGTTGCTTTGCCTTATTACTGTTGCTTTGCCTTGCATTTGTTTGCTTCTTTTATATTATTTTTTGCCATGTTCTTCTCTTTTCTTTTTCTTTTTCTTTTTATTGCAAACTTTGTCAATTCTATTTGTTGGACAGTTCTCTTACTCATTTTACATTTGACTACTTTCTCCATGATGACATTATCAAGTACCTACAGAAAAAGAGTTTAGCTCCCAAGAACATTCACACTGGCATGGTTGCTACATTAGGGGTTGATGCCCTAGCTTTATCAACAGTGCAAAAGTGGGCAGCTGAATCTTGAAGAATCTTGTTTTTGGGGATTCAAAAGGCATTGTGTTTGTTGACTATCTTTAAAAGAGTCAGACCATCAATGGAGAGTACTATGCCAAAATGATGAGGCAGTTACAAAAGACTGTCAAGATAAACTGCCCAGGAAAACTGACAAAAAGCATCTAGTTCCATCAAGATAATGCTCCAGTATACAAGTACTTGATTTCATCACTGTTGTGAATGACTGTGGCTTTCAACTGGATGATCATCCTTGCTATTCTCAAAATTTGACTATCATCTGTTCCCCAACATGAAAAACACTTGGTTGGGAACCAGTATCACAATGATGATGACATTATATTTGCTGTTGATGATTTTTTTACCTTCAGGATGAACAGTCTTCTTTGTATAGTCAGATAGTTTACCTGGAAAGAAACAATGTAGTTATTAATAAGAAGAGCTGAAATTAATACATTCAAGATTTCACAGTTTTAGCATCATTCCTTCATAGTCAGCTTATGAAATTTTCAGGCCACCCTTGTACCTGGAAAGAAACAATGCAGTTATTAATAAGATGAGTTGAAATGAATGCATGCAAAATTTCAGCATCACTTCTTCATAGGCAGCCCACTCACATACTTTTTGTTCTTATATATTTACTGGAATTAAACTTACAATCTCTTTTTTCTGTAAGACCTCCAATTATTTAACTCAGACAAATGTGCTCACGTTGACATCTCTCTTTTCTTTTGAATATTGAAAACTACTTCATAGGATCTGTACATTCCATGATTTTCACAAGAATAGAGAACTATTAATATAGCCTGAAATATTTTGATTTCTTTGTTTTTATAATCTGAGGTCAACATTCTGGCAGATAGATGTATTGTTATTTGTGTTTTTGTTTTCCTGTTGCAGTTATAGTAAGATAATAGAGAGCAAAGAGGAATTGGAACAAAAGCACCTGCATCTGCTGCAAATTCTGGACAGTGAACGACAAGCCAAGTGGCACTATGTGCAGCAGACTGAGGAACATACTGCCGAAATTAAGAAACTCAAAAATGAGGTAGGTTTATCTTGACCCCACTTACTTTTAAACCTTTCTTTTGTGCTGCTCTCCTGGTAAAAGATTTGTTGAAACAAACCTAAGTTTTTCCTTAATATGTAGGCCACAATTTACTTTTTTTCACACATTTATAACAATTCCAAGGTGAATATGAACATAAATTAATGAAAAGAGCTTTAAATTGCCTTATGCATGAAGGGTGTCTTAATGATTAAACAACACAGAGAATGAAACTGGTGAACAGAATTTAAATTCTGGCTAGGAGAGTTTTGCATTTACTTCACACTACTATGCTTGAGAAAGGCATGAAACCACCCATCCTCCTCCTAAGTATATTTGTTTTGTTTTACAGCATATCAACCTCAATGGGTTATTTAATGCCGACGAGATTTTTAGGACATGTTCCGATGAATAGAATATGTATTCTTTGTAAGTAATCAATTTATAGATTAGGTGTCATGTATTTTTGGTTTCGTTTACGGCATATCAAACTCAATGTGTTATTTAATGCCGATAAGATTTTTAGGATAGGTTCAGATGAATAGAATATGTATTCTTTGTAAGTAATCAATTTATAGATCAGGTGTCATGTATTTTTGCTTTGGTTTACGGCATATCAACCTAAATGGGTTATTTAATGCCAATAAGATTTTTAGGATAAGTTCAAATGAATAGAATATGTATTCTTTGTAAGTAATCAATTTATAGATCAGGTGTCATGTATTTTTTTGGTTTGGTTTACGGCATATCAACCTAAATGGGTTATTTAATGCCAACGAGATTTTAGGATAGGTTCAGATGAATAGAATATGTATTCTTTGTAAGTAATCAATTTATAGATCAGGTGTCATGTATTTTTGGTTTGGTTTACGGCATATCAACCTAAATGGGTTATTTAATGCCAACGAGATTTTAGGATAGGTTCAGATGAATAGAATATGTATTCTTTGTAAGTAATCAATTTATAGATTAGGTGTCATGTATTTTTGGTTTCGTTTACGGCATATCAAACTCAATGTGTTATTTAATGCCGATAAGATTTTTAGGATAGGTTCAGATGAATAGAATATGTATTCTTTGTAAGTAATCAATTTATAGATCAGGTGTCATGTATTTTTGGTTTGGTTTACGGCATATCAACCTAAATGGGTTATTTAATGCCAACGAGATTTTAGGATAGGTTCAGATGAATAGAATATGTATTCTTTGTAAGTAATCAATTTATAGATCAGGTGTCATGTATTTTTGGTTTGGTTTACGGCATATCAACCTAAATGGGTTATTTAATGCCAACGAGATTTTAGGATAGGTTCAGATGAATAGAATATGTATTCTTTGTAAGTAATCAATTTATAGATCAGGTGTCATGTATTTTTGGTTTGGTTTACGGCATATCAACCTAAATGGGTTATTTAATGCCAACGAGATTTTAGGATAGGTTCAGATGAATAGAATATGTATTCTTTGTAAGTAATCAATTTATAGATCAGGTGTCATGTATTTTTGGTTTGGTTTACGGCATATCAACCTAAATGGGTTATTTAATGCCAACGAGATTTTAGGATAGGTTCAGATGAATAGAATATGTATTCTTTGTAAGTAATCAATTTATAGATCAGGTGTCATGTATTTTTGGTTTGGTTTACGGCATATCAACCTAAATGGGTTATTTGATGCCAACGAGATTTTAGGATAGGTTCAGATGAATAGAATATGTATTCTTTGTAAGTAATCAATTTATAGATCAGGTGTCATGAATTTTTGGTTTGGTTTACGGCATATCAACCTAAATGGGTTATTTAATGCCAATAAGATTTTTAGGATAAGTTCAAATGAATAGAATATGTATTCTTTGTAAGTAATCAATTTATAGATCAGGTGTCATGTATTTTTGCTTTAGTTTACGGCATATCAACCTAAATGGGTTATTTAATGCCAACGAGATTTTAGGATAGGTTCAGATGAATAGAATATGTATTCTTTGTAAGTAATCAATTTATAGATTAGGTGTCATGTATTTTTGGTTTCGTTTACGGCATATCAAACTCAATGTGTTATTTAATGCCGATAAGATTTTTAGGATAGGTTCAGATGAATAGAATATGTATTCTTTGTAAGTAATCAATTTATAGATCAGGAGTCATGTATTTTTGGTTTGGTTTACGGCATATCAACCTAAATGGGTTATTTAATGCCAACGAGATTTTAGGATAGGTTCAGATGAATAGAATATGTATTCTTTGTAAGTAATCAATTTATAGATCAGGTGTCATGTATTTTTGGTTTGGTTTACGGCATATCAACCTAAATGGGTTATTTAATGCCAACGAGATTTTAGGATAGGTTCAGATGAATAGAATATGTATTCTTTGTAAGTAATCAATTTATAGATCAGGTGTCATGTATTTTTGGTTTGGTTTACGGCATATCAACCTAAATGGGTTATTTAATGCCAACGAGATTTTAGGATAGGTTCAGATGAATAGAATATGTATTCTTTGTAAGTAATCAATTTATAGATCAGGTGTCATGTATTTTTGGTTTGGTTTACGGCATATCAACCTAAATGGGTTATTTAATGCCAACGAGATTTGAGGATAGGTTCAGATGAATAGAATATGTATTCTTTGTAAGTAATCAATTTATAGATCAGGTGTCATGTATTTTTGGTTTGGTTTACGGCATATCAACCTAAATGGGTTATTTAATGCCAACGAGATTTTAGGATAGGTTCAGATGAATAGAATATGTATTCTTTGTAAGTAATCAATTTATAGATCAGGTGTCATGAATTTTTGGTTTGGTTTACGGCATATCAACCTAAATGGGTTATTTAATGCCAATAAGATTTTTAGGATAAGTTCAAATGAATAGAATATGTATTCTTTGTAAGTAATCAATTTATAGATCAGGTGTCATGTATTTTTGCTTTGGTTTACGGCATATCAACCTAAATGGGTTATTTAATGCCAACGAGATTTTAGGGTAGTTTCAGATGAATAGAATATGTATTCTTTGTAAGTAATCAATTTATAGATCAGGTGTCATGTATTTTTGGTTTGGTTTACGGCATATCAACCTAAATGGGTTATTTAATGCCAACGAGATTTTAGGATAGGTTCAGATGAATAGAATATGTATTCTTTGTAAGTAATCAATTTATAGATCAGGTGTCATGTATTTTTGGTTTGGTTTACGGCATATCAACCTAAATGGGTTATTTAATGCCAACGAGATTTTAGGATAGGTTCAGATGAATAGAATATGTATTCTTTGTAAGTAATCAATTTATAGATCAGGTGTCATGTATTTTTGGTTTGGTTTACGGCATATCAACCTAAATGGGTTATTTAATGCCAATAAGATTTTTAGGATAAGTTCAAATGAATAGAATATGTATTCTTTGTAAGTAATCAATTTATAGATCAGGTGTCATGTATTTTTGCTTTGGTTTACGGCATATCAACCTAAATGGGTTATTTAATGCCAACGAGATTTTAGGACAGGTTCAGATGAATAGAATATGTATTCTTTGTAAGTAATCAATTTATAGATCAGGTGTCATGTATTTTTGGTTTGGTTTACGGCATATCAACCTAAATGGGTTATTTAATGCTAATAAGATTTTTAGGATAAGTTCAAATGAATAGAATATGTATTCTTTGTAAGTAATCAATTTATAGATCAGGTGTCATGTATTTTTGCTTTGGTTTACGGCATATCAACCTAAATGGGTTATTTAATGCCAATAAGATTTTTAGGATAGGTTCAGATGAATAGAATATGTATTCTTTGTAAGTAATCAATTTATAGATCAGGTGTCATGTATTTTTGCTTTGGTTTACGGCATATCAACCTAAATGGGTTATTTAATGCCAACGAGATTTTAGGATAGGTTCAGATGAATAGAATATGTATTCTTTGTAAGTAATCAATTTATAGATCAGGTGTCATGTATTTTTGGTTTGGTTTACGGCATATCAACCTAAATGGGTTATTTAATGCCAATAAGATTTTTAGGATAAGTTCAAATGAATAGAATATGTATTCTTTGTAAGTAATCAATTTATAGATCAGGTGTCATGTATTTTTGCTTTGGTTTACGGCATATCAACCTAAATGGGTTATTTAATGCCAACGAGATTTTAGGATAGGTTCAGATGAATAGAATATGTATTCTTTGTAAGTAATCAATTTATAGATCAGGTGTCATGTATTTTTGGTTTGGTTTACGGCATATCAACCTAAATGGGTTATTTAATGCTAATAAGATTTTTAGGATAAGTTCAAATGAATAGAATATGTATTCTTTGTAAGTAATCAATTTATAGATCAGGTGTCGTGTATTTTTGGTTTGGTTTACGGCATATCAACCTAAATGGGTTATTTAATGCCAATAAGATTTTTAGGATAGGTTCAGATGAATAGAATATGTATTCTTTGTAAGTAATCAATTTATAGATCAGGTGTCATGTATTTTTGCTTTGGTTTACGGCATATCAACCTAAATGGGTTATTTAATGCCAACGAGATTTTAGGATAGGTTCAGATGAATAGAATATGTATTCTTTGTAAGTAATCAATTTATAGATCAGGTGTCATGTATTTTTGGTTTGGTTTACGGCATATCAACCTAAATGGGTTATTTAATGCCAATAAGATTTTTAGGATAGGTTCAGATGAATAGAATATGTATTCTTTGTAAGTAATCAATTTATAGATCAGGTGTCATGTATTTTTGGTTTGGTTTACGGCATATCAACCTAAATGGGTTATTTAATGCCAACGAGATTTTAGGATAGGTTCAGATGAATAGAATATGTATTCTTTGTAAGTAATCAATTTATAGATCAGGTGTCATGTATTTTTGGTTTGGTTTACGGCATATCAACCTAAATGGGTTATTTAATGCCAATAAGATTTTTAGGATAATTTCAAATGAATAGAATATGTATTCTTTGTAAGTAATCAATTTATAGATCAGGTGTCATGTATTTTTGCTTTGGTTTACGGCATATCAACCTAAATGGGTTATTTAATGCCAATAAGATTTTTAGGATAGGTTCAGATGAATAGAATATGTATTCTTTGTAAGTAATCAATTTATAGATCAGGTGTCATGTATTTTTGCTTTGGTTTACGGCATATCAACCTAAATGGGTTATTTAATGCCAACGAGATTTTAGGATAGGTTCAGATGAATAGAATATGTATTCTTTGTAAGTAATCAATTTATAGATCAGGTGTCATGTATTTTTGGTTTGGTTTACGGCATATCAACCTAAATGGGTTATTTAATGCCAATAAGATTTTTAGGATAAGTTCAAATGAATAGAATATGTATTCTTTGTAAGTAATCAATTTATAGATCAGGTGTCATGTATTTTTGGTTTGGTTTACGGCATATCAACCTAAATGGGTTATTTAATGCCAACGAGATTTTAGGATAGGTTCAGATGAATAGAATATGTATTCTTTGTAAGTAATCAATTTATAGATCAGGTGTCATGTATTTTTGGTTTGGTTTACGGCATATCAACCTAAATGGGTTATTTAATGCTAATAAGATTTTTAGGATAAGTTCAAATGAATAGAATATGTATTCTTTGTAAGTAATCAATTTATAGATCAGGTGTCGTGTATTTTTGGTTTGGTTTACGGCATATCAACCTAAATGGGTTATTTAATGCCAATAAGATTTTTAGGATAGGTTCAGATGAATAGAATATGTATTCTTTGTAAGTAATCAATTTATAGATCAGGTGTCATGTATTTTTGCTTTGGTTTACGGCATATCAACCTAAATGGGTTATTTAATGCCAACGAGATTTTAGGATAGGTTCAGATGAATAGAATATGTATTCTTTGTAAGTAATCAATTTATAGATCAGGTGTCATGTATTTTTGGTTTGGTTTACGGCATATCAACCTAAATGGGTTATTTAATGCCAATAAGATTTTTAGGATAGGTTCAGATGAATAGAATATGTATTCTTTGTAAGTAATCAATTTATAGATCAGGTGTCATGTATTTTTGGTTTGGTTTACGGCATATCAACCTAAATGGGTTATTTAATGCCAACGAGATTTTAGGATAGGTTCAGATGAATAGAATATGTATTCTTTGTAAGTAATCAATTTATAGATCAGGTGTCATGTATTTTTGGTTTGGTTTACGGCATATCAACCTAAATGGGTTATTTAATGCCAATAAGATTTTTAGGATAAGTTCAAATGAATAGAATATGTATTCTTTGTAAGTAATCAATTTATAGATCAGGTGTCATGTATTTTTGCTTTGGTTTACGGCATATCAACCTAAATGGGTTATTTAATGCCAATAAGATTTTTAGGATAGGTTCAGATGAATAGAATATGTATTCTTTGTAAGTAATCAATTTATAGATCAGGTGTCATGTATTTTTGCTTTGGTTTACGGCATATCAACCTAAATGGGTTATTTAATGCCAACGAGATTTTAGGATAGGTTCAGATGAATAGAATATGTATTCTTTGTAAGTAATCAATTTATAGATTAGGTGTCATGTATTTTTGGTTTGGTTTACGGCATATCAACCTAAATGGGTTATTTAATGCCAATAAGATTTTTAGGATAAGTTCAAATGAATAGAATATGTATTCTTTGTAAGTAATCAATTTATAGATCAGGTGTCATGTATTTTTGCTTTGGTTTACGGCATATCAACCTAAATGGGTTATTTAATGCCAATAAGATTTTTAGGATAGGTTCAGATGAATAGAATATGTATTCTTTGTAAGTAATCAATTTATAGATCAGGTGTCATGTATTTTTGGTTTGGTTTACGGCATATCAACCTAAATGGCTTATTTAATGCCAACGAGATTTTAGGATAGGTTCAGATGAATAGAATATGTATTCTTTGTAAGTAATCAATTTATAGATCAGGTGTCATGTATTTTTGGTTTGGTTTACGGCATATCAACCTAAATGGGTTATTTAATGCCAATAAGATTTTTAGGATAAGTTCAAATGAATAGAATATGTATTCTTTGTAAGTAATCAATTTATAGATCAGGTGTCATGTATTTTTGCTTTGGTTTACGGCATATCAACCTAAATGGCTTATTTAATGCCAACGAGATTTTAGGATAGGTTCAGATGAATAGAATATGTATTCTTTGTAAGTAATCAATTTATAGATCAGGTGTCATGTATTTTTGGTTTGGTTTACGGCATATCAACCTAAATGGGTTATTTAATGCCAATAAGATTTTTAGGATAAGTTCAAATGAATAGAATATGTATTCTTTGTAAGTAATCAATTTATAGATCAGGTGTCATGTATTTTTGCTTTGGTTTACGGCATATCAACCTAAATGAGTTATTTGATGCCGACAAGATTTTTAGGATAGGTTCAGATGAATAGAATATGTATTCTTTGTAAGTAATCAATTTATAGATCAGGTGTCATGTATTTTTGGTTTGGTTTACGGCATATCAACCTAAATGGGTTATTTAATGCCAACGAGATTTTAGGATAGGTTCAGATGAATAGAATATGTATTCTTTGTAAGTAATCAATTTATAGATCAGGTGTCATGTATTTTTGGTTTGGTTTACGGCATATCAACCTAAATGGGTTATTTAATGCCAACGAGATTTTAGGATAGGTTCAGATGAATAGAATATGTATTCTTTGTAAGTAATCAATTTATAGATCAGGTGTCATGTATTTTTGGTTTGGTTTACGGCATATCAACCTAAATGGGTTATTTAATGCCAACGAGATTTTAGGATAGGTTCAGATGAATAGAATATGTATTCTTTGTAAGTAATCAATTTATAGATCAGGTGTCATGTATTTTTGGTTTGGTTTACGGCATATCAACCTAAATGGGTTATTTAATGCCAACGAGATTTTAGGATAGGTTCAGATGAATAGAATATGTATTCTTTGTAAGTAATCAATTTATAGATCAGGTGTCATGTATTTTTGCTTTGGTTTACGGCATATCAACCTAAATGGGTTATTTAATGCCAACGAGATTTTAGGATAGGTTCAGATGAATAGAATATGTATTCTTTGTAAGTAATCAATTTATAGATCAGGTGTCATGTATTTTTGGTTTGGTTTACGGCATATCAACCTAAATGGGTTATTTAATGCCAACGAGATTTTAGGATAGGTTCAGATGAATAGAATATGTATTCTTTGTAAGTAATCAATTTATAGATCAGGTGTCATGTTTTTTTTGTTTGGTTTACGGCATATCAACCTAAATGGGTTATTTAATGCCAACGAGATTTTAGGATAGGTTCAGATGAATAGAATATGTATTCTTTGTAAGTAATCAATTTATAGATCAGGTGTCATGTATTTTTGGTTTGGTTTACGGCATATCAACCTAAATGGGTTATTTAATGCCAACGAGATTTTAGGATAGGTTCAGATGAATAGAATATGTATTCTTTGTAAGTAATCAATTTATAGATCAGGTGTCATGTATTTTTGGTTTGGTTTACGGCATATCAACCTAAATGGGTTATTTAATGCCAACGAGATTTTAGGATAGGTTCAGATGAATAGAATATGTATTCTTTGTAAGTAATCAATTTATAGATCAGGTGTCATGTATTTTTGGTTTGGTTTACGGCATATCAACCTAAATGGGTTATTTAATGCCAACGAGATTTTAGGATAGGTTCAGATGAATAGAATATGTATTCTTTGTAAGTAATCAATTTATAGATCAGGTGTCATGTATTTTTGGTTTGGTTTACGGCATATCAACCTAAATGGGTTATTTGATGCCGACAAGATTTTTAGGATAGGTTCAGATGAATAAAATATGTATTCTTTGTAAGTAATCAATTTATAGATCAGGCTTCATTGACGTATTTTTGGTTTGGTTTATTTTTTTTATGGTATATCAACCTCAGTGGGTTATTTGATGCCTACAAGATTTTTAGGATAGGTTCGAATGAATAGAATATGTATTCTTTGTAAGAAATCATTTTGTAGATCCGGTTTCATTGATGTATTTTTGGTTTGGTTTATTTTGTTTTACAGCATATCAATGTCAAATGGGTTATTTAATCCTGACAAGATTTTTAGGATAGGTGCAGATGAATAGAATATGTATTTTTTGTAAGTCACTTGAAGCCATGTTTAATCATTGTTCTGAGAAAATGGTTGAATATAACTGGAACTCTACTGTCATTGCTCTTTCTAGTATTTCCAGGGGTTTCCTGCCAAATATTTTTTTTGTAGTGTGGAAAGTTTGTTAACGGTGAAAGTAAAAGATTCCATACAGAAAAAAATTTGTCATTCATTAACCAACATGTTACCATTTCTGTCAGTTGAAATATATAAAAAATGGTTTCTTTTAAAACAATTTTTGTTATAGGAAAATTGACTTCTCGAGTCCAATATTATTACTCTTTTTAATAT
This sequence comes from Acanthosepion esculentum, assembly GCA_964036315.1. Lineage (NCBI taxonomy): Eukaryota > Metazoa > Mollusca > Cephalopoda > Sepiida > Sepiidae > Acanthosepion > Acanthosepion esculentum. The sequence continues at coordinate 74,031,634 of OZ038493.1, read as the reverse complement.
TAGTAGGTTTTTACGTCCTAATGTTTTTTTTTTAAGCAGAATGTAAAGTTAACAGCTTGATTACATGCTGTTCATTATTGTTGTTACTGCTGTTGGAAGTCTTCAAGTGATGTGGTTTTTGTTATTTGCTAAAATTCTTTGTGTCTCAGTGGCTTTGCTTGTGTTGAACTTGATTAAGAAAATGAATATGCACCTTACTAATGAATAACGATTTGCTAACTAGTCACATATGCCATTACTAGTGTAGTTAGCTTTATAGCACTGGAATTCCAATATTCTCACTTTGGTTAGTTTTGGCTTCTTAAATTAGTAATATATCAACTGTTGTAGGGTTATTTAATATTGAATATAAGACTTGTAGGTAAAAAATCATCAGGATTTAATAGAAAGGTAGACAAAGGTCTGCCTTAGACGCAAGTCAAAAAGTTAACGATAGGTTGGTCTTTCTTTAGAGACCAAAAGGTAATCATTGGTGAGGTCCCATCATCATTATCATTATCAGTATCATGACTGGGTGTGGTTGTAGGGTCTCTGCACAACTGAGCACCTGACCACCTCCCTCTACATATCTGGGCTGAAAGAGGGAAAGGTATTCATTCATGTGCAGTAGGGCCGCTGCTCCAATTTGAAGCCCTGCCTTGTTCACAGACACCTGACTATTGATTCTCGGCAGGGGAAATATCTGCCCTGTCTATTGGACTTAGTTAAAGAAGGACTCCAACTAGCGATGTGTTAACATCACTGTTTTGGAATGGTTTGCTAATAAAATAAGCACATCCCATCTTTCCTCTCTCTTGTAATCATCCGCTATTATAAAATAAATGTTTTCAGCGTTAAAGCTGAATTAGTCAAATAAACCTTCTACTTAGAGTTGTTGCTATATTACGATTGGTAACCAGACTTCATAAAAATTATTTTTTTTGTAAAGCTGTTGTACAGATGAAGAAGAATATGAAACTAAATCTCTCAAATGTAAAATTATTGTTTATTCAACTCTGAACTTTGTCAATATAAATAAGTGTGGCTATCGGGGTTTTCACCAAATGTGGAATTGTTCTTGCAAGTCTGTAAGAGACTCTCTTTGTATTTTCCATCTAAGGTAAGTGTTTATATTTCTCCCTGTGATTCAGTCTTGCCATGTGTGCATCTACTAATGCAGCTGAGTTGACCATCTTTTTGGTATGTTGGGGGCAGCCACTGACCTCTATAGAATTCACAAATCTGTACATGGTGGATAGAAGGTTCTTTTGCAGGTCAAAATACTGATACACCTGGCTTCTTTGGTGCTTTGGTATGACTCTAAATACAAAGTATATTTTCGTATCATGTAGACCAGTGGTTTTGCAAACTTTTTTCACTTGGCCACATTTTTGGAACAAAATTCTGCTTGCGCCTCACCAAATTTTATGTGATAAAAAGTACATTTAAAAAAGAAAAACAGACTGAGGGTTAAAGGGAGATAACCATGGATTTGCAGTTAGGACATCATCATTGATAACTCTCTCCTCCAATTTGCAGAGCCTAGTTACTATATTCTTAATACTTGATATAATGCAAAAAATATTACAATGCTAAAATCAGTCAATAACTATTTATACTGGGACTCATGCATGCAATTACAAGTAATCCGTAATAATATTTTAAATTTTGAAATCATATTTATTTTTGGTATATGAATTTTTTGAAACTATTTCTAAAACTTTGATTGTCTTTCAATCATTCCGCCTCACCTGCTATCCTCATCTGCCGCACCTATGAGGCACGCTGCACCGTTTGGGGACCACTAATCTAGAATGAGCTCAGTACATACTGAGGGTTACCTCAGATAAACATCTCTTATAACAAAGATTCTTTTTTGAAAATAAATTAATTTCAGACCATTTGGTATTTTCTTAGTATGAATCACATACAGCATGGAGACGATTATGGCTCTCCCCAACTTTCTGTCTACTGAAACTGTAAGAGCATCATTTAGTCACAGCTTGCATCTGCATGCTCCACAAGGAATCTGTGAGGAACAAATAGAAAACTATTAATTAGTGTTAAGAATTTTAAGTGTAGAAGAATAAGCAGAATTTCTTTCTTTTTGGCTGACTATTGCATCAATCAAAAATTATTTCTTATTTTTTTTGTACAAGAATCCACCCAATACAAAACATCATGGTTGAGGGTTACAAAGGATATGTGTGATGTGAATGAAATAGGAGGTGGCAGTAAGTGTATATTTTTATGATAAGACAGATAGATAAAAACTGACCCTTGTGAATATATTAAGTTTGTTGTGTCCTTCAGGGAAGCACCCACACAGGGATCTGTTCCACAGTTGGTGGATAAAAACTTTCTTCTTACCTACCTACATACACTACAACTCTCCCATACATTTTGTGCATGAAATTTATCTGCAAATCATTCTTATGTTTCAAAATAAAAATACAGTAAAGTTAAACACAGTAAAAATTATTTGTAATCATTAATGTTAAGAAATATTTAAATAATTTAATTTAAATTACATCGTTTTTAAATTAAAGTCTTACATTTTCTTTTTTTAATCGGGTACTGCACTTAAATTCGTAAAGTCTAGATATGATAAAGTTCATCAGAACAATTTCTATGAAAGTATTTATAGAAAAGTCACAGAGTAGCTATGTTATAGTGGTGGGAAAGTGACTGAAGCCAAGATGTCGGGTAAGGACCAATAACCTTTTTGGGATTTTATCAAAAATCTCTAAATATATAGCAATATAACCAGACTAGATTTGGCTGCAATATTCAATGTGTTGATGAATGGTAAACTTATGAATATGTAAGATAGATTCTTTTGAGAAAAACTGTCTAGGATGACAAAACATTGCTGATTGTCCTTTAGATTTTATCAAAAATCACTAAATATATAGCAGGAGAAGCAGACCATATGTGGTTGTAATATTCAAAGCATGGATGAATGGTAGACTTATAAATATGCAAGATAGATTCTTCTTTGGATTTTATCAAGAATTTCTAAATATATAACAGAAGCACCAGACCATATGTGGTTGCAATGTTCATGGATGAATGGTAGACTTATAAATATGTAAGATAGATTCTGGTGAAATTTTCTAGTATGACAGTTATTGAACTTTCCTAGCTGTAGACTTAGTGATTTAATGCTGTTTGGGTGCCAGTTTTCACATTGATGTTTTTCATGATTTCCATGGTTTAATTTTATAAGAATTATTTCTATTTGACTACATAATATCCTGCGTGCCTATGTTTCTCCCCTTTCTACCCATATTGAGGTGGGTGGTATATTGACCTGCAAACATATATTGAGTGTCAGAAGACAAAAGCAAGCAAAATGAAGACAAGTATAAAAAATATATTGCCAAGTTCATTTTTGTTAAAGAAAAATGCATAAATAAAAATAATTATACAGTGCACTAGGAAAAAAAATAACTCAAGCTCATGTAGAAAGCGAGAATAGAGTTGTCCTGAGAAGGACAGTTTTGGTAGTCTCTGGACAGAGTTTGTCCTGAAAAGGACAGTTTATTGCATATTGTTGCTGATGATGGCTGGAGCTGAAAGAGTGTTGAAGGTAGCTGGATTGGCAAGAGCTGGAGGCCTATTTAAGATGGCTGGAGCAGCAGGAGCTGAGGCCTACTAAAAATGATGATGGCAGACTAGCTGGAATTTCCGCTGATGGGCTGCTGCTGGAACAGATACTACACTTTGATCCTTATCACCTTGACCATGGAAGTCAATTATTTACCCATATCTCCCCACTGAGACAGGAAGCAACACAAAGCCAAGCACAACCTGGGGAATCCAAGCGCGTGCACTTGGACCAGGTACAAAATATCCCAAGCCCCCACAACCATTAGTTGTGCTGACCTCTCAACGAGCATCAATCACCCCTTCTTTAGTGCAGTGAGAGGGTGCAGCCTCAGGAAACTGTTCGCCAGGATCAGGCTCTTCTCAAGGTATTATTTTCCTCAGCTGTGACTCTGTCTGCAGAGAGAGACCACAACCGAGACATACTCTGCTCGAAAACAGTGACGCAACTGAGAGATGATATCTTCCTACAATAGTAGCACAGTTTACTCATGTTCCCCCACTGAGACAAGACGTGACACAAGGTCAGGTTTAACGTGGGGAACCCAAGTGCTTGCATTCAGGTCGTAGGTCAAAATTTACCCAGCCCCTGCTTATGCGGTATTAGGCACAAAGCTTGTCTTAGCTGGTCATAGCCATGGAACAGATACTACACTTTGATTGCAGGCATCTGGGCCATGGAAGCCATGGGTATTTATCCATGTTTCCTCACTGAGATGAGATGTGACACAAGGTCAGTTTTTTAACGTGTGGTACCCAAGTGCATGCACTCAGGTCATTGGTCAAAATATTGGTCAATTTTTACCCTGCCCCAGCTTGCTCATGATTGAACACAAAGCTTGTCTTAGCTGGTCATCACCACAGAACAGATAGTACAATGTGATTATAGCAACTGACCATGTAAAGCAATATTTATTTCTGATAAATACACAGAAATGTGGCACAAGGCCGAAGGGGGGGATTGGGGAAAGGACGGTCTTCTTCTGTCTTAACAATAACTTAGCTAGCCACAAACATTGACCCAATCATACAAACAATATTCCTTACATCAAAACAACACATTCCTACTTACCTTTCTTACTACATTCACCATAATACCTCATTGTCTCTATGAAAACACTAACTAGTCCTCATATGTGCAATTCATTGTCTGTTGGGGGGGATAAAGCAACAATTCTAAAAACTAGCCCAAATGAGTATTTACAATATGAAAACAAAACTATTTACAAGAAACTAAACAAAATATTGTTAGTAATTAAAAAAAACCACAATCACTAAATGTGGCAGAAAAATCTGGCCATATGAAGCATGTTTTTGGTGCTTTTGAGGTCTCTTTATATCCTGAATCAGTCTTAAAACAAGGTTGGTTAAGCTTTTTCTTCCAATTGTTTTTAAAAAAATGTGGCAGCACTGACAGGATACAACAATATTACCTGCTAAAATACATAAACAGCAATTTGGAAAATTTCAGTTATTTCTTATTTAGATTTTGCTTAAAGGTGCCTAAAAATGGTTTCCTGTAAATAATGCATGCAATCTTTAAATTATAATATTTCTAATATACAATATGTCCAGGTAATTATGAGTCACCATGGATTCCTTTTCTTTATAATCTGTGAATTAGAAACAAAGAAAAGAGTACTGAAACGTTATATAATATCAGTTCTCCTATATGGCAGTGAATGCTGGACAATCTTCTTACAGACAAAGAGACTTGAAGGAACAGAAATCTGGTTCTATAGAAGGATGCTGAGAATAGCATGGACATTTGAACAGTGACAATGTTTTCAAGAAAATGGAAACAAAAAGGAGACTTGTACTTAACATTGAGAAGAGATAGAATTTATAGCACATTTAATGAGGAAAGACGGCTTGGGGACTTTGATAGGTACAGGACATATTGAAGGTAAGTGAGATGAAAACAATGCATAACCTATTTAGAGAGCCTGAGCACATTAATTCTGGAACAGTGTTTAAGATTGATAACAAAAAGACAAAATTTATTAAGAGCTACAAAAGATAGGAAATTGTGGAGAGCCATGATCGCCAATGTCCTGAAGAGACACAGCACATAGAAAAAGAACAATGAACATGCATTCTTATGCAAGATTGTAGAGGTGTTTACCATTGCCTTCTTCATGGTTTTGACTTCAGTGTAGTTTTCTGAGACTAGTTAGCACCCAAGAATACAGAACTCAGCCTACCTTGCTATTTAGTCCAGGTATTTACTTGACCCCCCACTGAGTCAGGTTGTGACACAAGGTCGGTTTTTAACGTGGGGAGGGAGGGGGAGACCCGAGTGTTTCCACCCAGGCCGCTGGTCTTAGCTTGTCCAAGCTGGTCAGAGCTGGTCATAGCTAGTCATGGCTGGTCTTAGCTAGTTAGACGTAGCCGCGATACTACCAGCGCAGGGAAACCCCGCAGACCAGCCTGTATCAGTGATCAAATCTCAGCCAAAAGGTGATCGTCGAGCGAGTAATCTGAGAACAGATACTACACCGTGATCTTAGCCAAAAGGCCGAGAAGCGATGAAGCTCTCAGCCAGGAGGCCGACCAAGCGAGCGATCTGCGAACAGATACTACACTTTGATCCAGGCCACCAGGCCGGGATCTACTTGACCTCCCACAGGGTCAGGTTGTGACACAAGGTCAGGGTTTAATGTGGGAAGGGAGGGGGAATGGACCCGAGTTTTCACCCGGGCCGCAGTGCTTTGGCTTTAGCTGGTCTTAGCTTGTCCAAGCTGGTCTTTAGCTGGTCATAGCTAGTCTTAGCTGTTGATACTACCAGCGCAGGGACGAATCCCTGCGACCGGCCTGTATCAGTGATCGATCCCGGCCTAAAGGCGATCATTCAGCGAGTAATCTGCGAACAGATACTACACTTTGATCTTAGCCAAAAGGCCGAGAAGCGATGAAGCTCTCAGCCAGGAGGCCGACCAAGCGAGCGATCTGCGAACAGATACTACACTTTGATCCAGGCCACCAGGCCGAGCAGCTCCTACCTTGCTATTTAGTCCATCTCTCTTTATTTGAATACAATGTCTCTTTATGATGTAGATAATCAAGCCTCTCCACAGATTCATTTTGTTTATTATCTGTGAATTACCATGTTCTTTTGGGAAAGATACAGGAGTGGCTTCTAATTGCTTGAACTTTGGTTTGGAATTCCATTTTCTTTCTCTTAGAATGGTTGCCACCCAAGAATAGAAAACTCAGTGCCCATCAATTTTACTAGTGGAACATATTTTTAGACATATATATTTTTATATATCTCATAAGCATTAACTGTATTTTATCATGAAGTGTAAGCATATATTGTTTTAATCTTTTAGTTTACATTATTCAGACTGTTATCCTCATCTTCATTGCCATATTCACAACATTTCGGCCGTTGTATGCTCCAGCTTTCTTCAGGTGATTGGAATTTCAAACTGAAACCCTTTATTTCATCCACTTTAGATTGTTCTAGTTCTATGTGCCATACCTCTTCTGGATGTCTTAGTTATTTCCCTTTAACTTGGATTTTTGGTTCACCACTACTGTAGCCTGGTATCGAACTCACAACTCTTTGGGTCTAATCACTGGATCTAACCAATGTCTTTATCCACTGGGCCAGGTGTCCTTGATAATATGGCAATGAAGATGAGGAAAACAGTCTGAATAATGTAAATAATGTAAATAATCATAGCTCATCTCAGAGATATAGGTATTACTTTAAACGTTATTGTTACTGGACACATATGTCTGAGTAGGAAAAACAATAAAAGTAATAAAAATCTGCCAGATTAATAAATAAAATCCTCCATTTCTTCTTTAGAATTGCTTTGTTTACATTTTCGTTACAAAACTGAATAGTTATGAACTTTCAGAAATCTAAAAAAGTAAGGTGTGCTTAAAAGGCAAAATAAAACCTTGCTTTAACATGATGCTCTGAGTTAACTCATATCAGTACTAACAATGGTTTATCCTGCAAAGAGGGATGCAGGTTCAATTACTGCCAGAAGGCGCATTTTCATTATTTTTCTCGAATGTTCAGGCTGGTAGGAAAAATAAAATAATGTTTAAAATAAACAAAGTGTCTACTCAAAAACAGGTATTCACTACAAATAAAGTTTGAAGTAATAAAAATCTTTTAATTCTTTATAAATTGCTTTGTTTACGTTTCCTATACAAAAATGAGCAGATATGACATTTTTATATAAGATTTCTCGAATGTTCATGCCGGTAGACAAAATAAAATACTGCTTAAAATAAAAAGAGTGTCTACTCAAATATGGCCGTCCACTAAAAATAATGTTTGAAGTAATAACAATTGTTGGATTAAGAAATAAAAATCTATTATTTCTTTAGAAATCTTTTCAATGTATATTACTGAGAGCATAATGAAAATTAATGCTTGTCTGGTATAAAAAAAAATATGTCTTAAAACAAGGCTTTTTAATCTGATATACATTGACCCCTATGGGATCTATAGATAGGTTTCAGGGCATCCATGAGGATCACATAAAAATTAACATTTATATTTGCAATACAGCCCTTGTCCCAATCAATGGTTTCTCATTGAATGAAATAAATGAATATGTATCCTGCCACTGTTTGAAGGAAAATTTGCCCAGCCATTGCATACAGTGCTGACTGTTAGGCATCTCTTGACTTGCAGTTGGGTCATGTTTACCAATTAAATGTGTGTCATCATGTTCTGAACAACTGCCATCTTTTACCATTCCATAAGAGCAAGTGATAATTCTCATGTTCCATGGTTTATCACGGCTCGATTATCTTCTCATATACTGATGAAGATTAATTGACCACAATTTCTTTCAAGTGTATTCGGCTGGAAAATTATATGTGTGCAGTGTGTGCATGAAGGTGCAGTTTAGAGAAATAATGTATGTATAAGTGTTGAGAAAAGTCAATCAGACTGTGAGTATCATCTTGTCTGTTTATCTGTCTATGAAGGGCTGGTTCTTTTAGGGGTGTGTGTCCCAAAAAAGGTTAATGTTGAGGGGTCTCCCCTTTTTACACAAATGGACTCACCCAAGGTATACATTTAATACTACCAGTGAATACCCGGACAGTCGGTAGTAGTAGTGGTAGCAGAAGAGGCGAGGCGGTCGGTAGAAGAACGTTTTGACAGTCAGAGGGTAGCACAAGAGTCACAGTAACAAGCATGTAGACTCAGTAAGAAGTCATACAACGATACGTCGATACCAAAGACTTTATATATAATTGTCTACTAACCCCGCATTCCTGGAACTACTAACCTGTATTACCAGTTTGTATTATTACGTTAATACATTTATTTTCCTATATTCATTCTTGGCGTTTGTTATTATTTGATACCGGATTTCATCCTGGAATCCACAACATTTAAGAACCAATGCCTTAAAATATGTTCCATTAGTAGAAAAATGGTTCTCATATCTAAGAATGAAGAAATAGATTTATGCCTTTCCCAAGAGTAATAGTACAAAAGTGAATGCAAAAGATTAGCTTGCAATTTGAAAAAAGGTTTACCAATTCCACTTTTTGTGCTAATAACCATTACATTACCTGCCTATATTATTTTAATTTTAATTGATTCAATAATCCTTTTTTTATATCATATTGTGATATTATTTCAGTCACGTTTTAGTTTTCTCTCATATGCAAGCTGTGACAAAAGTAAACTTCTTTTTTCATTTATTAACTTGTATTGAATAAAAATAAATTACAGTAGATTAAGAAAAATTATATAAGTATTGTCAAATAAAAACATGATTTGTTACGATTAAAGAACTATTTAATATGTTCAAAATGTTCCACTTCATTTTCGATACAATGCTGAATCCTATCAGCAACAATTCTAGAAACCATTTAACACACTTGTATATTAATTTTAGAAAATCTATCAGAAATTGTTTGTTTTAATTCAGGAATTGTTTTCAGTTTGAGCTTGTAAATTAGATCTTCCAGGTGTTAGGTCTGGTGAACATGATGACCACTTCAATTGCTCCCTGTCGTCCTATCCACATCAGCTTGAAATTAAGACTTAATCATTTCCAAATGTTCAAACCATAGTTAAACTTAAGCCATCTTAAACTATAGTAATTTATTTCTGTTCAATGTAAGTTAATAAATAAAAAGGGTCGTTACTTTAGCCACACCTTTTATTAACAGTTATCATGTTTTCCATCAACATTTTAGAATTTACTCAATTACTTTGTTTCATTTATCTTTTTATTTATTTATTTATCTTTATCTTTTTTTCTCATCATACAAATGAAACCAAATTCATTCTTTGAAAAATATTTTTGAATAGATAAGGAATAATTTTTATAGTAAGCAGATTTTATCATGATTTACGTAAAAGATGTTTTATTCAAGTAAAATGGCGTTGGCAATGACAATCATTTGTATTTAATACAACCATACTGTTACTGTGGCAACGCACATTCAAACTGAACATGTTTTATATATATATATATTACAAGGAAAAATTCCAAATTACCTCATACGGGTGGGGGTATAGATCTATTTCAACTAACAAAAAGTATGTTAGTCTTATTGAACCCTAGTGTACAGAAACTGAAACTAGAAATTTTAATTTTAACCTTGACAGATGAGTAGGTTCTGAAACATTGTCAACACAATCCACTTCCTAATATTTTAACGACCACATAGAATAATGAATTTGGTAAATGGGCCAAACCAAGAACTTTTCAGCACCTCTCTTTTATCGGTCTTCTTCTTGTCTCTCTGAAACTTGAAAATATATTTACAATTGAGCACTGTTGAATGACAAGCTAATTCTAAAAACAACGGTCACCTGCATAAATGTGAAGCTCTTCAGTAAAATGAATGGAGCGCTATGGCTGCTTGGCGTTTGTTTACGTTTGTAAACACAATATGCTAGATTTGGCTGACTCGTTCAGTCGAGTGAAGATGGCTCAATGGTAGAAGCTCTGACTGACACCAAATCGGTTGGGTTTCAATCTGGGCTTGAGGCATTCGGTTATCTAGTCACACTGAGTAGCTGTGATAAAGCAAAACAGTACTGACTGTGAATGACATATATATATATATATATATATATATATATATATATATATATATATCAATTATATAGTGCTTGTTCAATTTATATAACGTAAATCATTCATACGAAAAACAAATATTGAAGCTTATTATATGACGATATATAATATAATATAATATAATAAGCTTCAATACTTGTTTTTCGTATGAATGATTTACGTTATATATATATATATATATATATATATATGTATATATATATCTGTGTCAGTGTTTGCATGTGCGTATTTGTTAAAATTTGGTATATTTATGGGGGAAGAGTGCTCAGTATCAGAGACAGTTTGTAGATATACACAATGTCAACATTGCCTATCCATCTATTCTATATCTATGTATCTGTTGTAGCATACCTACAGACAATAATGGCTATGTCATCCCCATTCACATAAAATATAGAAGTAAATACTGTATGTTGGTCTGCAGTTGGAGATTTTGTTGAATTCAATTGACTCACTTCTAGCAGTTAACTACTTCTTCTACATGCAGCTGGTGAATCTTATATGTGTTGTTTTTGTGCTAAGTTTGATTTATTTTGTTTTACGGCATATCAACCTCAATGGGTTATTTAATGCCGACAACATTTTTTATTGCTGCTAATATTTTGTTTTTTTTGTCAAAAATCTGTTTCTGGTAATATTTTTCCTTCAAAATTTTATTGCTGGTAATAATTTTTTTCAAAAAAGTATTGCTGGTAATAGTTAACTATTTGCCCATAGCTGGGACCCTAACAGGTGCTACCACCCCGGGTCAGGGTGGACCTGGGAACACCAGCAATTAAGAGGCCTGGCTTGTGCTAAGTATTAGCATTCATTACCAACCTTTGTGTGATTATTCTATTCAGTAACTTTCCCTAGTTTACGACAGTATCTATCTATCTATCTATCTATCTCTCTCTCCATATATATATATATATATATATATATATATATATATGTGTGTGTGTGTGTGTGTGTGTGTGTGTGTGTGTGTGTGTGTATATATATACATATATATATATATATATATATATATATATATATATGAATAGAGACAAAATGAAAACCTTTCTTTACTGATGCATTTCATCCTCTGGTGGTAGACTTTATCAAAGTAAATGTAAAGATCTTATTTTGCTACATAGATTCATAAACAGAAGTAAAAAATATTGTTATGTTTTCAAGATTTTTAAATTGAAAAACGCTCATAAATATTATTTAGGCTAACTGTAAAAGTTAAGGCAAACTATGGCAGATGCTAAGTGATATAATTTAAAGCTTCATAAACAAAGGTGAGTAAATGTTATTGAAGCCTGAAAAATATTGGTAAAGAAAAGTTTTCCTTTTGTTTCTATTCATATTGTCTTTTTACAGATATATTTTTATTTATATCTGATTTTTTACCCACAGACACACACACATTTCTATGTGTGTCTGTGTGTATACTTAGACAGCAGTTCTGCATTGATATATATTTCATTAAGAACAACAGACAAGGATTGACCCTGTAAAAAAAAGGATGGAATAAAAATGAATCCAAAACCTAGAACCTCCAAAGCAGCTGTTGGCATGTCCCAAACTACAAGGCATATATAATGCATCAAAAAAAGAAAACAAAAATTACAAATATTAGAAGCCCTAACCATAAAATCAAAAAATCTAAAAAATAAACAAACTTTTCTTTACTATTGGAACTGGAGTTTTAAATGTGTTAAAAAACTGGCAACCAATGAAGAATTTCACTTACTAGTTACAATGCCATGATGTCATCATTACGTTTTAATCATCATATCAAGTTTCTGTCTGAATTTGTGGGAGGAGGAGTTATCATTACTTACATTTGTCCTCATCTTTGTTGTTATAATCACAAAATATTAACCTTTAGGCCCTCTGACATTCTCCAGGTGCTTACTGATCCAGCAAAGGAGGTTAAGCATGACAGTAGCAGCAACAGCAGCAGTGGCAGTAGCAGGCAGGCAATTAGGTTTAAAGATCCAAATTCTAGGTTCTAGATTGTTCTACAAGATAACAGCCTAGTAAATTAAAATATTGGTTCAGGAATTTGGTAATTATGAGTTCAATCCCTGGGCTGGTTAGTAGAGACTCTTAGACTACAGAAAACAGGACAACTGAATAGTGTTTGATAAAAAAAATTATGGGATATCCTTAGACATGAGCAGTGACATTTAGCTATGTAGATTAAATAAAGTGTTGTTTTTTTTTTAACAAATGTTCACCCAATACAAGGCCCAAGAGTCACTCAAGGTAGACAGCTACTGTGTGGACATATTCCCTGAAGATTACCCAGATCAGCAGAAAAAGAAATTAGTCTGACTGTAAATAAGGTAAAGTTTTAAGAAGTATTTGACTATAGCAAAGATGAATATCATCAGTCATCCATTTTGTTTTTTTTTAGCAGATGATTTTCATCGGTTATTCACTTATTTCCACTGAATTTAAGTCTATACTAACCTGACCAAGGACTGAACTCACAATTACCAAATTGCTGCACAACTGCTTTAATTCATTAGGCTTTCTGCAGAAGGATGCTGAGAATACAATGGACTGAACATACGAGCAATAACAAAGTTTTAGAGAAAATAGAAACAAAAAGGACACTTATACTTAATGTCAGGAAGAGACAGTTGAAATTTCTAGGGCACATAATGAGGAAAGAGGACCTGGGAAATTTGATACCCATCAGACAGAAAATGGATGTTGGAACACAGTTTAGAAGAAGAAAAAAAAAAAAATTTATTAAAAATTACAAAGTACAGGAAATTGTTTGGAGCCATGATTGCCAACATATTTAATAGAAAAAAAAAACATAACCAAAATTTATTTTTTAAAATTTTAACTTTTTACTCAGAAGCTAAGCAAAGTATTAAGAAACAGGAAAATTTCATTGGAAGCAAACAAAAAGCTTTCTGAACTGTTATGTAATCTAAATTGTCTTATGCAGAACTTGAATGTAGAACAATCTCTTCACAGATATCAAAAAGACGTGAGGCAACAGAAATGTCGTTCTACAGAAGGATACTGAGAATACCATGGACTAAACAAGAGAGTCATAAAGAAGTTTTAAGGAAAATGGAATAAAAAATGCCACTTCTACTTAAAATCAGAAATATAAAGTTGAAATTTCTTGGATACATAATGAAGAAAAGGGTTTGGAAAATTTGACACTCACAGGACATACTGAACACAAGAGAGACAGAGGAAATCAGCAAACAATTTACATTGGGAAGGATGGGGAAAATAAACCTTACTAAGAGATACAAAGGACAGGAAATTGTGGAGAGACATGATCACCAGTGTCTTAAAGAGATACAGCACATAGACAAAGAAGAAAGATGAAAATTACATTGAAAGTGTTAAAAGCGTTCAATCCATAACATGCAGACAATATCTATTGTTACTTTTATATAAACAAGAAAATTTAAACATTAAAAAAATGTTCTTGTTCCGTTTTAATTAGACAAGTATCAATGAAAGCAATTTATGCTGTTTATCGGCAAATGCATGTATATCAGGTAGAGACAACAATATACAAAATATCTAGATATTTTTAGGCATTTTCTTTTACATATTTATGTCAGCTCTTTCTTTCAAGTCACCATCTTGTATCTTTGAGATCTCTAATCAAAGATATCTTTCCTGTATGCTTTCAGAAAAGAGTTGTATGACACAGTCACCGAAACTGGTTTAAAAGAATTTTCTTTTTAAAAAGAAAACATATATTGTCTTCTTACTTTTGTTAAGAATGAATATTTTTTTTAGAAATTCACTCAGATTTTGTGCTATGGAGGAAAATTGAGAAATGAGAAGAGCTTGATTCTAAGAATTAAAATTGAATATATTCCTTTACCAGTATCTATTTATCTGTCTATATAAGGTTATTCATATCTATCTATCTATCTATCTATCTCAGCCTATCCTTTCTTTCTTTCTATCTATCTATCTATCTATCTGTCTATCTCAGCCTGTCCTTTCTTTCTTTCTATCTATCTATCTATCTATCTATCTATCTATCTATCTATCTGTCTCAGCCTGTCCTTTCTTTCTTTCTTTCTTTCTATCTATCTATCTATCTGTGTCAGTCTGTTCATTATCTACCTATCTATCTATCTATCTATCTATCTATCTCAATCTGTTCATATCTATCTATCACACATATGTGCATTAATGACTGATAATTATGGAAAAAGAACTTATTTTGCACAAAAAGTTTTATTTTTCGAAGAAATCTCCTTTGTCAATGCACTTAATTAGCATAGATCAAAAATTAAAATTTCCTATCAAATTAATAACTCATGTCTGAGTCTGTTCATTATTTATCTGTCTATCTATCAGTCTAGCTTTTCTTTTTTTTTTTTTTTTTAATCATATCACCCCAAGCAAGGCCGGAGGCCACTATCACGCAAGGGGTTAAAGAAGGGTTGGAGGAAGAGCAGATAGGAGTGGCAAGGGAGGGGATGTGGAGAAAGAGAAAGACAGTGGGTCGATCAAAGCAAGGGGGCCACAAAAGATCCGGAGCGAGAGCAGATAGGAATGAAAAATGAAAGGATCTATCTATCTATCTATCTATCTATCTATCTATCTATCTACATAATCCAGAAGATATAAAACATAAATATGGAAAATGAGGTTATGGCTAGCTTGGATATCAAATCACTATAGACAATTATATCTGTTAAAAATGCCCCAACATTTTGAGAAACCACCTCAAAATTCCAAAGAAAATCTTCCTTGACTTGATCTTAAAATTATAAAATGTAAACTCTTCACTAACCCTGCTTCTTTTCTTTCAATAAAAATTCCACTTACCTATGGGATCACCTATTAATGATGTCTTTGCTTGTCCTTTCCTTGAATCCTTGGGGTCTGGTACATTTAAACACATCATACCCAAAAGCTCTACTTACATAGATGACTTCCATTTATTATATTTTTATGGTATAAATCTGTTAGACATAATAATGTAGATATGAAAAATTTCTCAGAGTTAACCTGTAGAAAAAGACAATATTTATAAATATAAAAGACAATAGGAAAACTCTAATTGTTGCCGACATGTTTCGGCCAATGTGGACTTTTTCAAATATTAATCTACGGCCAGGCTTTTTTCCCTATTTCACCTTTCTTAACAGAATTACTTCTCTCCCAAACAAACGTACTGAACAGTATCAAGAAATCAAAAGAAAATGGTTGAATCCGTCAACACAGCAATAAAAACAATATCTCCACACGTGACAGTAATTGATGTAATTTTCAGTTAACAAATGTTAATAAATGAAAATAGTGTTCTCTAAATTCTTCCAGTTGCTAAAGACATTTTGTTTTGTTATTATTAGTTACTTTGTTTAATAAATTCATTTCGTTTTTTACCTTGAAAAAGTCCACATCGGACAAAACGCGTTGGCAACTGTTGCAGTTTTCCTATCGTCTTTTACATTTATAAATAATAATGTAGCTTAATAAGGCTGAACCTGCCACTAAATTCATCTATGAATTGGAAGTAAACAAATCTCTACCGTTCTTCAACGTCTTATGTAACAATATAAAATTAGACTTTAAAGTTTATAATAAACTCACAAAACAGAAACGATCTAATTCTTTTCTATTCCCACCACAATCAAAACATAAAATTTGGATTAGTCATAGGATTCTACCTCAGAGCCCTTAGGATATGTAACCCAGAATACCTAAGTGAAGAAGAGAAATATATTGAGAAAACATTTAGACTTCTTTACTACCCACACTATGTCATCCTCAGTGCTAAAAAAACAAGCTTATAAAATCCACAAATTCAACCAACTAGACACCACCAATAACACTTTTAACAACAACATGAAATTTATAATCCTACCTTCTAGCACTCTTTCTATCAAACTGTAAATAAATTAGTTATCCCTAATACTAGGATCATTAACTCACATCCAAGACAATTGGAAATATAATTAAGAAGAAAAATAAATTCATCACCAATTCAAATGCTGATATTTATCAAATAAATTATTTACAATGTAAAAGAGTTTATATCGAAGAGACATCAGATGATCAAAAAAACCTGTGTCTATGAATACAAAAGAAATTTATGTTTAGGCAACCATTTAAACTCTTATAATACACAACAAAACTGGCCATAACTTTGATTTTACTCACACCACCCTAATTAAAAAAAAAAAAGTACATAATTCTTTATGGAGAAAGTACATCGACAGCCTTCTGATGACAATATTACCAACTATAAACTCACATCAAAAACATTATATTACATTGGCAACCTTTATGTATTGCCATTCTTAAGGGATCTAATATATATTTTGTTATATTCTGTGCTATATGTTTGAAAAACAAGATGGATAAAATAAGTAAAGGTTTATTGTAAAACCAGTACAATAAGAATAAAGGTAACAGTTATGTACAAGGTCGTCGCAAGTCAATCTAGTAGTGAGTGCTACTATTGAAAGGTCGGTAGTTCACATAAGTATGAGTCATACTCAACAGATCCCAGCTAGACTCTGTAGTCTGTTGACTTACAGATACTTATAGGTCGTTACTACCTATAGTGTAGTCACTCATGGGGGTGACAGGTTATTCCATTACATCAATTAGGGCGTTAGATCTTTTGGCAAGCTGTCTGGTTTTTCCTGAGACGAGACTCTGTCCCTCGGCATAGCACCGTCTGGGGATTCTCCCTGCTTAGAGGCAGAGAGTTCAACCAGCACAGCTGAAAAAGATTTCAGCTAGTCGATATTTACTAGCCTCCTCATGAGGGTAGATGTGGCACAAGGCCAAGTTTAACGTGGGACATCTGAACAATTGTGCTTGGCCAAAAATTCCCCATAGAACCCGCATAAACTGGATCGGGTCAGTCTTCCTCCCCCGAACGAGACTCTGCCCTTCAGCATAGCCACATCTGGGTTCCTCTCAGCTTGAATGCAGAGAGTTCAACCATATAGGCGAAAAGATTTCAGCTAGTCAATATTTATTAGCACCCCCACGAGGGTAGATGTGTTACAAGGCTGAGTTTAATGTGGGTCTTCTGAGCTCACAGGCTCGGGCAAAAATTCCCCATAGAACCCACATAAGTGGGATCGGTTCATTCTACCTCCCCGAATGAGACTCTGCCCGAAGGCAGAGCCTCGTCCGACTTCCTCTCTGCCTGAAGGCAGAGACTTGGACTGTATAGCTGAAAAAGATTTTGGCTAGTCTCTGTAGTCCGTTGACTTACAGATACTTATAGGTCGTTACTATCTATAGTGTAGTCACTCATGGGGGTGACAGGTTATTCCATTACATCATGTTTATCTAAAACAAATGGTATGTATGTAAAATGTTGCCAAATCAACACATGAAAAACCAACAAATATAATGTCTACTACATACACACACGCACACACACACACACACACACATACATACCCACAAGTAAACATTATCATCTGAACCCCATATAGACAAACTAAAAAATGTTATACATGTACATACATATAGCAATATTTCATTTTTCAGGTAGGCTTGGAATCCATTTATTTATTGAAATGTCAAATGGATATGTAATCTCTCCTTGAATCCAGAATACTACAAATTATACTAATATTCATTTAAAGAGTTGGATGCACATGAAATATGATTGACAAGGAAAATCAAACAACACAAAAATAAAAATAACAGAACTTATTTCTTCTTTTTCTCTGTATCTCATTCTCTGATTAAGCTTTAATAAAAGTGAAACATATTAGATTGACAAACATTTCCTCTTTATTCTTTATCTATCTATCTCAGTCTGTTCATTATCTATCTATCTATCTATCTATCTATCTATCTATCTATCTATCTATCTATCTCAGTCTGTTCAGTATCTATCTATCTATCTATCTATCTATCTATCTCAGTCTGTTCATTATCTATCTATCTATCTATCTATCTATCTATCTATCTATCTATCTATCTATCTATCTCAGTCTGTTCATTATCTATCTATTTATCTATCTATCTATCTATCCCAGCCTATTCATATCTATCGATTTATTTTTCTGTTCATAACTGTCATTCAAAACAATTCATACCTATCTCACTCTATCTTTTTATCTAAATCTATTCATAATTATCATTCAAAATCTATTCATCTCAATCTCAATCTATCTATCTCAAAGACTGTAAAATTTCATGGTGGATGTGTATTGTGTTGCATCAAAAATGATGGAAGAAGAAAGTTGATAAAAATTTATGGAAACCTAAATGGTAAAAATATATTAGTTTACTATGGTTTAATCTTCTGCCAGACTATGAAGTTGGAGAATATTTTCAGCATAACAGTGCTCCTTGCCACACATCATGTGCAACAAAAATGTTTCTTGTTGTTGAAAATGTTTCATGTTATGGAAGACTGGCCAGTATAAAGTGCTGATCTCAGTATAATTGGACTATTGTGTCAGGAACTGAGGAAATAAGTGTGCCAACAAAAACCTTGAAATCTCCAAGAGCACTGGGATCACTGCCAAGAGGAATTGGAAAAAATTCCCAATTTGAAAATCTGAACCTTGTTCCATTCAAAGCCACATCAGATTGAAGCAATTTTGAGCCAAGGGCAGCAACACTAATTGCTAACGCCATACTTTGACGTTTTCTCTTTTCTGTAGAAACAAAGATCACTTTTTGTAAAAAAAAAAGAAAAAAAAAGAAGAAATACCCATTTTCACTTAAGAAAAAAAGCTGAAAGGTGAAATTTGTGCTTGTGGCCCAATATTTTAGCATAGCCTTTTGTCAACATCACTATACTTAAGATGCTCTCTCACCCACCATACTGCATTAATGAAAATGCTGTCGCTTGTTTTCTAGGGTTCAAAGATCATAGAATGCACAGAGAAAAGCAGGCATCTAATCACCCTCGATTTTAGTGTAAAATTAACGAAAGTAATTAATTTTCCAAAGTGGCTCAAAAATTTTTACATGCCAGAACTAATGTTGGAATCCAAAGATGTCTGTATTTATTTTAGTATACTTTGTGCACTACTACTGCTGACAATGTTCTAATTAAAGAAGGACCAGCATTACATTCAACCAACACTCATACCATAACTGAGAAAGAAATTGACTATATGTTCAAGACTAGATTTGGAATCTTAAGACATCTCTAGTCAAAGTTGTTGAAATTAAAGAACAGGTATTTTTGACTGAGAAGGAGATAGACTATATGTTCAAGACTAGATTTGGAATCTTAAGACATCTCTAGTCAAAGTTCTTGAAATTAAAGAACAGGTATCTTTGACAGAGAAGGAAATAGACTATATGTTCAAGACTAGATATGGAATCTTAAGACATCTCTAGTCAAAGTTGTTCAAATTAAAGAACAGGTATTTTTGACTGAGAAGGAGATAGACTATATGTTCAAGACTAGATTTGGAATCTTTAGACATCTCTAGTCAAAGTTGTTGAAATTAAAGAACAGGTATTTTTGACTGAGAAAAAAATAGGCTATATGTTCAAGACTAGATTTGGAATCTTAAGACATCTCTAGTCAAAGTTGTTGAAATTAAAGAACAGGTATTTTTGACAGAGAAGGAAATAGACTATATGTAAAGACTAGATTTGGAATCTTAAGACATCTCTAGTCAAAGTTGTTGAAATTAAAGAACAGGTATTTTTGACTGAGAAGGAAATAGACTATATGTAAAGACTAGATTTGGAATCTTAAAACATCTCTAGTCAAAGTTGTTGAAATTAAAGAACAGGTATTTTTGACTGAGAAAAAAATAGGCTATATGTTAAAGACTAGATTTGGAATCTTAAGACATCTCTAGTCAAAGTTGTTGAAATTAAAGAACAGGTATTTTTGACTGAGAAAAAAATAGGCTATATGTTAAAGGCTAGATTTGGAATCTTAAGACTTGAATAGAGAAGTCTTAATATTTGAATAATTTCTTGAAATTAAGAACAGGCACATTTTTAACTGACCTTAGTATAATAAAACAGATACTGCTGACATGAAAAGTATAGGAAACAATGTGAGTGTGTGTTTTGTAGTACATGGGAAAAAATTTAGGGTAAACAAAACAGAGAGAATGATAACTATAGAGAGAAAGAAACTGATAGAGCCAGAGAGATAGAAAGTGAGAGAGAGAATGTGAGAGACGGAAAACAAAAACAGTCTGATAGAGTCTAAGAGACATGAATATAGATTTTGTGTCAAACAAATAACAACCTTTGGTTTAATACACCAGTTTCTCAGCAGTACTGATGTCGACATTGTTCTTGATGCAACCAAATTAAATGGAAAACATCAAAAGACCATTCAAAAACCAATACAGTGAATTTACAAACACCTGCATTAATACTGAGACTTAGAGAGAATTTTCTTCGTTTTTTTGGGGGAGGGGGGGTTATGGGGATGACCTGGAGGTTGTGTAACTTGAATATTTGTTTTATTCTAATACAGAACTGCTTCCCTTGTGCCAATGCTTTTATTCTTTGGGAAGTCTCTAAAACTACTTATCTTTTTAGAATTAAACTTTTATTCTTTATCCAGAAACATGAACAGAATAAAATACATATGTAGACGCATTACTTTGTGACCGACCTTAATACCATGACTGAGCAAGAAGTAGATAATGTTGAGGACTAGATTTGGAATTTTTCTTTCTTCCTTCCTTTTTTTTTTTGATGGGGACAACCTGAAGTTGTAAATTTCTTTTTCTTATTATTTTACTCCATGCAGATCAGTAAAGACACTAAGACACAAGGGGTTACCGCCTGTGGAAGAATAAGAAAAAGAAAAACATTAGTAAGGTGTGAGAACAATAAAAGAAGAAAAATCAAGAAAACAGCAGATAATGATTGACAAAAATGTTAGCAGAAAGCTTAAGGTTGCATCTAGCCAATTCAACTGTAATTTGATGAGACTTTTCTGCCAATCTAATACTGTTCTTAAATTCATAAAGTCTACATACCAAAGAGGTAAGTTCATCAGAACAATTACCATGAAAATATTTATAGAAAAAGCTCAGGAAAACTACATTATGGCAGTGGGAAAGTGACAGAAGCTGAGATACCAGGTCAGGACCAATAATGTTGTGGATTCTTTGAATTTTATCAATAATCTCTAAATATATAGCAGAAACCCCAAACCATATGTGGCAGCAATATTCAAAGCATGGATGAATTGTAGACTTATAAATATGTAAGATATATTCGGAAGAGAAAACTTTTCTAGTACAACACAATGAAACAACTTTCTTAGCAACAATATAAATTTTCCCCTTCATGTCAGCAGAGACTGTTAGTCTGAGTAGATGAAATCAGTCACTTGCTTGGGGGTTAGCATCAGTTATGCTGATAAAAGGTAGAAACGGGTCTCTCAGATGTTTCCTTATTTTTATTTTAATCCATTTTATTTTACCTAGATTTATATATTAAGCCTGAAGAAAATAAAATATTTTGGTAGATGTTTTTTTTTTTCAATCTAGTGACTTCTTCTTAACTAGTTAAGATAATGGTAATATTAGCTGTTTGCTTATAAGGAAACATTTGGTATTCATTGCCCAAGCAGCCAGTGCTACTTTTGGTTAAAATTTATAAAATCTTAAAATAATCTTTCAGGAAAATAGGTTTTCAAGTCCACTAGCTATTATCACTCTTTCCAGTATTAAGGGGTGTTTCCTTCCTAACTTAATTTAGAGCAATGGTGAATATCAGCATCTTAATTATGTCATTATTTCCTGTTCAAGTTACAGGTGTAATCCACTTTAACTGTTACAGTTGTCGAAAGTCCTCAAGTTTTGTGGCTTCTATTGTTTGATACAGTTTTTTGATTGTGATTCTGTAGCATCAGTCCACAAGGTTCAGATAAGATTTGTTCTTGCAAAGACCTCGAGGTTTAATTTACTCAAAACCATTTTTAGCCATTGATTTGAGAAAGCGGCTGTATACAGTTTAAATATTTCTGAAGGAGTTTGGCCCTATGCATGGCGTCCATGTGAAAATCTCAATCTGACAAGGTGATTTAAAAACATAACTTGAATTTTTAGCTTAATGTTTTGAGTTTGTAACAATTTTCATTGTTGGGTTTTCAAATCTTAAGACATTGCTATTTAAATTAAACATAACTTATTCTATATTCGCATTTTTTATCTCCTATACTAAATTTGTTACAATGGTAATTGTGTTATTGTGAAGTTTAATAAGATTTATTTCTTGCAGTACGCAGCATTGATTTTTAGGGTAAACTGTAACTGAACCTTAAAAGGATAAAGGAAAATTTACTTTTTATAATATGAAAAAATAGAAATAGCTGTTCCACTTCAAGTCAGTGGAAGACATGAGGCCAATTTTCTTTTTTTAATTTTCTAGATGCCATGTTACTTCAGGATGTAGACAATCATTGCTTTTCATAGATTTCTTTTCTTTTTATTATCTGTAAATAGTTATGACTTCTTGGGAAAGATTGTGTAGTGGTTTTCTGTTACCTTCTCTTTAGAATGGTTGGTACCAAAAGCTAGAATGCCCAGTCTGCTTTGGTATTTAACTCATAGGTAGGGAGAGATTAATTCATGACTTTTCTGTGAATTTTTTTTTCACATCAGAATCCATCTTGCACATTTGCAAATCTACCATTCATTTGTGCATTGCATACTGCTGCCATATCTGGTCTGGTGCTCCTGCTATACATCTCAAGACTCTTGACAAAATCCAAAGAAGGATATGTAATATAATTGATCCTGACCAGGCATCTCAACTTCAATCACTTTCTCACTGATATAACATGGCTTCCCTCTGTCTTTTCTAAAAATATTTTCATGGCTACTGCTTTGATGAGTTTTTTCCTCTGGTACATTGACTACATGAATTTAAGCATACTATTAAATTGGCATCAAGGTTGCACCTGTTTACTTTTGAAATAGCTAAATGCAACCACCACTTCTAATCCAACAATTTCTTTTCTCATACTTCTCGCCTGTGGAATTCCATTAAATTTACTTGCTTCCCTGACAACTACAATCTCCAAAAATTTAAATTCCGGGTCAACCACCATCTTCAGTCTTTTTGAATCTCGTTCATATTTTGTCCCTTCCTCAATCTTCTCTTTCATTTTCACTCCCTGTAACCTCCTGCATACTAGTGGCATTCTTGCTTTGCTTGGGGTGAGATGATTAAAAACATTAAAACACTAACTTGTGTCAGAAATCTATGCAAAAATAATGTAAAGAATCTAAATTATTTTCTGCTTTCCCTCTGATCACTTTTTAGTCATTTTGCTTAAGCAAAAGACATTGTTACACATAAAATATGCATTTAACAAGATGTACAATATCAAACGATGATGTGATGGAAAGTATGCATTTAAGTAAGAAAAGGTTGAATTAACCAAGAGTTGTGTCTCTTTAGCTGTTATTTTAGTGTTCAATGAAAAATAATCATTTGGTTCCAAGTTCACTGGAAGAATGTTCATGAGAGTCTCTTGTAATGATTGTTCTTGAAAGATATTGCTGTGTAAGAAGAGTTTATGTGAGTCTATACAAGGTATGTTCCGCATGTCAGTGGTGTGTGTGAGTGAAAAAGTTGGCGCATGGTTTCAACTGTCGTGGATTCATTTGGCAGTTGAATTTCTCACTAATTAGGATTAGAAAACTCTTGCTTAAATAAGTGACCATAGGCTCCAAATCTCTGCATGGGAAAAGTTATTCTTCACGTGCAAACGATCTGATTGGTTGTCATCGACCAATCAGCATGCGAGCTTTGGGGAAACTTAAGAAAGCTTCTGTGATCCGCTTCTCTCCGTTGACTACTTAAAAATAGAGCGATTACAAAATTGTCGCATTGCTGCGATTTGTAAATTGCCTATAATAATGTAGTGGTGATTAATTAACCAATGAATGCTTGGCGTTGTATGTGATTTGTATTTTTGTATGTATGTATGTTCGTGCGTAACAGATCCGCACAAGAGCATTATCACCAACTCTATCTTTTTTTCTCTGACATATCTTTTTCTCTTATCTTGCTTTGCAAACAAAACAGAATGATGCATTATTTAATGGCAGGACATAGCGCATGTGTTAATTTACTAATTAATCGGGGAAACAAGCAGAATTATCAAAAATTCATATTCTTATATAGTTTCTCCTCTATTATCCCATTCTTTCTTTCTTTGTGTTTTTTTTTTACTTTCTTTCTTATTAATATTATGCATACTTTCTTTTCCTCATTGAAACTATTCTATGTGTCATTTTCATCTATTTTACCTTGTAAACAAAATGGAATGGTACATTACTTATCTGTTATATTCCGTGCTAACGGAATAAATACGTAACACCAGGTGGATACTAGAAGAAAGATTTATTGTACACAACCAGTACAATATGAAATACAGTACAGTTATACACACAGGTCAATCTAGTAGTGAGTGTCACTAATTGGAAGGTCGGACATGCTTGCATCTTCTCACTCTTTCTCAAGTCTCTTGTAAACAGTTGACTTTATAGGTACTTACTACTTATAGTGTAATCATTCATGGGGGTGTCGGGTTATTCCATTACATCATTATCAGAGGTAATGACAATAAGAACTGTTATAATTCTGTTTGTTCTTCCAGTTTGTGAGTTAACACATGTGCAAAGTTACGAACTAATGGAGGAGCAAGCGGATTTATAAAAATTCATATTGCTTCGTAGTTTATCTTTGTTGGCAAATTCCATGCAACAAACCTTAACTGATCAATATGATAAGCAATTGATGTCCACGCAGTTCACTGAAGAATGAGGGAACTGTAGATTTTATTCAACTGTTGGTATTTTTCACTTCCCTTTTGCTAAAATATTAGATAGAATTTTTCGACATTTCACTGCAATATTCCTAAAACAAAATTACTTTTTCCATCTCTTTAACAGAAAATTTGATAAAGATAAAAAAACATTTCAAGCTAAATGCTTAACACTTATATTGAATCTGTCTTTTGCAATTAACAATTTCCTTACTTGAAACATTTTATTATTTATTTTAGTTTATTTTTTAAATAACATTTTATAAATCTAATTTCTCGTTTATTTATGAAACATGTAATGTTTAACAAATTTTATTTGCTGGCTTTATGGCAGCAATGCTTTTTAAACATAAAATAGAAATGTAGATAAGTAAATTTTCTACTCACCTGTCCATTGTGATTACTTTTAAAAAAAAAACTATTTCTCTCTCTTAAATTATTTTCTCTTCTTGGAAATAATAATAATTTGCCATTCACTCTCAGGTTCTATAGCCTTGGATGGCAACTGGTCTACCGCAGAAAGAAATGGCAAACTACTGCAGGAAAAATCTGCCTTGTCAGTCATGTATCGAAAGATACATGATCGCCTAAGCATGTATCACGCATGGCACATAACTGACTAATGATTTCCTATGCCCTGAAGAGACAAGACTTAAAAATAGAAACACAAAATGTAAGCACGAAATCTAACTTCCAATGAAACTAAAGTGTCCTCCATTTTGATAATGGAACAGATTTGGTGACTTGTGTCAACTCAAGCTGTAAATGGAAAATGGTAGAATTTTTTCTCTACTCTATTTCGATGTCAAAGAGGAAACAGATGCCGTTAAGAACTTAAATCAGGTACTTCAATATTTTTGGGAAGAGTATGCATCCTCTTCTCCCCCCCCCCCCCCCCCCGCAGCTATGAGTAAATAACAGAACAGATCGGGTTCTATAGCCTTGGATGGCAAATGGTCTACTGCAGAAAGAAATGGCAACCTACTGTGGGAAAAAATCTGCCTTGTCTGTCATGTATCAAAAGATACATGATTGCCTAAGCATATATCACACGTGGCTCATAACTGACTGGCTAGTGGCATTCCCACCTTGCCTCAGGTGAAATGATTAAAAAATGAAAAAATACATACAGAAGACAACTGAAAAACAAGTTACATAAATGCCAAGCATACAAAGAGCTAAGTTGATTCCCTCACAGCCTTTGAAAGAAGATCAAATGTTTGAAGTAAATACCTAAAAAGCACATAACCTCCATGGTCTGTGTTAATTTGATAGTGACCAGAATTGAATAAAAAATTACTGTATCTTTCAGTGTATAAGATGCTCTTTTTACTCCAAACTTTGATATCCAAATCAGCCTGCATACTATACAATCAAGATATGAAGAACGATGCTTGCTTAGGTGTGCATGTAGATGAAGAATTTGTGGAAAAGATTTGAAGTACACTATTTACATTATTCAGACTATTGATCTCATCTTTGTTGCCATATTTATCATAATGTTTCAGCCGTTGTACATTTCAGCCTTCTTCAGGTAGTTGGAATGTTGAACTTAAGCCTTTATTTTGCTAACTGGGGTAGACTGTTCTAGTTCCACATGCCATGTCTAATGGATGTCAGTTGTCAGTTATCTCAGTTATGGAGAGAAAAGGGAGATCACCTGGGTCAGTGATTGTGGCTAGCTAAGTTTTAGTATAAGACAGATGATACACTATTTGCATTCGTCCTCATCTTTCTTGCCATATTTATCACAACATTTTGGCCGTTGTATGCTCTGGCCTTCTTCAGGTGGGTTGGAATGTCGAACTGTATCCTTTATTTTGCTTGCTGGGGTAGACTGTTCTCGTTCCACGTGCCATGTCTAAAGGATGTTAGTTATCGCCTGTTAATTCTGCTCACACTTTTTGGGTCCTGCCACTAGATATAACTAACGTCTTTATCCACTGTACCACATGGCGTTAGTTAGATCCAGTGACAGGACCCAAAGAGTGTGAGTTCAATACCCGGTTAAGGCAGTGGAGAACTTCGAGAGGGTAATTTAATGAGAAAAATAAAATGTACATAATCATATGAAAGAAAGGAAGAAAGAAAAGTTAGAAAGAGAAGACGCAGTAGGTGATAACACTCCTATGTATTTAACGTCTGCTTCAGTGAAATGGAAAACCTTGTCATGTTTTAACCATTTCAGTTGTACTCTCTTGTTTCTTTAAATAATGACCTGCTGTAATAATTATGATTGTTATTAGAATATTTTTTAAGAGTCGACAAATCAAATATTCACCAATGCATTAGGGAAATTTCCGCAGTGATTTTATAGTCATGGGAGTTTAAACATTTTTATTCAATCATTATGAAATTTTCAGGTGTACTTCTTTATAAAGTGTCAGTTTGAATTTTGGCAACCCCACCTGAAATAATGTTAGTTTAGGTTTATATTTCCTGTAGTTTTTTTCTTCATCCAAGTTAACTTAGCTAGGGTATGTATGCTCACTGTCCTCTTTTTTTTTTTTTTGCCCCCATTTTCTTTGTTTATTCCACCCCCTCTCCTCCCCGATTAGTTGACCAGAGATGTCAGTTGTCTGGAAGATTTGGGATGCCTTTCATTTTTCGGGGGTGATTTTTCGTATTTGTTATTGTCTTTGGGTAAGAGTATGTTTCTGTGAGTGTTAGGTCGTCTGAGTGACTTTTTTTCATTATTTAAGTTCTACATTATTTTCGTCCAGTTAACTGATGTCTCTGCTATATTTAGTGATTGTGGGGAGGGGTTATTACTAATACTGTTTTGTTTTTTGTAAATAAATTTTGTTTCCCATTCTAAATATTCGATCAAGCGAGTATCCGGGAACAGATACTACACTTGGTATCTACTTGACCCCCCCACTGAGTCAGGTTGTGACACAAGTTCGGTTTTTAACGTGGGGCGAGAGAGGGGTATGACCCAAGCGTTTCCACTTGGACCAGTGGTCTTGGCTGGTCTTAGCCGGTCCTAGCTTGTCCAAGCTGGTGGGCGAAGCTGGTCAAAACTGGTCATAGCTAGACGTAGCCGCGATACTACCAGTGCAGGGACAAATCCCTGTGCCAGGCATGTATCAGTGATCAAATCCCAGCCAAAAGGCGATCTTTAAGCGAATATTCGGGAACAGATACTACACGGGATTTACTTGACCTCCCACAGGGCCAGGTTGTGACACAAGGTCAGAGTTTAACGTGGGAAGGGAGGGGGAATGGACCCGAGTTTTCACCCGGGTCGCAGTGCTTTGGCTTTAGCTAGTCATAGCTGGTCTTGGCTGGTCTTAGCTGGTCATAGCTTGTCCAAGCTGATCAGAGCTGGTCATAGCTAGTCAGACGTAGCCACGATACTACCAGCGCAGGGACGAATCCCTGCCGCCGGCCTGTATCGGAGAACGAACCCCGGCCCCATAGGCGATCATTCAGTGAGTAATCTGCGAACAGATACTACACTTTAATCCCAGACTGATGACCAAGGAGTGAAGAAAAGCATAACTCAAGTAGCACTGTCTGCTAGGTCAATGAATGCCAAAGGTTTTCATATAAGGAAATGGCTAATATTACCATTGGCATTAGAGATGAGGAGAACAGATACTACACTTTGATCCCATCACGATGGTCATGGTGTGAAGAAAAGCATAACAGGAGTATCATTAGCTCCCTGGTCAATTAATGCTGAAATTTTCTTTATAAGGAAATGGCTAATATTACGATTAGAAATGAAGAGAACAGATATTACTCTCTGATCCCAGCCTGACAGCCAAGGTGTGACAAAAAGCATAACTTGAGTAGCACTAGCTCCTCGGTCAATAAATGCCAAATGTTTCCTTATAAGAAAACAGCTAATATTACCATTAGAAATGAGAACAGATACTACACTTTAATTCCAGGCTGATGACCAAGATGTGAAGAAAGGAGTAACAGAAGTATCACTAGCTCTATGATAAATGAATGCCAAATATTTCTTTATAAGGAAATGGCTAATGTTGCCATTACCATAGCAGAATTGAACACACTGCCCTAATCTACATGAGAAATTGTGTTCTAACCATTTCACTACATCTGACACTCCAAAGTCTGACGTATAAATCAAACTGAGGGGAGCAGGTGTTAATATTTACTCTTTATCATATTTCAAGTGAACAAGGATTGTAAATAGGCTTCTCTTTTACACATTTTTCTAAAAGACATCGATCAGAAGGAACAAGTGGAATTATGAAGGCTATGAATGTAAAGTATGAATCAGTGTCGTCGATCCCATACCATGTGCCAAAAAGATGTAAGGAAGATGGAATCATCTAGTGTCAACCATAATAAAGCATTTCAAGATGGTTGTTTTTGATATATAATCAGAAGAAAACAGTGTTCGGGCGTCTTGTTTGCTCAGGTGGAAGTTGTAACTTTATTAGTTATCGGTATTTGATGTGTGGTTAGTGTAATTGCTATCAGCATAGAAATAGAATCGATTCAAATATCTGACCAAGTTTGTCATATTATATTTTACATTTATACCAATGCTTTTGGAAAAAGCATGAATCCAAATTTTTATAGGTTAAATAGCAGATTAGAGTGGATCTCTCAAGTCTTGGGTGGAAGCTATTCTAGATGGAAACCTCTGTGGAGAAGGTAATAGGAAACCTTCCACTATATTTACAAAGAAGTCATAGCAATTCTAAGATAAAAAAGGGAAGCTGTGGAGAGCCATAACTACAAACATTTACTGAGCTTAGTTTCATGCTAAATCCCAAGTATTTGGCATTCAATGTTGACCAACTGTTAGTCAAAATACAAAAATTACTTCAACATGGGATAGTCTATTTCAAGACGTTCTGTACGTGGCTATCATCAGCCGCTAAGTGTCTGTCTTGGAGCACTGTTTTAAATTTATTTTCAATGTCCCCTATATATATATATATATATATATGTGTGTGTGTGTGAAGAAATATAGTTTTAAGGTGTGGTATATTTAAGTGCTCAATATCAGAGTAGGCTGTTTCATGCTAGACACAATCGTCAGGTGGCCTGATGATTGCATCTAGCATGAATCAGCCTGTCACATGTATAAATGGTGGTACCCATTTGGAAAAAACCTCGGATAGCTCAACTTGAAGTAGAACAAATTGGTACCTGAGGAAAAATGGGGAATAAAAAAAGAAAGAACTAAGAACATTAAAACAAGGCAAAAACAATCATCCCGTGTTTAAGCTCCAAGTCCAAACTAAAAAAATCCCAAAACGAGTAAAAAGACAACTACAATAAGTGCTGAATACACTAAGCATGCTGTACCCTGAATATTTGTTTAGGTGAAACCTAGGTAGGTTCGCCTGGCTCCTTAGGATTATATATATATATATATATATATATATATATATATATATATATATATATATATATATGGGAGCATGACACAAAAAAGAAGAGTCTGCAAACTCTTCTTTCTAGCAAGTAATGAAACTCTCCTTTAACTCTCCCTTCTATCAAGTAATAAAATTAATGTTGTTCTTATACTGTTTCCCTCACTTCAGTATGTCCTGTGAGAATCAACTTCTCCAATATGCTTTCCCTTATCATGTATCTCAAAAATTTCAACTGTTTCTTTTTGATACTAAGTATAAGTGTCCTTTTTATTTCCATTTTAGTTCCTCTTTGATAACATGCTTGGTACAAAGCATTCTCAACTTTCTTCTGTAGCTTCTGGCATTCATTGTCATATAGGACAAGTGATGTTACATAGCAGTTCAGCACTCATTTCTTTGTTTCTAATTAAATTTTCCTGTTTCTTGATACTTTGTTTAGCTCTTGGAAGGCATCTTGGATTGTTCCTCTTGCTGGCAACCATATATTCTGTCTTCTTACAACTGATGAATAGTTAATAAAATAATAAATGAAAGACTTAATGATATTTTTAGAAAACTAATGATCACAAAGATATTTTTTCCCAATTTAAATTAATTTCTTTGTTTTTACTTGATGTTCTCTTAATAAAAAGCACAAGAGCCACTCAAGGTAGAGGGTTACTGAATAAATTCTTTGTATGGATGAAATAAGAAGAAATAATTGTATATTATGATGATATTTAGGAGAGATAATGGTTGACCTCAGATTTGAAAAGGTTTCAAAAACATCTTGATGGTTAATATAATGGGGGTGTTTGAACACACCACCAAAATATTTTCCTTTAATATTTAGAAAGTAATAAATTTAATTTTCATTTCAAGTAGCTCTCTGTTGCTATGTAACTACAATGTGTTTCTTGTTAGTCATGAGATTTTGAAATTTATAAATACATGTTTTAATATTGGCATTTGCACTCAATTTCTCAGAATAAAACCTTTTGTTATTCTTTCATTATTCTTTATCCTATAAAAATCAGAAAGAACACTCAAGACAATATATAAAAAATAAAATTATGTGTACTTAGGCAGCATCCTTTCTTTTAAACACGTATTAAATGCCAAAGACAACTTAGTCCTGCTGATTTTCTTTTGTATTTTCTCATATTTTCGAATGAGACTTTTTATTTCAAAATTATATTGGTATATATATTTTCCAAAAGACAACCGAGTACTTTTGAACGTCATCGTTCATCATCAGGGTCAAATTTTTAACTTTAGCCAATTGCCTTAAAAAATATGAGAAAATACAAAAGAAAATCAGCAGGACTAAGTTGTCTTTGGCGTTTAATACAACGTGTTTAAAAAAAAAAAAATTATATATGAGAACTAAATTATAGATCAAAAATATTTTAAATGGTATATTTGAAAACCCCATGATACTAAGTCTGTGAAAATGTCCCACACTACTAAAGTGGGGTTAAAAGTAATACACAACATTATTTTAGCCATGACAGTATATGAAATCATTTTAGAAAGTTCTTCAACTCAGACCAGGCAAACTCAATAATTGATTCCAACCATTTGGGAGAGCTGATGACCTGCTTGCAGACAAACCTCATGGATAAGTCCACAAAAATTTCAACATTTTCTGGTATTTTGATAGCAACTTGTTTGTCCAAAGCCATCATCTTGACACAACACTCAGCTAGACTTGAAGCTTGGTACCCCTGAATCAACAATTTTGACCAACACTCAGCTAGACTTGAAACTTGGTGTCCTTGAATCAACAATTTTGATCAACACTCAGCTAGACTTGAAAATTGGTGTCCTTGAATCAACAATTTTGACCAACACTCAGCTAGACTTAAAAATTGGTGTCCTTGAATTGACAATTTTGACCAACACTCAGGTAGACTTGAAACTTGGTGTCCTTGAATCAACAATTTTGATCAACACTCAGATAGACTTGAAACATCCTAACCCCCTTATTGTTCTGTATTTGAAACTTTGTTTCCCTGAAACATCATCTTGACCCAACACTCAACTGGTCTTGAAAATGGATGGCCCTTGATTAACACCTTGAACCAATACTCTCATCTGCACCTGAAACTTGATTTCTCTGAACCATTATCTTGAACAAACACTCAACTGGATTTGAAATTTGATTTCCCTGAACCAACACCTTGAACCAACATTCAGCTGTATTTGAAATTTGGTTGCCCTAAATCAACATCTTGGACAGAAACCCAACTGCACTTGAAAGTAAATCCCTCTGAACTATCATCTTGAACCAACAATCAACTGAACTTGAAACTTGATTTTCCTGAATGATCACCTTCAATCAACACTGAGCTGTATTTGAAACATGATTTCCCTTAATCATCAACTTGAACCAACACGTAACTGGATTTGAAATACATTTACACTCAAAATCTAGTACAGGCATAACACTCAAATTTGCCAGTCATCATAAAGACCATGAGGTTTTTCAAATAAATGCCTTATAGGTAAGCACAAGTCATTAGTATAAAATCTATTGGTAGATTAGCCCAGTAGTCTAGTTGCCAAAGGGAATTGAATAAAATAATCATTTTCATTGAACAGTACAATCAGAGTTTATAGAGTCTGGGAACTTTCTGGTGCCATTTTGTTCAGCTGAACCTCTCTATGAATAGTTCAAATTAAGATATAATGGGAGATCAATATGAAAAAAATCTCATGTATAAAGGTCAGGAAATATATTGCCGTATTTACTACAATTAGAGATTTTTAAGTATCTATTTTCTGCGTAGACAAAAATAGTTGTTAGAAGGCTCAACATATATTTTTAAAATGATCTTTTACCTGAAACTTAGAATATAAATTACAC
Organism: Acanthosepion esculentum; assembly: GCA_964036315.1. Classification (NCBI taxonomy): domain Eukaryota; kingdom Metazoa; phylum Mollusca; class Cephalopoda; order Sepiida; family Sepiidae; genus Acanthosepion; species Acanthosepion esculentum. Next base: position 73,998,019 of record OZ038493.1, on the reverse strand, counting down.
ATGCATATATATATATATATATATATATATATATATATATATATATATATATGTAAAGTTAATTTCGGTTGAGCTCTCTGGAGAAGGAAGTGCGGGTTTGTAAACAGTGACCATTAAAGCTGATATAGCATGACTCTTCGGCAAAAGCAAATTGAGTCCTGTCGGTCACTGTGTGTTTATCTAAAAATAAATACGCTAAAATTCACCTTCATCCCTGCCGTGCGCTGACGGCTTAGTGGGAGAATTTCCGACCGACACCAATTCAGTCGGGTTTCGATCATAGTTAAAGGCAACCAGATGTATAGCCACACTGAAGAGCTGTGAAACAGCGAAACAGTCTGTCTGTGGATGACAATAATTATATATATATATATATATATATATATAAAAGTGAACATAGAAGTCAACACTTAGAGGTGACAGTTTGTTTCATGCTAGATGCAATCGTCGACAGTCTGTTTCATGCTAGATGCAATCGTGGCCCTACGATTGCAACTAGCATGAAACAGACTGTCGCCTCTAAGTGTTGACTTCTATGTTCACTTTTATATTTACAAATGCTCTATCTCTGATATTGAGCACTTTATCCCATAAATATACCACACTTTAAGACTATATTTCTTCATATATATATATACACACACATACACACAAACATGCACACACATATATATATGTACATACATACATATATACACACATATATACACATACACACACATGCACACACATATATATGTACATACATACATATACACATGCACACACACACACATATATATATGTACATACATACATATACACACACATATATACACATACACACACATGCACATACATATATATATGATGATGATGATGATATTTGTGATCTTTTTTTTGCTGATGACCTTGTGACTGTGGCCACCTCAGTTGAAGAAGCTCAAGCACTCATCAATTGTTTTTCCACTGCTTGCAATGCATTTGGATTTACTATAAGCATAAAGAAACCTGATGTTGTCCATAATTGCTCGATAGACACTGATTTTCGTTTTCAGCGAAATCCCATGAACATCCCATAGATGATGCTTCGGGTTCCCAAAGGCATTGGTTGCCTTTGATATTCGGTTAACTATTACATCATCCAAAGAGGCACTTGAATTGACTTTGCTTTCTAAGTACGAGAATGATTTCACATAATTCAGGTTGTTGCTGCCAACAGTAAAGGGGAACACTTGGAAAGGTATGGGCAGGTGTTTTTTGTTTTACACCCTTGACCTGCTTAGGTGTAGGCCATGGTTGATGGACAACTTCAGTTTTCTTTATGCTTATAGTTAATCCAAATGCATTGCAAGCAGTGGAAAAACTATTAACGAGTGCTTGAGCTTCTTTGATTGAGGTGCCCATGATCACAGGGTCATCAGCAAATAAAAGATCATGAATAATGCTTGCTCAAGTCAGTGATTTTGATTTAAAACATTGATGGTTAAAGTGGCCGCCACTTGTACGTAATTCAAATTTCATACCTATGTCAAGATCACTAAAAGCATGGTGTAGCATAACTGAAAAGAAAAGAGTGTGAAAAGTACAGGTATGCCAAGGACTTTCCAGAGGGTACCTCTGTTTACAGGGTCAAATGCTTTGGTCAGATTGATAAAGACGGTATAGAGTTCATGGTTCTTCTCACAAACTTTCTCAGCAACCTGACAAAGTGAAAAATCATATCAGTGGTTCCACAACCTAAATAAAAACCACATTGAGATTCGGGATAGATGTCATCAATGAGAATAACACGAGTGAGAATTTTGCCAGCGATACTTAGAAGTGAATAGCAATTATCACATACAATCTTTTTGCCTTTGTTCTTGAACAGATGTTTTATGTAACCATCTTTGTAGTCCCATAGTACAGAACCAGCATTCCGTATGACTTTAAAAATCTCAAGGAGTTTCTTAATCAGAGTCTTCCCACCATATTTAAAATTTTAGAATGAATAGGATCTTTTCCAGGGGCTTTGTTCAAGGACAATTGCTTGAAAGAATCCTGAATTTCCTTTAAGTATGGGTCAAGAGACAACTGGGAAATCTCTGGTCGCTGATGAATTGAATCAATGACATTGTCATCGATGGCAGAGGTAGAATTAAGGACACTTTCAAAGTGTTCTTTCCATCGTGATATAATTTCATTCTTGTCTGTGTGGAGTGTGTTGCTGTCAGATGACATAACAGTTGAAATTCCATTCCTTTAAGGCCTTTATAGAATGCTTTGGGATCTTTTCTGTCAGCTGCCACCTGGATTTCCACAGCCTTAGCAATCCACTAGGATTCTTTCATTTTTCTGAGAGCATTTTGCACTTCATGCTTACATTGCTTATATATTTGTTTGTTGGATGGACAATTTTTGTTGTTTAAGAATATTTTGTGTAAATTCTGCATCTTCTTAATGAGACGTTGAACATGAGTATCATTAACATCAAACCAATCCTGATGCTTCCTTATGGGAAGTCCTAGAACTTCAAGGGAGCTGAAATAAATGGCATCCTTGAGAGATTTCCAGGAGAAGTCTTCTGAGATCACAACTGAATCCAGCCTCCAGTTGTCAGAGAGTTCTTTCTTTCTTAACGTCAGAATTCAGGTGTCAGATGTTGATTCGTTAGTGCTAACAAGAGGTCTCTTGTGTACGAGACGAAAGGATGCTTTGCTGCGTAGTAGAGCATGGTCTGAAAGGTAGCAAGTGTTGTGGAAAGAGCGGGTGATATTGAAGTTTTCGCATCATGTTTCTTGGTGATAATGTAATCAATCATGAGCCAATTTTTGGATCTGGGATGCATCCAAGTTGTTTTGTGATGATTGGATTGCGGATAACGTATGTTGGTGATGGTGAGATTGAATTCTTGGCAGAGAATATGTATATTGTATATATATATATATATATATATATATATATACGCACATATATAGACACATACATACAAATACACACACACACACAGATATATATATGTACGGACATTCATATATATATATATATATATATATATATATATGCACATAGATACATATACATACATATATATATATATATATATATATATGCACATAGATACATATACATACATATATATATATATGCACATAGATACATATACATACATACATATATATATATATATATATATATATATATATGCACATAGATACATATACATACATATATATATATATATATACATATATGCATATAGATACATATACATATATATATATATATATATATGCATATAGATACATATACATATATATATATATATATATATATATATGCATATAGATACATATATATATGTATATATATATATATATATATATATATATATATATATATATATATACATAGTGGCTGTTGACTCACAAAGCAAGTATGACCATCACTGACATGTCCAGCCGTCAGTTAAACTCTCCCACCACAACTTTGCCTGCATTCATCAGTTGTGTGAACAACAGTGGCTCATAAAGCCAGCCATCAATCTGCATTTCTTGCCATATATGTGTCATATCAAATCATCTCCAGGTCATGGAAGTTGACTTTGATGATCATCAATTCAAATGTGCCTTTTAATATTTTTTGTCAGGTCCAACCCGGACTTGCACACTCTAGTGCAGGTTGGGCATTCAAAGCATGCCATTACAAAATCATCATATACAATAGACTGTTGGTGCTGGTGTGATTTCTGGTGATTGATCAACCCTACCCTGGATAGACATATCTGATTGCATTGGGCACATTGCCAGGTTGGTACCTCATGGCAATTCAGGGATCTCTTCCAAACCCCTCTCTTCAGTTCTGCATATTTTGGTGATGCCTCATGGAAGATCTTGACACCATCAGCAATACCAGCTCTCCAAGAAACCAGTCTTCATCTTCAGCTGGAGTCTCCCAGTTACATGCGTATATATATATATATATATATATATATATATATATACATATCTCATTAAAGGACAAATAAAATTAAACATTGAATTATCAATAATACATATATATATATATATATATATATATATATATATATATATATATATATATTATTTATAATTCAATGTTTAATTTATTCGGCTTTTAATTATTTAAAATTATTTTGTTCATATAAGTAGCTATTTTTCATTTATGGCATATATATATATATATATATATATATATATATATATATATATATATATATATTAAGACATATATTGTTAAATATAACAGACAATGAATGTCTATTATGTTTGATCATCAGCCGTTCTAAACTCCATATATTTGCTTTAATTTCAGGAGAAAATAAAAACAAAAATTGTCCAACATTTGGAGATTTTTTATTATGCTGTTCCTTGATCTAAGCTTTCAGCTCACATGAGCCATCTTCAGAGTGGTTATATGGACATTTAAACAAAGATATTCACCATCAAAAATGATTTTCTGTCATATATATATATATATATATATATATATATATATATATATATATATATTATGTGCGTGTGTGTGCGTGTGTGTGTGTACATTTAGGCAGCATATCACTGAAGATGATCTTGGATGAGATTGAAAGTACTTGGGAAAATAAAATCTATAAGAATAATTACAGCATTTTTCTCAGTTTTGTACTGACACTAAGAAATCGATTCATGAACTTGAGAGGATTAAAATATAAATAAATAGACATAATATGTCTAGATTATTCAACCAAAGATTTATATATATATATATATATATATATATATATATATATATATATATATATATATATATAATTTTTCTCAGAAAGCAAGCAATTAAACTATATATATATATATATATATATATATATATATATTATTTCTAATTCAGTGTTTAATTTATTTCTCCTTTAATTATTTAAAATTATTTATTTTCAATACATTCGAGAATTTGGAGAAAGTACTTATATGAAAAACATAAGTACTTTTTACAAATTTTCATTTTTTGCAAATTTCAAGGTTATTTTTTGATTGACAGAAATTTTCCAGTGTTTCTTTAATTGATTTTGGGTTTCACCAAAAATCTAAAAATGTATCTGTGAATGTTTTTCTTTTTTTATATATATATTTTTTTTTGCTTTTTGTTTTTCTGTTGTATCTTTATTCTTAATTTGTTAATTTTTTTTTTTTTTTACTTTTCTCTTTTCTTCCCCAATCAAAATAAATTGTAAATTTTAGAAATAGGTGTCCACTTCTAAAATTTAATGGTGTCTTACTAAAATAATTCCCTCTCTCTCAGAAAACAAGCAAGCAAACTAAAAATGAAAATTGGATAAAGAAAAAGAAAAATCACAAACGAGAAGTGGAAAAGTTTAAGGAGGAAACAGAGAAAACGAAATAACGAAAATAATTTTCTACAAGATCAAATTACACATTCTCAAGTGAGTGTCAATATCTATATTAACTAATGCTAGTTGCAATCTATATGTGTGTTTGTACATCTGTCAGTCTGTCTGTGTGGTATGCATACATGTGTATATATGTGTGTGTCTATCTATGTGTTTGTTTATTTTTCCGTACATCTGAGAGTCATGAGTATAATATTCAAATGTTATTACTCAGAGAATGTATGCCTCAATATTGTTTCATATATGGTTCCAATATTGTGAGATTATTGAGACATGTGACAGTTTAATAATTTTCATGAATATACATATAATGAAAATAGAGTTTCATGGTATGCAATATCCCTGGGTAAAAGCCCTCAATATCAAAGAGAAAGCATGTGTCAGTATAAAAATAGACACTGATGTGTCGTCAGTTTGTTTCATGCATGATGAAATATGAAACAGACTGTCGCCACTCATCTTTGATCTTACTGTCCACTAACATATATATATATATATATATATATATATATATATATATATATATATATATATATATATATCAATGCAGTACATTCATATATGAAACAGACTGTCAACACTCAGTGTTGATCATACTGTCCACTTACATATATATATATATATATATATATATATATATATATATATATATATATATATATATATATAAATGTAGTACATTCAAATATGAAACAGACTGTCGCCACTAGGTGTTGATCTTACTGTCCACTTACATTTGAATTTGTAGGGCTGATGAATTGGATCATGATTACAATTCCAATATAAGAAATTATAACCATGGAATATTAGTGTTTGAGCCTTTTATATTATATTCTTACTCTGTCCTGGACATTGAGTTCTACCTGGATTCTATCCTCTTGGGAATTTATGTATATATATATATATATATATATATATATATATATATATATATATATATATATATATATATATATGTATTTATATATTTCATATATATATATATATATATATGTATTTATATATATATATACATATATATACATATATATATATATTTATATATTTTATATATATATATTGACTACTAATATTATATATATATATATATATATATATATATATATATATATATATATATATATATATATATATATCAATGCAGTACATTCAAATATGAAACAGATTGTCACCACTCTGTGTTGATCTTACGGTTCACTTATATATATATATATATATATATATATATATATATATATATATATATATATACATAGCAGTAGTACACACTGAAATCCAAAATTACCTTTTATGGGAATAGACCCATTTCAACCGATGAAAATTTTGTCAACCCTGGTGTATAGACTGAGTTTGTATCGGAATTAGAAATTTAACTGTGACAGCTGTGGAAAAATTAATACAGAATTTATCCATTTCAATGTTTCAGTCACATGAAAGACAGAAGACTGTGGTCTGGGGAGGGTGGAAAGTATTAGCCTTGAAGGGCAGAGGTTTTATAAAATTAAACCTTGATATTAATCTTATGACATTAAATTGGGGTTATATGAAGAATGACGTGTTATTTGAAACTAAGAGAGGAATGAAAAAGTGTTGTTTTTTTAAAAATTTTATAGATAAGGTTAAGTTTAAAAATACAAGCTACTTAAAAATACTCTTCCAAAGCTACAGTGGGGGAAAATAAGTATTTCATCCCCTGCTGATTTTCTGAGTTTGCCACCTTACAAAAATAGGAATTAATGTTCTTCTTCAGCCACTCCTTTGTTGCCATAGCTGTATGGTTTGGGTCATTGTCATGCTGTAACACCCATCCACAACCCATCTTCAGTGTCTTAGCTGAGGCAAAGAGGTTTTCACTCAAGATTTCCCTGTACCTGGCTCCATCCATCTTTCTCTTGACCCAGTGTAGTCGTCCTGTCCCCTTAAGAGAAACAGTCCCAAAGCATAATATTTCCAGCAACATTTTTTAATGGTTGGGATGGTGTTCTTGGGGTCCAAGTCAGCTTTTTTACCTCCAAACACGGCAAGTCGAGTTGATGCCAAAACTCAATTTTAGTCTACTAAAACGTAGTGTGGCGTTACTAATGGTCATTTTGGTGACTGTGGTCCCAGCTGCCTTGAGATCATCAACAAGCACTTGCTGCATAGTTCTGGGCTACTTCCTCACATTTCTCATCATCAGGTTCACTCCACGTTGGGAGAGCTTGCATGGAGTTCCAGACCGAGAGAGATTGATAGTCAATTGGTGTTTCTTCCATTTTCTTATTATTGCACCAACAGTTGACTCCTTCTCACCTAGCTGCTTGCCGTATCGTCTTGTAACCCAATCGGTAAATTTTCACTTTAACACCCGAGCGTCATTCACTGCTGCACTATTTTCTTTCAGAAATTAGTACACGCTTCCGGAAAGCGATTTTTTTTTGTACTTAATTTAAGAAGAAAGTTAACTTTAATTCAAATATATGTAAACATCGACAAATAAAAGAATAACAAAGTAATTAAAAAAATAATAATACAATAATTAATGCACAAACTTGGTAAAGTAGAAGAGTTGATTCTATTATTTCATTAGTTTTTAAAAACAGAAAGAAAACCCCTCCCCTAACCTTTACTCCTAACCCTAAAGAAAAATAAAAAACATTAAATTAAATAATTGCTTCTTTATGGAAGTGCGTACTAATTTCTTGAAGGACTTCCTGTTTAGGGAAGTAATAGGGTCAAATTTTATAACTACGCAGGAAATTGTCAGCACTGAATTACTTATCAATAAGCTGGTAATGGCTGACGAAAGACCAGGAAAAAGTCCGATTTTTTCGAGTCGTTAACATCCAAAAAGGTAGGTTTCTTCAATATCTAATTGTTGATTTGAGTTCAGCATATACATTTGCACAAAAATAAGACTATTTTGGAAAAATTTGAAAGAATATTAGCGCTCGGGTGTTAAAATGAAAATTTACCGCTGAATCCAGTCTTGTGCAGGTCTACAATTTTGTCCCGAATGTCCTCAGACAACTCTTTCATTTTGCCCATTGTGAAGAGATTAGATTCTGATTCATTGAAGGATTCTGTGAACTAGTATCTTTTATACAGGTAATGAGTACTTGATTAGGAGTAATAATTGAGTAATATGACTAGTCTATATGCCTCCTGGTTACATAACCGGTCTTGTGAGGCCTGAATCATTGCTGGTTGGTAGGGGGTAAAATATTTATTTTTTCAATAAAAAGGAAATAAATGTTCAAAAATTAATATAATGTGATTTTCTAGAATTTTTTTATATTCTATCCCTCACTTTCAAGATGGACCTACCCTGAAAATTATAGACTGTTCCTATTTTTGTAAGGTGACAAACTCATAAATCAGCACGGGATGAATACTTATTTCCTGCACTGTAAATTATACTTAAAAATAAGATATATTTAATAAATTAAAAATAATTTTTATATAGATAATTTATATTAAAATTAAGTAAATTATTATTTAAAAAATTTATTAATCAAACAACTTTGTTATACTAAAGAATAAAAAAAAGTTTATAAGATAAAATAAATTCTACCTTAGGAAAACAAATTAAACTTTGAAGATAAGTTAAATCAAAAACAAGTTATATTAAAAAAAATCTAAAAATTAAATTATATACCAATGGATTTATTACCTTGTGGAGTAATGGATAACGGCTTGGACTGAGGAATCAGAGAGCCAAGTTCGAATTCCAGTCAAATCCATTACATTCACTTAGATGCTTATACCCTTTGGAAAGGTATGAATCCTATTCTTCTCCCCTCAACTATGAGTAAATAGCAGGACAGACCGGGTCTACTGCAGAAAGAAATACCAAACAACTGTGTGAAAAAAACCGGCCTCGTCAGTCATGTATCGAAAGATATATAATTGCCTAAGCATGTATCATGCATGGCACATAACGTACTGGCTATATATATATATATATATATATATATATATATATATATACATATATATATATATATATATATATATATATATATATATATATATATATGTATAATTGACTAAATATATATATACATATATGTATATATGTTTATATATATATATATATATATATATATATATATATATAGGGTGCCATGTATAAATTGTCGCCATTTTATATTTCTAATGTCATGCATGGTGTTGTTTTTGATTTTGTCAACTGCACACAGTTCTATAGCCTTAGATGGCAACTGGTCTAGGAGAAGGACAACTCTGAATTCAAAACCTGCGGAGGGTCATTTGGGACCTTGTGGGACGTAGTGCACCAGGTCTCTGTATTCGGCCCTTCAAAAAGTATGGCTGGTTCTGTACAAAACCTTCACCTCTATAATCTATGGTGTCTGGCTGTCAGTTCATAGGAACTGGTCTGCTTGACCCTAATACATTGAATTCAATGGGAGAATCGAGTATATATTATCATTTTATACATTATTTTTAATGATCACATATTTGAGTAGACACTCTATGCATTTATTAAATAGTATTTTTTAATTTTCGTCTATCAGCCTGAATATTTTAGAAATCTTATTAAAGACAAATATGTGCTCTCTGATGGGATCTGAACCAGTTTCCCACAGGACAGAGGGAAACGTGGTTAGATTCAACATGATCTAACCAATTGAGCTACAGAAAACTCTTGTTGATCAGATAACGTTTAATATTCTTATGAGCAGATACAGGTTGCTACATTATTTCATAAGATGATCGAATTCTGATGTTCAGCTTTCCTAAGAAGTAAAAAACAAAAAATCATGGGGAAGTAATTTAACATAATACTAACTAGTCATATGGGTGTTCAGCTCTACTCTGTATTGAGCCCTCTTTTAAATAAAATGTTACATACAGTGGAATTATACTCCATTTGCTCTCATTTTACCTGGATATATTGGATATATATATATATATATATATATATATATATATATACACACACACACATATATAGTGCTGTTGGATATTTGTGCAGAGGATGTGTCTGCATCATAACAGTTATTGGTACAATAAAGGGGATCATTAAGACAAGTTCTGTTGTGTTTTCTTATGGCCATATCATGTTGAAACACCAGTTCCCATATGGACAGTACCTAGATGGTAGCCACTTGGGAATACCAGGTGCTGTAAGCTTGGGTGTGCAGGTATAATGGTTCGGTTTGGTTTGTATTGTTTTAGGGCATATCAATCTCAATGGGTTATTTAATGCTGACAAGATTATGATTGCTGGCAATATTTTTTTTTTCAAAAATGTATTGCTGGTAATATTTTTTTTTTTTAAAATGTATTGCTGGTAATATTTTTTTTCAAATCTCTATTGCTGGTAATAATTTTTCTCCAAAAATTTATTGCTGGTAATAAATTTTTACAAGGTATTTCTGGTATTAAAACCTATTTTAACACTTTCATAGTGTTTTGACCCCAGTTTGGGGTTTAACTATTTACCCATAGCTGGGACCCTAACAAGTGCTACCACCTCAGGTAAAGGTGGACCTGGGACACACCAGCAATTAAGAGGTGGTTCCATCCACTATCTTTTCCAAGAAGTCATGACGGTTGACAAATATTAAAAAAGGAAGATATGGAGAACCAAGAACAAAAGTAAAAAAAGAAAAGGTGATGGTTGTAGATCTTTATTTCAATACAAAAATCACAATCTGCACAAATGCTCAGTTACTCTTCATTCTAGCGTGGGCATTAATCAACTTTGGGGATTAGTAATTTGATTTAAAGCATTGGAGATGCACACATAGATATACATATTTTTCCATACAACTATGTCACAACAGAATATGACACAAGGTCAGTGTTTAATGTGGGATTACTCAAGCCCTCTCAGTAACTCACCTTTCAGAGATGAAGCTCTGGGGCTTGAACTGATATTAATTTCAACTTCCCCTGAAAACATTTTCATGCATTGTTTCCAGAAAAAAAAAGGGATCTTTTGTTGACAGGTTACTGATTTAGTAATATTTTAATTTAATATTTTGCTAAAACTTAATGACAGCTTCTTTCTCTCTACTTCCCCCTCCCTTCTTTGTTTCTCTCTTCTCCCCCTTCCCTCTCAATATATCACTTCCGTTAAGTTAACCGATTAAATAGGTCAATGTCTGCCCCCCCACCTTAATACTAAGTATGATAGATAGAAATATTAAAGTAAACCCTCTCTAAATTCGACCATGTCTCTCACACTACACCTCATTACCCCCTCTGTTAAATTACATAATCTTTATACTACCTGTCAAAAGTGTATAGGTTCATTTCAATTTTCATTTATTATTTTTCGTTTCATCGTTTGTAAGTGGAGTCTGATGAGCCAGTGTCCTTTAATAAAGGGTTTGGCGAAATAAATTATTACATGGAGCCTTAAAGTGGTCTGTTTTTCCTTCCTGTTTTTTCCTGGATTTACATTGAGCTCTCAGGATTTCATCTTTTTGGGGACTACCTATACGGATTACCAAATTCTTCTTAGCCTATATATATATATATATATATATATATATATATATATATATATATATATTTAAATAAAAATAAAAAGCAGACCACTTTAAGGCTCCATGTAATAAATTATTTCACCACAGCCCTTTTAAAGGACTGCGGATCATCAGACTTTACTTCCAAAGATTTTTCATTTCAACCTTTGGAAGTAAAGTCTGATGATCCGCATTCCTTTAAAAGGGCTGTGGTGAAATAATTTATTACATGGAGCCTTAAAGTAGTCTGTTTTTATTTTTATTAAATTATTAGCTCTGATTTACATTGAGCTCTCTGGATTTTATCTTCCTTGGGTCTACACATACGGATTACCTAGTTTTTCATAAAATATGCGAATTCAGTTTAAGCATCTAATGATTTTTTTCTTTTACTTTCAGATTTAAAAACTTAAGTCTTTGGCAATTTCAGCCATATATATATATATTTCAGCCATATATATATATATATATATATATATATATATATATATATATATATATATATATTAAGCATGTTTAGCAATGGAACTGACAATTTTAATCTCATTAATGCATCAAGAAATAATATGATACTCAAGAAATATTATTCCTAAGTCATGTAAACTTTTAAAAAACCAATGAAAAAAATCAGGTGGCAGCATCATTCATAGAATTCAAAGACAGTCTGGCAGCATATGAAAAGGTTTGTGGTTAAATGATTCTCAGATGTAATCAGCTCATAATTTTTAAACACTTCATTGAATTTAAAAGAAAATTTTAATTAAAAAATAAGGTAACCTGAAAAATGGACACAGTGCTTCAGTCCTGAAAACTGAAAAGATATGTAAAATCCATTGAACTAAAGAACTATGTAAACAATTACACCCATGAATATATATATATATGTATATATATATATATATATATATATATATATATATATAGATAGATAGATAGATAGATAGATAGATAGAGTCAGAGAGAGAAAGAAAAAAGATAGAGAGAGAGAGAAATGGTAGACCAGTGAAAGAAATTTGAAAGATAAAAATCGGCCTACTACAATATCTACATTTTATAAGTATAAATCGCCAATCTTTCTTTACTATTATATATATTAAATTTTCAAAAAAATAAATTCAACCTTAACGTTGTGTTTGCATGCTCCAAAAGTTTGTATCCGTTATCAATGACACATTAAAAAAAAAAATATTTCAATTCGCATTATATTTTTCATCTCTGATGCTACCTGAATTTTACCAAAAACAAAATAATTTCCATGCCTGAAGATGACTGAATGTACTGTCGAAAGTACTTGTGTATTTAAGAAAGACCTTATACAGCTTATAATTTTAAAAAACAAGGATCATAACATTCATCATGTGATTAGTAGGTTAATGCATCTTTAAAATTTTGTTAGCGAAGGGATTTCGCCATTTTATATCATTAACTTTCCTAATCTACTTTTTGTATGAATGATTCATTGTAATATATATATATATATATATATATATATATATATATATATATATATGTATATATATATATTTATATATATATATCACTTAAACATTATTTTTAGTGGATACCCATATTGAGTGGATGCTATGTTTCTTTTTTGTTTTTAAAAAATTCATTTTTTTAATTATGGCGGAATTATGAAAGGAAATAAAGTATATATAAAGGTGCATATTTCTGTTTCTTTCCCTTTTTTGCTGTCCCTCGCTCATCTGTGTCTGTCTCTCTCTACACACACAACATATATATATATATATATATATATATATATATATATATATATATAGAGAGAGAGAGAGAGAGAGAGAGAGAGAGAGATGCAATCATCTTTAGAAGTCAATGATAATGAATAAAAAATGTTTTAACAAAATAACCACAATTCTTTTTAATCAACTGTTCAACTATTAAGTGATATATTAATATACAGCTAGCTTCATAGAATAAATTAAATAGATAGATTGATAGATATACCGATAATATACAGAATAAGATAGATAGATAGATAGATAGATAGATAGATAGATAGATAGATAGATAGATCATGAATGGACTGAGACAGATACAGGAGAAGATAGATATAGATAGATAGATAGATAGATAGATACAGAAGAAGACAGACATGTACAGGAGATAGATAGATAGATAGATAGATCATGAATGGACTGAGACAGATACAGGAGTAGATAGATATGTATAGGAGAAGATATATATATATATATATATACATATAGATAGATAGATAGATTCAATATAGTGTTATTTAGTAAAATCATGGTGTAAATAAAGATCAAAATCACAAACGAAAAGTTCCAGTTATTGATTGTTAGTCATATAAATATGTTTTAAGAGGAGTTTTTTGGAATGACCAAATAATAAACTGACTTTTTCTTTGAAGAACAGCCATCATGATTGTGGACATGAAAATTCCCTGCAGGAGATTTTAACACCTACACGGCCTGCTTAACCATTAATAAACAATTAAGAAATGTCATTTTGCACTCTCATACAGGCAAAAGATCTGCATGTTGAAGCAATCACCTCCCTGTCATATGAAAACTAAGGGTAAAATTTCCAAAAAAGAAAGCCCAAAGCAATGCATTGCTTTGGGCTTCCTTTTTGTAATATGATAAACTCCACAATGATTCCATTGAAGTTGTAGTGAAGAACAACTATAAGACTTTGAAACAGGAAAAGATCTCAAAGTGGAGTACCTTAATGGAAGCATGACAACATCAAAAGAAAACATACCAAAGAAAAATAAGGAAAAAAAGAAATGGATGACAAGTAAGATTACCAATCTAATGAAAGAGAAACAGCAGATAACGCCAAGAAATGGCACAGAATATATGAGGTTAAACAAAAATATCAGATATAAGCAAAAGCAAGCAAAAGAGGAATGACTCAATGAGAAATATGCAGAGATAAAAAAAAAATAATCTGGAAAATACACATATAGCAGGGATGTACAAAAAGATAAGCAAAATGGTGGAACAGAAAACATGCTTTCTGGCATGATTCATAAAATCTTAAAAGGGAAAAATCATAACAGAGAAAGAAGAGGTATTACTGATATGGAATGAATATATTAGAGAGCTCTTCTCTGACAACAGTGGAGAGAAATCTACACTACATTAAAACATGGAAGGATCTGTAATATTAAAATCTAAAGTGAGGTCAACACAGCTCAAGAACAACAAAATATCAGAACGATTTGAGACTGTAATGGAGAGACTGCGAACATCAGAATAGTGCTACTGAAAGTGTGGTATACATACCATTGCCGGTATGTGAGTCATCCTCTGCCAGGATGTGGTGCGTTTCCAGAAAACAAAGAAATAGATTTAATAATACTACAAATGTTCAAATAATATTTTCTTGGACTGTTATTATATAATTATATGGCCCAAATATGGTACTGGCCCCTGTCACACTGGGACCAATTGTTATGTCAATGACGACTGGACTTAGAATGCATAAGTCATTATCATTTACATTATTCGGATTATTGTCCTCATCTTTGTCACCATATTTATTACATTTTAGCTGTTGTGCGCTCTGGCCTTCTTCAGGTGTTTGGAATGTCGAACTGAACCCTTTATTTCACTCACTGGGGTAGACTGTTCTAATTCTATGTGCCATGTTTAATGGATGTCAGTTATCAGTTATCTCCTGTTAATTCCCCTCTCCAAGTTCTCCACTGCCTTAACCGGGTACTGAACTCACACTGTTTGGGTCCTATCACTGGATCTAACTAACACCTTTATCCACTGTGCCATGTAATAAATATGGCGACAAAGATGAGGACAATAGTCCGAATAATGTAAATAGTGTACATAATACCTCATCTCAGAAATATAGACAGATACTGAAAGGCCAAAACATTGTAATAAATATGGCGACAAAGATGAGGACAATAGTCCGAATAATGTAAATAGTGTACATAATACCTCATCTCAGAAATATAGACAGATACTGAAAGGCCGAAACATTGTAATAAATATGGCGACAAAGATGAGGACAATAGTCCGAATAATGTATATAGTGTACATAATACCTCATCTCAGAAATATAGACAGATACTGAAAGGCCAAAACATTGTAATAAATATGGCGACAAAGATGAGGACAATAGTCCGAATAATGTATATAGTGTACATAATACCTCATCTCAGAAATATAGACAGATACTGAAAGGCCGAAACATTGTAATAAATATGGCGACAAAGATGAGGACAATAGTCCGAATAATGTAAATAGTGTACATCATACCTCATCTCAGAAATATAGACAGATACATAAGTCATCAAGTCCTCATGTTTAGTACAGATAGTCTCAAAAGGACACTGAAGTAGGGCATATCTAAAAAAAAATGTTTTAGTGGTGTTGAGTGGGGGGGACAGTGCTCACTATCATTGAAACTCCCACCCACCCCCACCACTTCCCACTATACTGACAAACTTTGCTTGCCAGTCCCTCACACATTGAGGAAAAAAATGCTGGTATGCCACATCAGTTTGAGAAGCACTGCCTTAGAGGATTTGGGGATTGAGAGATTTCTTCTTTATGCGCCATGTCCCCTCAGGATGTAGGCGAACATGGCACTCCACAATTTTCTGTCCCTTGTAGCTCTTAATAAATTTTGTCTTTTTGTTATTTCTCCTAAACATTGTTCTACCATCCATTTACTTAAACTCATCAAGTATGTCATGCTTTCCTCTCTCCCGCTTTCTCTGAACCTGTCCTGTGAGTATCAGATTTTCCAAGCTCTTATT
Source organism: Acanthosepion esculentum (assembly GCA_964036315.1). Taxonomy (NCBI): domain Eukaryota; kingdom Metazoa; phylum Mollusca; class Cephalopoda; order Sepiida; family Sepiidae; genus Acanthosepion; species Acanthosepion esculentum. The sequence continues at coordinate 73,981,410 of OZ038493.1, read as the reverse complement.
CCTCATTATGTGCCATAGTGTTATGATAATTTAGCCAAACACGCATGGACTCTCCCAGCTATAAATAGGAGCAGGTACTGCCTTTTGGAGAGGGAAGTTTCCAGCAGTCAGCTCTGACAGTTGGACTGAACATTCTTGCTGTAACACTCATCCTTTGTATATGTTTGTATTACTGTTTCTGTTAATAGATTTGTTTAACTCAATTCCTCTCTTTGTGCCTTTATTTCTAGCCCTAACAAGGCCACAACACTATCTATCTATCTTGGTCTGTTCATCTATCTATCTATCTATCTATCTATCTATCTATTATGGTAATTTGCCTATGCATGCATGAACTCTCTCAGCTATAAATTGGAGCAGGTACTGCCTTTTGGAGAGGGAAGTTTCCAGCAGTCAGCTCTGACAGTGGAACTGAACATTCTTGCTGTAACACTCTTGTTTGTATATGTTTGTATTACTGTTAATATATTTGTTTAAGTCAATTCCTCTCTTTGTGTCTTTATTTCTGGCCCTAACAAGGCCACAACACTATCTATCTATCTTGGTCTGTTCATCTATCTATCTATCTATCTATCTATCTATCTATTATGGTAATTTACCCATGCATGCATGAACTCTCCCAGCTATAAATAGGAGCAGATACTGCCTTTTGGATAGGGAAGTTTCCAGCAGTCAACTCTGACAATCAGACCGAAAATCTTTGCTATAACACTCATTTGTATATGTTTGTATTACTGTTTCTGTTAATATATTTGTTTAAGTCAATTCCTCTCTTTGTGTCTTTATTTCTGGCCCTAACAAGGCCACAACATATAGAAACCTCAACTCTCTCTTCCTGATGTTAAGTATAACATCAGGAAGAGAGAGTTGAGGTTCCTGTTTTGTTTCCATTTCCTCTAAAACTGCATCATTTCTCACATGTTTGGTCCATAATATCCTCAGTAGCCTTCTGTAGAACCACATTTCTGTTGCTTCAAGTCTCTCCTTCATCTTTGAGGAGATTGTCCTGTGAGTATCAGAAATTTATTGAATTTATCAATGAATTCTGTAAAAATGGGGAAATGCCACACGACATCAGTAGATCAATCTTCTTCGTCTATATAACATGTAATTTGAGCAATCATGGCTCTCCACAACTTCCTATCCTTGTAGCTCTTAGTAAGGTTTGTTTTTTCACCATACCTCCCACTTCTTTTTCTGCCACCCATTTACACAAGCTCATTAGATAGATTACTTGTTGTTTCTTTCTGTCCCTTTTCCTGTCAATATACCCTTAGAGTGTCAAGTTCTCCAAGCCTTTCTTTCTCCTTATGTGTTCAATAAATTACAACTATCCTTTTCTGATTTTGAGTAAAAACATAATCATTAGTTTTCTATGTTCATTAAGACATTTTTTTAATCATTTCACCCCAAGCAAGGCAGGAAAGCCACTAAGACACAAGGATTTACTGAATGTGAAAGAATAAGAAAAAAGAGAAACATTATTTAGGAGCAAGAACAATGAAAAAAGATGAATCAACAAGACAGTAGATAATGGTTGACATTTTTGAAAATCAAAGTTGGCTGGCACGTATTGATGAAAATTAGTGGTTTCTGAGAATAGAGACCTGGGGTGTCCTGCATTAACACAAAAAGATGTAGAAGAGTGGCCATTCAAGACAACTTTCATTACATGATTTGATAAGAAAGATTGAATCAGTTTAAAAATTCATGCAGAAATACAATAACATTTCAGCTTGACCCTCCTTGTTAATCCCATGTTTGTCCTTCTGTAGAACCACATTTCTAACATCTTCAGGTGCATACATTTAGCAGTGAGTGTGTTATTTCTTTGGCTTTTTCTGTTTCCCTTCAGGACATGGGTGACCATGGCTCTCCACTATTTCCTCTCTTTTGTACCTCTTACTAAAGTTTGTTCTTTTGCTATCTCTCCTAATCCCTGTACTTGCCAGCCATTTACACAATCTTATACTTCTATGTGCCATGTCCTTTCAGGATTTCGGCAATTATGGCTCTCCACAATTTCCTGTTTTTGTAGCTCTTAGTAAAGTTTGATTTTTGCTATCTGTCCTAAACTCTGTTCTGACATCCATTTACACATACTTGTTAGGTAGGTGATGCTGCACTTTCATTACTCTTGCCTTCAATCTGTGCTGTGAGTATAAAATTTTCTATGCCATCTTTCTTCATTGTGCACCCTAAAAATTTCAACTATCTCTTTCTGATGTTAAGTATAAGTGACCTTTTGTTTCCATTTTCTCTAGAATCTCATCATTGTTCACGTGTTCAATTCATGGTATTCTCAGCATCCTTCTGTATGACCACATTTATGTTGGCTCAAGTCTCTTCATCTGTGAGGAGATTGTCCAACATTCACTGCCATATAGAAGAATCAATATTACGTAAAAGTTCAGCATTCTTTTCTTTCTTGATAACAACATTTTCCCATTTCTTAATATTTTGCTTAGCCTTTGGGAGGCATCTTTTGCTGTTACAATGCACCTTTGGATTTTGGTCTCACATTTTTAGTCCTCCATTAAAACACTTTGGAAATATTCAAATTTTTCTGTTTGCTTGATTTGGGTGATTCCATTTCATCATTTTCATCTTGGAATGATGTTCATAGTGTTGCCAAAAAAAAAACAAGTATGAATTAATGTAAACACTCTCAGACAATCAACTTGATGATCAATTTTAGTCTTAAAAAAAAAGAAGTACTATTATGTTTTATTCTGTTATATATTCACCATTATTTACAATGACTTGTTAACACTTATCACGTAGATTTTTGATACATTTTGGTTCTGTAAGTTTTGATGTAGACAACATTTCCATAAACTTTTGAATTTGGTTTCCATTAGAGAAAGATTTTCCCTTTAAAGCAATTTGCAACAACCAAAAACAGTAATAATGGTTGGTGAAAGGTGAAATGAATATGGCAGGATGGAGGAAAACTGAGTTCCAGAATTTTTCTTGTCTTATTCTTGCTGTATGCAACTTTGTGGTGTAATCACATGTTCTATTCTAACCGTTTCTTTTCTCACACTTCTCATCTGTGGAACTCCCTTCTGATTTCTTGCTTCTATGCCACCTACAATCTTCAAATTTTAAGTGCAATGCCAATTTCCATTTTCTGTCTTCCTGAAACTGTTCTTTTATTGTCCTTTTTCCTCCTTAGAGCCTTCTCATTCTCTCCCCACCACCAGTAACCCCTTGCATCCTAGTAGCATTATCATCTTGCTTGGGGTTAAATAATTGAAAAAAATTAGCTCACACCTTGGACAGTTTTTTTCTTTGCTAGTGACCATACAGTGTGTCTTTTTACAGGTAATACGTTGTCTTTTCCTCTTGCCTTCTATTACTACTTTCCCTGAGAGAGCTAGCAGTTTGCTTTCTGAGTCTGCCATCAACACAGTGTCATCCTTATATATTATCTTATATAATAAGACATGAGGAAAAAGCACTTGGAGTATTTAACATTCACTGGGCATACTAAAGGCAAGAGAAGCAGAGGGAAACAATGATTAAGATACTTAACAATTTTGCCAGATTGAATGGCAGGCCAAGGGTGAGTGAATGATAATGGGTCAAGTGTTCAGTGCAAAACACTACAACTAAAGATGTGGGATATAAGCAAAAAAGAACATTATAATATTCATATAAAACAGATTTTGTTTGGGGATTTTTTTTTAATTTTAGGATTAAGGCTTCTCTTATTTGAAATCTTCTTCCATAATTCATATTATTTCGTATACATGAATTTGTTTTATGTTGGTTCAGGTTTTATTGCCAAGGAGTGTATATTTATTGGCATAGTTGTAGAGTGCACTGGAATCTATAAAGTGACACGTTAATCTCCAAGATAGAGTAGTAAATGTATGCAATTCAGCAATGAGCATAATTCATAGATGAAATTGGGAAAATGCATAGAACATTTTTTGAGAGCTGGTATTTTTAGTATTAATGAGGTGAGATAATTTTTAACATTTTGCAGTATATTGTTAATCTTATATATTTATTGTTTTTAAAATGGGGATGCATACCAGATATACAATGCTTTTAATGCTTGTTTTATCTCATTTATAGTTTGGGCATATTTGTTTGCCAGGCAATAGATTGATTATGTTACTGTTTTTTATTATTTTCTATCTTTTTTTATGTTTATTGGTGTTGGGAAAGACTGCACTGTGATCCATGATGTGTCAGGTTAACCCCCAAGATAGAGTAGTAATAATAGGTTTGACATTTGAATTCAATGTTTGCCCATCAGAAAAAATGCTATTCTGATATGAGAATTTATAGATGCTATTGAGGCAATGTAGTGGATTTGTCTTTTTTTTATTTTTAGAGGTGGTGTTGTTAGTAATGACAAGGTTAGATATATTTAATTATATTGCAGTAAATTGTTAATCTTATATATATATATTGTTTTTTAAAAGGGATATGTATACCAGCTGTACAGTACTTTAAATGGTTGTTTTATCTCATTTATAGTTTTGGTGTATTTGTTCACTATACAATAGTTTTTGTCATATTGTTTTTTTTATTATTCTCCATTCTTTTTGTTCAGCTTCTTTAGAATTATTTTTCTTTGTTTGTTAAGGACAAAGGAAAAAAAGAAAATCTGTTGTTTATGGACAGTTGTTTGATGTCAATCTATTGTCGGTCGGATAGTGTATAGGAAGAGGAGATAAGATGTGTCCTATTGATCACATTTTTTATCATGGCTGTTTTATACCTGAGTGGATTTAACTCTTATAATTAATGGGAAGAGTTTTTTTGTTTTTATATATATATGGAAGGTATGAAGGTGAGTGTCTATTGAACTTAACTGAAACATCGAAGATAAATATTTGATTTTTAATATTAACAAAGGTAGATTTAAGTTTTTATTTTTTTAATTTTATTTCATCAATGTTATTATTGAAGATAAAAATATCATTGATATATCTGACATAGGTTCGAAAGTTATTAAGGTTTCTGAATATTGTATTTTTGGAACGAGAAATATAGCAGTTTCGGACAGTAGGACATGAAAAACATAAATTTTGGCCAAAATTGGTAATGACCAGAGAATGATGACAAATTTTCTAACCGGAACCTAGGGACAATTCTTATTCTTTGCAAAACCAGAAATAAAAATTCTTGTAATGAAACAAAAAAAAATTAATATGAAAATTGACAAAACTCTGTATGTTAGTGTTTTGATTGTATGATATGAATAATATTTGGTTTATCATTTCTGAGCAAGTTGTTGAAGACACCTACCAGGCACATATGTGCATGTTCACATTGTAATTATGCTGAGTGGACTGCAGCATCCAGCAACCACTTTCTTCTAATTTTGTACATTTTTGTGCAAAAAAGTGGATCAGCGAGGCTGAGAGGCTTAGTAGATATTTTCAGGAAATATAGTTCTTAGGACTAAACAGCCTGACGACCTGCACACATTTTTAAGAACTATTTAATCCATAGCTGAGTGGAGAAGAGCTGGTTTCATAACTTTCTCAAACCTATTTGTACAATAGTGAAGGTAACAAACTCAACTTAAATTTGAATTTGGAACACCAATTTCTCATTCCACCCTGAAAATTATTGCATCACCTGCACATCCACACACACACACACACATCCACACACACACACACATACACACATATAAATATGGGTGGGTATGTGTTTTTGTGCAAATACATTACTTATATATTTACCTACATTTGCACACACGCATTTATATATGTATAAAATGTTTCTATTTCTTTTCTGTTATTTTTCTTTTTTCTGATAAAACATTTATATTTGCTGGTTGCCAAATTTATCCACATTATTTTCAGCTCCATCACAGGATATTTTTGTAATTCTTTTTTTTTTCTATTTTTTTAAGTTTTTGTTCATTTTGTTTATGTTGTGGTTTTCAAAATCAAGAGACAAACAAAAATCAGTTTGGATTTTAAAATTCGAAAAGAGAATAAATCAAAAAACTAGCAAATCAATCAGTAAGAAGAATATATTAAAAAGACAAAAATGTTTCAACAAAACTTTTATCAGAAATATTGCTTCTTGTTTTTTTTTTGGGCCATTTTTCTTTCATTTTTCTTATCTGTTTATTTTGCATTTTCACTTTTCATCATTTACAAAACAAAAATCATTAATCAAGAATGTTCGAGTCACATTCATTCTGTTTTTGATTTTTTCTTTTTTTACCGTACTTTCTTTTCTGCTTTAGTTGAACCTGTTTTGCCACCTTTTCCAGATGCAAAGGTTTATAATTTTGTCTTTTCAGTATGAAAACCTGTGGAAATGGAAAGAGAAAATATTACAATATGCAAATTAAAAAAGTTAAACACATAAATGCTTTGTTACTAGAGTTTCTCAAATTTCTCAATATTAATTAAAATGTTAAATTTCTGTTTTTATTCATGAATATCACGATTTTAATTTTACATGAAACTATAATAAAATAAATACAAATTATTTTTAAATATGTACATTTCAATTAATGAATGATGAAAAAATAGTTCTCATATCCTTTGAATTTTCATACCAAAAACTTAATTCTCAATAGTTAGCCTCCAAACAAAAACAAAACACTATGAAAATATAAAAATACTTTTTATATTATAAATACCAGCAATACATTTTTCTATAAAAAAATTCCCAACAATACATATTTATAGTAAACTTACCAATGTGGCAGACTTCATCACATTAATTTATCTTTAGATTAGGAAACAGGGCTGATGCAGAAAAGGATAACCAAAAGACATTGTTACACATAAAATATGTATTTAACAAGATGTACAATATCAAACGATGATGTGATGGAAAGTATGCATTTAAGTAAGAAAAGGTTGAATTAACCAAGAGTTGTGTCTCTTTAACTCTTATTTTAGTGTTCAATGAAAAATAATCATTTGGTTCCAAGTTCACTGGAAGAATGTTCATGAGAGTCTCTTGTAATGATTGTTCTTGAAAGATATTGCTTTGTAAGAAGAGTTTATGTGAGTCTATACAAGGTATGTTCCGCATGTGAGTGGTGTGTGTGAGTGAGAAGGTTGGCGCATGGTTTCAACTGTCGTGGATTCGTTTGGCAGTTGAATTTCTCACTAATTGGGATTAGAAAAATCTTGGTTTAAATAAGTGACCATAGGCTCCAAATCGTTGCGTGGGAAAATTATTCTTCACGTGCAAACGATCTGATTGGTTGGCATCGACCAATCAACGAGCGAGCTTTGGGGAGTCTTAAGAAAGCTACTGTAATCTGCTTCTCCCAAAAGTGCACAAAATTGACTACTTAAAAATAGAGTGATTACAAAATTGTTGCACTACTGCGATTTGTAAATTGCCTATAATAACGTAGTGGTGATTTATTAACCAATGAATGCTTGGCATTGTATGTGATTTGTATTTTTGTATGTATGTATGTTTGTGCGTAATAGATCTGCACACCAACATACTAACAAATTAAAGTGACTTCAGCTAAATCTGCTTAAAATACTACCAAACAACCAACATGAAACATTATGGTATATAATATCCTATGATTTCTTAAATCAAACTGTATTCCAAAATATGACTTCAACAAAACTACAACATAAAACACACATATCACCGCCTCTAATAATCATGTCCACACAAACATGTATATGTACAAAAAGCTGAGTATCATCTACCATGTATTCAATTGTGAAAGCAGAATAACATATATTTTTATTACTTCAAAGCTCCCAAGAAAATTAAATTTTGGCATTTAATGACCCATGAAGGAGTTGATAGGCCAAATTTCAGAAAAACTGGAAGCCATTTTAAACTTCTTTTTGAAAGAATGTGCCTTTGTAGTCATTATTTGTTGCAAAACATGGATCCAAATATTCATGCCAAAAGGTGTCCAGTAAAAATTAAAAGAAAATTCTTCTTGTAATTCCTAATTTAACAAAAAAATTTGTCAAATTTTGATTCCTTTTTTTATTTCAGTAAGGCGTTCTTCTTATCTCATTTTTGGATAAAAAAAATATTAATTAATGATTATCAGAACTCGTTGTGGCTTGGTGTTAAATGATTTATTTTCTTGATATTTTTTTGCATAACTTTTCATCTTTTCAGACTGAGTCAACAAAAAAATTATGAAATGTATATCCAAATGAAAGAGAAATTAAAACAAAACAAAATACGACAACAACAAAAAACCCTCAAACTTCAGAACATTAAATATATTCATTTGTCTTTTCTCCTTTCTTCTTTCCTCTACTTCTTTGCCTAATAGTATGCACAGGTAAGGTATACTACATTATTATCTCCCCTTGTTCAGTAGAACTCATTATCAGGATGCTTTTAGAAATATAGAATTTTTTGTCTTTTTTAGTTTGTTCTTTTATTTATTTTGCCAAAAAAAAAAATAGACAAAAAATGAACAAATATAGTTTGCAGCATGTGTAGGTGTCATTGAAACCTTTATTAGTAGTGTTTGTTGTAGAATATATATATATATATATATATATATATATATATATATATATATATATATATATATATATATATATAAGTATGCATATATGTGTGTGTGTGTGAGAGAGAGAGAGAGTGTATGTGGGTTTGAATGTGTGTAGAAATGTTTATTGTTTATGGTTGTTTTTAAGGTTAATCTTTTGTCATGTATTCAGCATTGTGAAGTGAAAAAAACAATACACTTAACTAACACATATAAAAACTCGATTTAAACTAATAATACTTTTGACTAAAATTCTATTGGATATGTTGTCTTTTCAAGTCAAGTAAAATGAAGTATTGACTTATTCTGTGCATACTTTTTTTGTTTTGTTTTTGTGGGTGTGCTTTTTTTTATCCTGATTTGAGTCTCCAATTATTTAACATTTTCAATAATTTTTTTGTGTCTCATGTAAGAGTTCCTAACATGCATTGCATGCAGGCTTAGAGTTTATGTAGATAGAAGGAGGATTTAGCTCAGATAATATAGGCACAGCATGGAAGACAAAAAAGTGAAAATTTATAAAATGTAGGGTGCTTTCATTTTAGCATTGCTAAAAGGAAAGTTTGTTTTTTTTAAAAAAAAAAGCAACAACTAAATTATACCTCCCTTTGACCCACTCTCATAAAAATCATCAAAGACACTTGTTTTCTCTTTGTATGTTACCTTGCAAAAAACATTAACATTTCGTCACTGCTTCTATTGGAACTATATCTGAACTCAAGAATGGCTTCACTGCATACTGACTCTATTTTCATTTTTCTTCTGCCTGCAGTCTCCCTTCAGGACGTATATGATCATGACTCTCCACAGTTCCTTGTCCTTTATAGCTCTTAATAAATTTTGTCTTTTTTCCATCTCTCCCAAACCCTGTTCCACCATCCATTCACTGAACTAAGTTGCTTTACACTATCCTGCTTGCATTCAATCTGTCTTGTGAGTATCAGATTTTCCGAGCTCTCTTTCCTCATTATGTGCCCTAGAAATTTTAATTGTCTCTTCCTGATGTTTAAGTTTCCTTTTTCTCTAAAATTTTACACATGTTCAGTCTATGGTATTCTTAGCGTCCTTCTGTAGAACCCGATTTCTATTGCTTCAAGTCTCTTCTTCATCTGTGATGAGATTGTCCAACATTCACTGTCATACTGAAGGACTGATATTACATAACAGTTCAATACTTCTTCTTTGTTTCTATATTGTTATAATATTATTGCTTCCATTTTACTGCCCCTGATAAATTTATTATCATTGTGACTATTATAACAAATCAATTTACATCCCATGGAACTTGGAATCTTAAACAATTATATAGTCTTTCTTTTCTTAAATTAATCCTGACATATTTTCTGTTAACCCATATCCTCTTAATAGTTGAAATTTCTGGGGCACATAATGAGAAAGGAAGGCTTGAAAAATTTGATACTCACAGGGCAAATTGAAGGTAAGAGAGACAGAGGAAAGCAGTGCATAATTTGTCTGGTAAAAGCAGGGTTTAAGAGAGATGGCAAAAAGACAAAAGATTTTAAGAGGTATAAAGGATAGGAAATTGTGGAGAGCCATGATCGTCAGTGTCCAGAAGGGAAACTGCACATAGGATAACAATAATTATAAGAAGGAGAAGAAGAAAGAAAGAAACTGTGACTTGTCATGGTGTAATGGTCTGTAAAACTATCTTGTTAAGAAAGTCTAAGACAAGGCATCTTGCACATTTACAAATCTACCATTCACCCATGCATTGAATACTACTTCTATATCTGGTCTGATGCCCCCTGTTATTCATCTTGAGGTTCTTGATAAAATCCAAAGAAGGATCTGTAATGTAATCAATCTTGACTTGGCATCTAGACTTTGTGGTGTGGCTTCCGTCTGTCTTTTCTATAAATATTTTCATGGCAACTACTCTGACAAGCCTTTTCCCTGTTGTTCCGACAACATGATTTTAAGAATGCTACTAGATTAGCATCTAGGTCCCCACGACATTTATTGTTGAAATAGCTAAATACATTCACCACATCTACTTGAACAGTTTCTTTTCTCACACTTCTCACCTGTGGAACTCTCTTCCATTTACTTGCTTCCCTGATAACTACAATCTCCAAAGATTTCTGACATCCTGTTCCCACCCCTTCACCGTTGCAACTGTTAGATGTAGACGTCTCTTCTACTCCAATAGCTTCATGTCTCACACATCTCGCCTGTGGAACTCCCTTCCTTATTCCTGTTTCCCTGACAAATATAATCTCCAACTATTTAAGTGTAACATCAATCGACATCTCCAGTTGCCTTGATCTATCCACTTCCCTTCTCCACATCCTTTCCCCTTTCATTCCTATCTGCTCTCGCTCCAAATCTTCTGTAACCCCCTTGCCTTGATCGATCCACTATCTTTCTCCACATCCTCTCCTTTACCACTCCTATCTGCTCTTCTGTAACCCCTTGCATGCTAGTGGCTTCCAGCCTTGCTTGGGGTGAAAAGCTTAAAAAAAAATTTTTTAAAATGCAATGTCAATCGCCATCTTCTATCTTCTTGAATTCTGTTCATCATTTGTCCTTTCCTGAATCCTTTCTATGCTCATTTTCTCTCACTTTCACTCCCTGTAATCCCTTGTGTACTAGTGGCATTCCTGCCTTGCTTGGCGTGAAATGATTAAAAAAAAAGTGAGTTTTATTTTCATTCGGGGCTCCATAATTGTGGCCATGTTTCCTTCTCTTATATGTGATGCCTTATCAAGGCTTAAGAGCTCATTTTGTTCTGTTATTTTACTCCATAGCTGGAGAGAGAAAGGCTGGCTTCATGCTTTTTCACCAACAGTATAATTGCTGAAACGGAGCTTTCCATTACATTAGATGATATCTCTTATGCCCCTCACACATCAGCACAAAATTAAATAACATTTGCATGTCATCAAATATTGTCAAAATATCTTTAAAGTAAATAGAAGTGCTGTTATATTTACTAAATTTTAGTCACTTCACAATATTCAGTTCAATCCGACATAATTGAATCTCTTGTAAAACGTCTTGGAGATATTTCACTGTATAGTTGTCATTAATCAGAATATTTAATATTTGGTCCAATTTTTAAATTTACATTACCTTAAAAAAATCAATAACTGTTGTCAAAAATATCTTAACAGCCATTTTGCCAAAAGGTAATATTCAAGCATTAATTAAACATGTCTGTCATGTTTAGAACTTTCGAGATAAAACAGTAATCTCCTTCTTTGATATGCTGTGTTTTTTCAGGGCATGGGTGATCATGGCTCGCCACAACTTTCTATCCTTTACAGCTCTAAGTAATGTTTGTCTCTTTATATCCCACCCAGTCTCTGTTCTGCTATCTATTTACTCAAGCTAATAGGTTGCTCAATGTTTCCCTCTGCCTCTCTTGATTCAGCATGTCCTGGGAGTGTCAAATTCTCCAAGCCCTCTTTCTTTAGGTGTCACAGAAATTTCAACTGTTTCTTTCTGATTTTATGCATAATTGTCCTGTTTGCTTCCATTTTCCTTCAAATTTCTCATTGCTCACTTGCTCCATCTGAAGTATTCTCAGCATCCTTCTGTAGAAGCATATCTCTATTACTTCAGTCTCCCCTTCATCTATAAGAAAATTGTCCATCATTCACTGCCATACAGGTGGATTGATATTACATGATACTCCAACACTCTTTTCTTTGTTACTTAAGAAATTTTCCTCTTTCTTAATACTTTGTTTAACTTTTGAAAAACATTTTTTGCAATTCAAATGCACCTTACGATTTCTGTGTGTCACTTTCTTTCGTCTGTTAAAACAATTCCCAGGCTGCTATATATCTCAATATTCTTGCCAAATTTCAAAGAAGGCTCTCTAATGTTATCATTCCTAACCTGGCATCTTGACTTCAATCACTTTCTCAATACCAATCATAAAGAAAGACTGAAAAGACATATATGATACCCCATTTAGTTTCAGTGAGAAAATGAAAGAAAGAGAGAAGATAGAGGAGATGATAACAGTAAATGAAAACCTTCTCAATTTTTAATCTTTTCATTTGTACCCTCTTACTTCTTTAAATAATGACCTGCATTCATATTTATGATCATTATATTGCAATATTTTGTTAAAGTTGTTGAATTCAGATATTTAATGATGCAATAGACAAATTTCTATGTGTATTTTATCAGCATAAAACTTGCAAGTAGCTTATTCAGTCTTAACTTAGTAATTTTGATTCATCAGAAATTTCAACTAGCAAAACTGTTAAATTTTCACAAGTACTACTAATATATAATTCTATCAATAAGAACAATGTTTTTGGCTGGTGAAGTCTTTTTAGAGGATGAAACATATTACATATAATTTTTTTCATTTTGTCATTCAGTTACCCATTATTATTTTTAATTTATTTTTAAAATGTATTTTATTTATCATTCATTTTTTAAAATGATATATTGTCATATAGCCTTCTCTTCTGGGTTTAGTTGTGGTTGATGGTCTTGAGGTGGTAATCATAATAAAGTTTATCTTCCTCTCTTTCTTCCCTTGGCTAGGCGATCGCTTGTTGGTTTTTAGTTCGGATATGAAAGAGAACTTTAACAAAAGTGATTTTAAATTTATCTATTTTTATTAAAACCATCTACATTCTTTGACATGTAAAACTTAACTCCCTGAAATCACTTTCTATCTGTCTAATATTCCCACATTAATTTTAACTAATCAAAAATGACTTCCTTTGTTTTCCTGTATTTGCCCTCAAAGGTCAAAATGAGGAAGTCAGAGGAAAATACATTTGTCTAAAAAATAATAGATTGCTAGGTTGTTATTTAATATTCCTTACCCAACCATAAAACATCTATTTATGAATTTTATTTCAACCACATTATATTTAACAATACTTACATTACAATGCAGGTTAGTATACTAAATTCAAATTCAACATTTTGGCAAATGTTATTCAGAAAGTTTTGAATCTACTTTTTCATGCACCCAGGCCCATCACTAGGTATCTTAAGAAAATTTTTTCTACCAAGATTGTTGATAAAGTAACAACCAATAAGAAAGTGAAAACTTGGGCACACCTTTTCTGCATAAGAATCTTATCTCCCTAAGCAGTCGTAGCAAAAGAAAAAAAGCTCTTAGTTCCATTACATATCTTGACAGTGAACAATAAAAAAAAACTTTTAATTATCAATAGGAATGTTCTTGAGAGTTTCATGTCTTCAAGATTTTGCATAACCTTTTGTTTTTTTCTTCTATGTACCGTGTCCGCTCAGTACATAGGCGATCATAGCCCTCCACATCTTAAAGCTCTTAATAAGTTTTGTCTTTTTGTTATTTCTTTGAAACCATGTTTTACCATCCATTTACTCAAGCTTGTCAAGTATGTTATGCACTGTTTTCAGCTGTCCATTTTTCCCCTCAATCTGTCCTGTGAGTATCAGGTTTTCTAAGCCTTCCTTCCTCATTATGCACCCCACAAATTTCAACTGGCTTTTCCTGATGTTAAGTATAAGTTTTGCTTTTTGTTTCTTTTTTTTCTCCAAAACCTTGTTGTTGTTCACATGTTTCATCCATGGTTTGGCTAAATTTTTAAAAAGTGAAAATAATCTTTCCTAGTCACAAAACTTAAAAGTGATATAGAGAGAACAATAACACCACTGAATAGTGTGAGTTTTCAAAAACAAAAAATATTCATATTGCCCATATATCATTAGCCTGAATATGGTTTCCTACACTCATTAATGTCACTATTGTAAAAATACCTTATCCACTGCCTGACTGTGCTCACATCCACTGTTTGGTTTCGGTAAATGTTCAGCAAGCATCAGTCACTGGGTACAATTCAATAACATCAAATTTTTAGACAGTTATGGATTATTGGTAGGAAGGTTCAACTGTCGCTGCCAAACCCTCTCAACATCTGCCTTAAATGTCATGGGCCAATATCATAAAAAAGGTAAGTATCACTTTCAGAGTATAAATGTTCGGCAAGCATCATTTATTGTCAGTTGATACAATTCAGTGACAAACCTATGATTCTTAGACAATTATGGGATATTGGTAGGAAGGTTCAACTATTGCAGCCAAACCCTCTCAACATCTGCCTTTAATGTCATGGTCCACTATCCTAAAATATAAGGTATTACTTTTAGAGTGTAATTGTTCAGCAGGCATTGAGCATTGTCAATGGGTACAATTCAATGACACACCCCTGCTTTTTAGACAATTATGGACAAGTAGGAATGTTCAACCACTGCTGCCATATCCTCCCGACATCTGCCTTAAATTTTATGGGACAATATCATGGAATATAATGTATTACTTTCGGAGCAGCTCTCATATTCAACACTGTCTAATTTCCCATTGTATGCATTGTCTCTGCTACACTACCACTAATGAGGCCACATGTAATTAATTAATCTTAATAATGGGGTGTGAAGTAACAACTCTGCCTCCAATTGTAAAAATTAGAATCTAATTAATGAGAGTAGAAAGTCCAGGATTGGCAACTCCATAAGACCCATACAGCTATCGACCAAAAGCATTCTTGCTTCACTTCATTATATTCTGTTTGGCAGAGAAGTTAATCATCAATTTAGAAATTATCATTAAAAGTTATTCACATCTTAGGGAAAAATTTAATGATTTACTAATAAAAAAAACCCAGTGTTTCTACTTTCCCTCCCAAGGCCAATGTACTGATGAGCAATAACTGAGCAGTACTAAAAAAAAGACCCAAACAAGATATCCCTAAAGAGCAGAACAAAAACAATCTACAAAACTTAGATTAAATAAATGTTTCAGTTCAAAATTACTTGAAGGTTTCCCAGATTAAGAGAGAGCTGGAGAATGCCTGATGGCACAATGGGCAAAACATTCTGATAATAACAACAAAGATGAGGACATTGGCCCAACCGTAAATAATGTAAATAATGATAGCTCCACATTCCAAAATATTCCCATTTCGGTTTTTAATAATCTTGAACAAGAAAAATCAACATCTTCTACCAAGTGTTCCAGGAAACAGGACACAAGATAAAACTTTCCAAAAGAGAAATTATCAATCTGAAATTTGGAATGAAAGCAGTGAGTTTTGTGGGTGGTATATTGTCCTGTAAATATTGAATGATAAATGATAACAACAAACAAAATGAATAAAAAATATATATTGCCAAGTTTATTTTCATTAAGGAACATACTGTAATGACAAAAGTATGCAAGTGTAGTCTTTAAGAAAGTTTTATTCAACTGAGAATACGAGATTCACATATAGTGTCATTTTATAATCCCAGTAAACAAAAATAGATCTCTCAAAGAGGAGAGTAACGAAACAAGAGGAGACCACTTTTGATTATTCATAATATTATCCCCCATTTTGTTTTAGTCATACGGGATGAATTCATTCCATTTTGCTGGCGTTCTGTGTGTTCTGATGGAAGGTCTTGGTAATTCAGCATTCTGGATTTGTGAGTCCAAAGTTGAAAAAAAAACATGTCTCCTGCATGCGACTGCTGTGATTCTGATTTCGAATCAGTTTGGGGATGGGCTCACTTCTGAGCTATCAAACGATCATCCACAACTGACTTCCCCTGGGCCCTCTGGGACTCCCAAGATGATACTGACTCAGTATCTGATACATGCAGTGAGTCGGTTAATGAGTCCCATGACTCAATGCTGCCAGGTTGACCTTCAACTGTAGTCGGAGGGTCTCGATATTTAGGCCCCACCTCGCAGATTCTTTCTCATCTGGGTGGTGCACACAGGCATACTGAGGATCACTTCAGTTAGCTCCCCATCCTGGGTATGACGATAAACTACATCCAACAGCAAGGCCTCTGATCAGGAGGTTTTGAGGAGCGTGGAACCACCTCTTAATTGCTGGTGTTCCCAGGTCCACCCTGACCCGGGGTGGTAGCACCTGTTAGAGTCCCAGCTATGGGCAAATAGTTCACACCCAAAGTTGTGTAAAAATAGGTTTTAATACTAGAAATACTTTGTAATAAAACAAAAAATTATTACTGGCAATAATTTTTGAAGGAAACATTATTATCAGCAATCCATTAAAAAAAAAAATAATACCAGTAATACAAACAGCTATACATTCTTAAGAAGTTGGATTCTACTCAAAAATATGAGTAATTAAAAAATGGTTCAAATATATACATATATATATATATATATATATATATATATATATATATATATATATATATCTTTTTTCCAAACTATCGCTATGAATCTATTTCAGAATTTTTGTTGGCATTAAATGACCCACTGAGGTTTTGATATGCCACAAAACAAAACAAACAACCAATCAGTTAGCTCCACTCTGTCAATGGGCCATTTTTATTATGATGGACGAACCGTCTCAGAAGAACTGTTCCAGGTTTAGAGAGCTATGAAGGAAGCGAAGTTCACGCCAAGCTTCTTTGTTGAAATGAGAGGAACATTTATGGCAGTGCATAGAAGCATTCCGATAGCACACAGAGATTTGGGCAGATCTTCTCAGTGGGAGATCAGACATTTGTGATTTGCGGCGGTTAATTGTATAGTTTCCCATATAATGCCGTTGTACCATTGACATTGGCCATTACCCTGAGGGTGGTAAAGAGTCGTTCTGCTTGTGGACACTCCACATTCCTGAAGAAATTGTCTCAACTGCTCAGACATGAAAACGGCTCAGTGGTCTGAATGGGTGTAAGCTGGAACCCCAAAAATGGAAAATAAAGGACATAAGCATAGTATCGCCGAATTTGCTGATATATCTGGACACGGAAATGCGAGATGGGAATTGCAAATATTCATCAATGGTGGTTAGCATGTATTGAGCAATTCCTATTTTCTGATGATAGGGGACCCTTAAAATCTATATTTTACCTCTCAAATGTTTGAGTGGTGTTGTGTCGGAAACCTACCACCCCTCTTGAAGATGAACTTGTCTGCGTCTAAAGACTTTAAATAGCGGCACGTCGAGAGACAGAGGGCGAGAGAAAGTTCTTGGCTGAGCTAGTTATAGACTACTCAGGCGATTTCTGTACCTTTTACCAACCAATAAAACCCTTTTTATTGTTACGTGTTATTTGTCGTTTGTCTCTACAAACCCCAAACCAACATCATAACAAGTGGCTTTTATAAACGTCCTGGCATTAGGCCTGAAGAAATGTGATTTCTGTTCTGCATGTATTCCACATCATATATTTTACATTTTCCAGGGAATATGGTAGGTTTCTGGTTCATACCACATGTGTCATCCTTGTTATGCTTGGGTGGCACAGTTCACTGTGTAGGGTACGAGGCTCATCTATCTTTGCTATTGAACTACATACCCTCGATAGTGCATCTACCGCAGCATTCTCTTTCCTTGTTTGATAGCTCACATCAAAAGAAAAACAGGAGAGTTCAATTATCCACCTCACTATTTTGTCATTCTTAATTTTACTAGCTGTTCTGGTGTTGAACATAACTGACTTTTGATCAAAGGCCGATGAGGGGTTTCTGCATGTACTGTTTGTCAGAAGTTTTCAAACGTCACTCACCAATGCGTCCAGTGCTTTTCAGAGACTGTAGTATCAGGTTCTATGTCGAACTGCTGTGGATCCATCGTTCCATGATGGAGAGATATTCTCAGTTGAATAAACTGTAATGACAAAAGTAGGCTTTATGAAAGCTTTATTCAACTGAGAATACAAAGTTCGCATAGAGTGTCCTTTTATAGTCCCAATATACAGAAATAGCTCCCTCAAAGAGGAGAGTAATGAAACAAGGGGAGACCATTCTTGATTATTCATCACACATACGTCAACAACAATAAGGTTACAGTGCACCACACAAAAAACTGTCTCTGCATCTTCATGTAGAGGTGAAAAGTGTTGTCTTGAGAAATACAGTTTTGGCAGTCGTTGAAACATGTCCCGAAAAGAACAGTTTTGTGGTTGCTGAAGAGTATTATCCTGAAAACGACAGTTTTTTGTTCACTGAAAAGGGTTATCCTGAAAAGGACAGTTTATTGCATATCATTGCTGCTGGCAAGGATAGCTGGAGATGGCCAAAGCAGTGGGAGGTGGAGATGGTTGGAGTGACAGCCAATGGCAAGCTGGAGCTGCAAATGATGATGGCTGGCTGGAATTGCTGCCGATGGCTGGAGCTGTGGGCCAGCTGCTGGAACAGATACTACACATTGCTTTTTTATGCTTTTAGGCCATTTTATATCCTGGATCAGTTTTACAATGATCACTGGTTATGTTTTTTCTTCCAGTTGCTTTTTAAAAATGAGTACTGACATGCTATGACAATAACACCTACCCTGAATCCTTCATAAAAATTTAGGGTGGAAAATTAGTAAATGCTACACACTTCAAATACCTCAGTGTGTAAATCAGTTATAACAAATTTAGTAAAGGAGATAAGGAAGTTGAATATAGAACAGGCTGTTTTTAGGATAGTTTCACCCAATACCACCAATTGGTTCTAAACCAAAGCAGTAACCTAAGAACTCAAGTCATTTTCTTAAATAATCTCATCAGATTGAAACTTTCATGTGGATGTCACGGATGATGCCAAACTTGTTCAGAAATATCTAAACTGCCAGCTGGATACAATTGCTTTCTCATGTCTGTGGTTAAAAATGAGCGAATAAAATTGGTAGATCTTAGCAATGATCATCCTGATTTGGAGCTTGTGGACTGGTGCTACAGAATCACAAACAAAGCACTTTATCAAATAAAAGAAACCATGTCACTTGAAGACTTTAAACAACAGTAACTACTAAATTGGATAACACATAATTCAAAGAGAAAATGCTCACATTATCAAGATGATAACATTTCAAACAGAATTTAAAAAAAGAAGCCCCTATCAATACTGGGAAGAGTGATAACAGCTACTGAATCCTTTTCAGATGAAAAAATTGTTTTAATAGAGAGATTTTATAAATTTCAACTGAAAATAGTACTGGCTGCTCGATGAAGGAATGCCAAATGTTTCCATATAAGGAAATAGTTAATCGTACCATTACCATGAAGTGCCATTTAAGCCCTGTATTGGGTGAAAGTTAATATAAAACATCACAAATGCATATACCCTCTAGATATGTACTACTAGGCATATGCTTTTTTTAATTATCACTGAATTTATCAAGCTTTAGATAAGAACGGCAAAACTCAGGCTGTGACCCTAGATATCTCAAAGGCATTCACCAGGGTTTGGCATGCTAGCCTTATCTACAAGCTTAAGGATTATGGTTTCTCTGGATGAATATTTAGCCTAATCCAGTCCTTTCTAACAAATTGGGTAATGGAGATTGTGTTTAATCAACACACTTCCAGTTCATTTCATATTAATGTAGGCGTCCTCAAGGGTTCTATCTTCAGATCTACATTGTTTCTGATCTTCAACAACAGCCTTCTAAATGTCATCAGTTCCCAACTAGGTATTTACACAGACGACACAACTATTTACTTAGTATCAAGTCTGATAGATGTAAAACTGGCAAAAACTCTCAAAAAGGACCTTCAATCGGTAGTTAACTAGTGCAACAAATGGCGTGTAAATTTGAATGCCTTCAAAACAAAACTGCTTTCATTTAAGCAACACAGAGAGCCTTTACAATCATGGAAGTTAAGCAACATCAAGCCTGGTCAGTACCTAGATGGGTGACCACTTGGGGATACCAGGTGCTGTAAGTTTAGATGTGTAGGTGGTGTAATGGATAATGGCTTGAAATTGTTAATCAAAGAGCCAAGTTCCAGTTCCATTTGAGTTCATTATAATCATTTTGGTGCAAATACCCTTGGCAAAGGTATGAATTCATTTCTTTTCACCTAATCTATGGGTTAATTAGTAAAACTTGTATTTCTAAAACCATTATTATCTCAAAAAATATAAATAGTGTACAAAATATTTAAATTTTGGCTTTAAATAACTCATAGAGGTTGATATGCCGCTAAACAAAAACAACCAAGCCCATCAGATACATAGTATGCTGCCTTCCTTTGTCTCTTTTGCCATCAGTGTGTCTTTTGAGTGTTAAATTCCCCAAGCCCTCTTTCTTCACTTTATGTCCTAGAAATTTCAATTGTCACTTTCTGATTCTGAATATAAGAGTCCTTTTTGCCTTCAGTTTCTTTAAAACTTCTTCATTGCTTATAAATCTTCTTTGAAGTAAAAAAAAAAAAAAGTAATATCGTAACGATCCTGCCTGTAGTTTAGAAAATCTTTGATATAAAATCTATATTGGTCAACAGATGTAAAGATTAAATTTTTTCGCCTTCAGCTCCAAAAGAGTAAAAGAAAGATCAAAGAAATAGTTTCTCTGGTGCTGGCAAGAGACAGAATGGTTCAACCGAGTATAGAACAAATTCCTCATAGCAACCGATAAGGAAAGTAAAGAAAAATCAAAGATGAAATATAAAAAGAATTTCTGCATAAAAATGTATTCTATAGTTTCAAAAATATTTTAAAATATATTCAGTATTTTGAAATATTTCAAACGGTATAAATTTTTAGCTGCTATTTACAACAAAAAATAATCATTAGTTTTGCAATATTAGGATAAAAGGTCTTAAAATATGGCACAAAAATTAATTTATTTTAATGAATCTGTAAGTTTGTTCTGTGAATATTGCTGCCACATTGGGTCTGGTGCATCTTCTATGTGTCTAAAGATTTTTGACAATATCAAAAGAAATTCCAAAGAAGAATCTGCGATGTTATCAGTCCTGACCTGGCATCTTGTCGTCAATCATTTTTCTCCTACTGTAACATAACTTCCCTGTACCTTTTCTATAAATATTTTCATGGTAATTATTCTGATGATCTTTTCTCTTTTTGTCCATCTATATTTCTGAGATGAGGTATTATGTACACATTACATTATTCAGACTATTGTCCTCATCTTTGTTGCCATATTTATTACAACATTTCAGCCGTTGTACACTCCAGCCTTCTTCAGGTGGTTGGAATGTTGAACTGAACCCTTTTACGTTTAATGGATGTCAGTTATCAGTATTCTTCTGTTCATTCCCCTCTCCAAGTTCTCCACTGCCTTAACCGGGTATTGAACTCACACTCTTTGGGTCCTGTCACAATGCCTTTATCAACTGTGCCATGTGTCCTTGAGGACATCAGTGTATGAATTTCTGGGTATTATAAACCTAATGTCTTCAGCAACCATTTTTTTTACCAGTGCTCATGTTACATGTTTTTACCAGAGCTCATATTGCAATTTTTGCTGTTATCATCTCTATGTTTTTAATAGAGCTCATATGTGGTGATTCCTTAAGTTTACAAATTTTCCAATGATGTTCCTTGTCTATGATTTCAACCTGATCTCACAGAGGGTGATGATCTCCCTTTTCTCTCCTTATATAAAACTGTTGGATATCTCAACTCGGTTTCATGGAATGAAATTGACTTTTCAAAGTTGATAGTGAACAGGTATTGAACTCACAAATCCTGTCACTGGATCTAACCAATGCCTTTATCTACTGTGCCATGTGTCCTTGAGGACATCTGTGTATGAATTTCTGGGACTTATAAACTTAATGTATTCAGCAACCGTTTTTTACCAGTGCTCATATTGCAATTTTTGCTGTTATAATTTCATGTTTTTACCAGAGCTCATATTGCAATTTTCATTGTTATTATTGCTTTTTTTCTAGCACTCTCTATTATTGGTTCCCATATTGTATTCATTTCTATGCTTCGTCGGCTCAGAAGATTTTTGTTGCCTATCATATGTGCTGATTCCTTGAGTTTATAAATTTTCCAATGGTGTTCTTTGTCTATGATCTCAACCTGATCCCTTTCATACCTCGACTTCATGAACTTAAACATGGTACTAGACTGACAGATAGTTCTCATCATTTTACTGTTGAAATGGCTGGATGCAACCGTAAGTTCTATTCTGATAGGATCTTCTCTTGCATGTCTCCCCTATGGAACTCCCTTCTGGTTTTTCTGTCAACTTGACCTTCAGAAATTTAAATGCAATGACAATCATCTTCTTTTGTCACTTTGAATCCAGTCCTTTCTTGTAAATAATGTTTTCCCCGTTTCCTTCACTCTCAGTAACCTCTTTTGCATCTTAGTGGCTTTATCACCTTGTTTAGAGTGAAACGATTCTGTAGTTTCATGCTCTAAGTTAAAAAAAAGTTATTATAGTCAATACAATGTCTTTGAAATAGATGGCATATTTTTATTTATTAACCATTGTGCATTATGTCTATTGACCTGTGTATTCAAGACAGCTTAGTAAAGAAAAGAAAATGTGTTATTCTGACAGGAATTGAAACTGCACCACCTTTCTAAAGGAAACCACCATTTATCCAGTTTGCGTTACCACTCAGCCATAAAGAATGTCACGGCAAGCATAAATTTCAATCAGCAGTAACTGTTCGTTCAATGAACAGCAAATGTTTGCTGTATGAAAATGGTCAATCTCCCCGTAACCTTTTACCATTCATTTTTAATTATACCTTAGAAGGATATATACTTTTGAATCAATGTGAGAAACATGGTGGCTCTCAGTTAGCGGTAGAATGTTACAAAATTAGTGATTGTGACTTTTCATTAATAGGTGATTGAATTTCAATAGCATGACAACCAAGTATAGAGTTATAAATGCCCAGGAGGCCTTGATGGACATTTTTAACTCTGGCTGCAACCAATGTTTCAATTAGCTTTGATTGAATTCTACAAGATGAACATTACAAAAACTAATTGAGGACTGACAATGTAAAAAAGAAAACAAAGAAAAACAGGAAAATAATTAAAATATTTTGATTTTAGTCATTGATTTATCACCACAATAGTTGCGATTAAATGGAGATTTTTTAAAAATATTTCTTATTTTGTACTTGTGGAGACAGCGTTGACTTGTAGAAAGAGCATTGACACAAATCAAAATAAAACATTGATCACAGTTTTAATTGACCTTTAACTTTGATCTTTAAAATATGAAAAGCAAATGTAATAATTTTGCAACATACGTTGTTAAAAAAACCTGAATGAACTTACACAAATATGTGTATCTATAAAACAGAAGATGTCTGTGTGGTGTGTGTCTGTCTGTGTGCTGTGTGTGTGTATCTGTCTGTGTGTCTGTCTCTGTGTGTGTATGTTATTTATGTGCATCAACATTTCTTGACCAATTTCAATGAAATTATACACATGTTACAAATTTCTCAAATCAGGTCAAAACAAACTTTACAGTCTCCAGCCCTCAGGTTTGGTAGGAAAATCGATAAAACTGAAGATGGGTACAACTTTTTGCAAAAACCAAGGCAAAGTTACGAGTGAACCAAATTTTTACTAATCTTCTTTTCACTTAATGCAAAACATAGCTCATGTTACGAGTTTTATATAGAGTGCTTGATACTTTTCCTGTGACATTGGCTTCACACAAAAAATTGCAAAAACTTTGAAAAATCGAGGTTTTTCATACTACGTAAAATAAAAACTTGAATAACTTCCTCATTTTTTATCCGATTTTCTTCAAATGTGTTGAAAAATTTGCCATCATTCAAGAAATAAAATACTATTGTTTTAGTCCTGCTTGCTTACCCATGTATTATGAAAAACCATGAAA
>OZ038493.1:73774859-73952359 GCA_964036315.1 Acanthosepion esculentum | reverse complement strand
ATAAACAGCATAGCCTCGTCCAGGTTCCTCTCTGCTCAGAGGCAGAGAGTTCAACCAGCAAGTCGAAAAAGATTTCAGTTAGTCAATATTTACTATCCCCCCACCTACGAGGGTAGATGAGGTACAAGGCCAAGTTTAACGTGGGTCTTCCGAGCCTGTAGACTCGGCCAAAAAATCTCCGTAGAACCCACATAAACAGGATCGGGTCAGTCTACCTCCCTGAATGAGTCTTTGCCCTTTGGCAGAGCCTTGTCCGGGTTCCTCTCTGCCCAAAGGCAGAGTGTTCAACTGTACAGCTGAAAAGATTTCAGCTGATTATATTTAACAGCCAACCCCACGAGGGTCATATGTGGCACAAAGCCATGTTTAACGTTGGCTCTCTTGAGCCCGTATGCTCGGCCAAAAATATTCACTTCGAACCTGCATAAATGGGTTCAGCATCAGTCTACCTCCCTGATCAAGACTCTGCTTTTTAGCAGAGCCTCGTCTGGGTTCCTCTCTGCTCAGAGGCAGAGAGGTCAACCAGCTAGCTGGAAAAGAAATCAGCTAGTGATATCTAGCTACGCCCCCACGAGGGTTGCATGTGGCACAAGCCCGGGTTTGACGTGGGTTTTCCGAGCCTAATGGCTCGGCCAAAAATATTCCCTATTTGAACGTGTAAAAATGGGTTCGGGGTCAGTCTACCTCCCCGAACGAGACTCTGCCCTTCGGCGGACCCTCGCCCGGGTTCCTCTCTGCCCGAAGGCAGAGAGTTCGACTGAATAGCTGGAACAGGTCGCAGCTAGATTCTGTTGTCCATTGACTTACAGATACTTATAGGCAGTTACTCCCTATAGTCTAGTCACTCATGGGGTGACAGGTTATTCCATTACATCAGTTTCAATACAAGGAATTGGTTAATATTACCATTACCATTATGTGAGTGTGCTGAAAAGTCAGTGACCCAGTCAAGAAATGCCTCCAAGACAAAGTTGGTTGTTTGCCCAACCAAAGAAAATATTTTTTTAAAATATGAGGAAATATTTATTTTTACTATTTAAATAGATGAAATGTATAGCTTTAAAACAAAAAACTTTAAATATAAATAAACAAGTCATATATGCATACATCTAGATGCATATGGAGTCTTATCTGACACGCAATGCACAGGTATAAAATTAATTTTGTTTACGAAATAGGCAATTATATGGAATTACATGTAATTATTTCAGTTTTGTATACATTGACTAGAAAATTTGGCATAAACGATTGCTTAAAGAAAATTAATTTTACATCATTTTCAAATCAATTAATAAAAAGAAGTTGATTTGTCTGTGAGTCTTCCTGCTGCCTCGCTGTTGGTAAATTAATTTTCTACAGAAATATGACATTCACAAACTGGGGGAAAAAATTATTTGATTAAAATTGTGAATATGAGTTTAACTAAGAAATGCTGTCAAAACCCTTTCAGCCGGCAAGAAAATTTAGGGTTCCTTTCCTGTCACCATTTTAATTATTGGTAATCAATGATTTATGCCAGCAGAAAAGAAATTTCACTTTTCTCTTTTAATTTATATTTTTTTTAATCATTTCACCCCAGGCAATGCAATAAAGTTACTAAGATGCAAGGAGTTACTGAGTGTAAAAAAAATATCAGAAAAATATTAACAGAAGATAACAACTGACATTTAAGTTCATGTAGTGTGCCCAAATATAAAATAAAGTATGGAAAATAAAATATTAAAAAAAAAGAATTAAAATTAAAATAAAGCACTTGCTTTCCTTAAAAACCCATATCTCTTTTTCCACTCTCTCTCTCTCTCTCTCTCTCTACCCTTCTCCCTCTATACTAATAAGAAGGCAACTGTCAAAGAAGAAGAAGAAGAAGAAGAAGAAGAAGAAGAAGAAAGGACTTAACAACTGCTGTGATGTAAAAGTTATGCATGAAGCTTTTCTGATTTTGGTAGATTTCTGGTCACAATAAATCGACCCTGGACGAGCAAGCTTCTGTTTTGAGGAGTTGTTCTGTTTTTCTTCTTCTTCCTCTTTTTATATGAGAGTTGTCTTCACATGTAAATACCCATCAGAATGAAGAGACACTGTTTAAACAGTTTCTTTTATAAAAGGAGCTATTAGCAATTTGATCTTTCGTTTAGTAAAATTCCATTTACTATGTTTCTTATCTCTCCAAAAAGGTAGATGCACCAGAAACAGTGACATCACTTATTTTTCCATCCTTCTTTTCATTTTACACACTAGAATATATATATATATATATATATATATATATATATAAGGGAAAGTAAAAACAAATTATTCACATTTATAACACAGATATGTTAAATGCGAAAGATAATTTTTTATAATAATAATGACATTCCCTTGTATATATATATAGGTATATATATATATATATTTTTTTTTTTTTTAAGCATTTCACCCCAAGTAGAGCAGGAAGCCACTAGCACGCAAGGGGTTACAGAAGAATTGGAGTGAGAGCAGATAGGAGTGACAGAGGAAAGGATGAGGAGAAGGATAGTGGATAGATCAAGGCAACTGTAGATGTCGATTGACATTACATTTGAATAGTTGGAGATTATAGCTATCAGGGAAACAGGAAGAGGGGAGGGATTTCCACAGGCAAGAGGTGCAAGACATGAAGCTATTGGAGTAGAAGAGACGGCTACATTTAACAGTTTCAACAGTGAAAGGGTGAGAGCAGGATGCCAGCCTCGTAGGACGCTTGAATTCATGAAGTCTGGGAACCAGCGAAAGCAGCTCATAGGAGAAATTACCGTGAAAGTATTTGTAAAAAAGACAGAGAGAGGCAACGCCACGTCTGTGAGAGAGCGACTGCAGATGAGATGCCAGATCAGGGCCAATTACATTGCATATCCATCACTGGATCTTATCAAGAACCCCAAGTCAAACAGAAGGGGCTTCTGACCATATATGGTAGCAATACTTCATGCAAGGGCGAATGGTTGATTTGTAGATTTGAAGGATCGATTCTGGGGAGAAAAATTTCCTGGCATGGCACAGGGAGCCAACTTTCCTTGCAGTGGACGAAGCAATTGACTCAATGTATTTGTTCCATCTCAGGTCAGCAGTCAGCATGAGACTGAGCAGCTGCAGAGATGTGCTTTCGAAAAGTTGAGCATCAGACATTCTAATGGGGAGCAGGGAAGGATCTCTGTGGTGATTAATAGAGAGCAGTTTTGTTTTTGTGGTGTTAAAGTTAACCAGCCAATTCCTGCCCCAGTTCACAACCGATTGGAGGTCCTTTTCGAGATGAACAGCCAGGTTAGTTTTGTCAGTGACACTAGATTTGTTTTTGAGGCAGGAGTAAATTGTAGTGTCATCCTTGTAGATGCCAACTTGGGAATCTATGATATATATATATATATATATATATATATATATATATATATATATATATATATATATATATATATGAAGAAATATAGTCTTAAAATGTGCTATATTTATGGGATAAAGTGCTCAATATCAAAGCACTCGGATAAAAAGAACATTCGGACAGTTTTTATATAATTTATCATCTGAAAAGAAAAACATTATTAGATTGCACGAGAAATTATATAAAAAACTAAATAAAAGCACCTTGTCAGTCGTTTTTAATGAAATGCGCATATATATACATATATATATATATATATATACAAGGGTAAGTTATCTGCATCGAAAAATACCAACGTTGTAACGTTTGGTTGAAATAGCTATTTTTATAAGGTAATTTTGGATTTCTATATTATGCAATTTATATGCTCTCTTATAATAAATACATTGAGCTCTTTTTGTGGATCACTTTTAATATTTTATATGATTAGGATTCACTTAGATTATATACTAACGGATTATTACTTATATATATATGTGTGTGTGTGTGTGTGTGTATATATATATATATATATACACACACACACACACTGCTTTGGAATTATCTTTATCTTAATAGTGCTCGATGGAATAGACAAGAGCTTTTTATTAATATGGTCATCCACATATAGGCCTGTTATGCTGTACAGCTCTCAGCTTGGTATCTATGCTGATGACACAACCATTTACTCTTGTCTCAATAGTAAGATGAAAATGGCAGCCTCAATAAGATCAAATTGGCAACTGATCACAAAAATGACCTACACTCCATTGTTAACTGGAGCAAAGAATGACTTGTTAATTATAATGCCTTCAAAGCAAAACTACTTTCCAGCAATCATCTGAGAGACTCCTTTCTGCCTTCAATTAGCATGGCTGATGCTAACCTTCAAGAAAGTAACCCACTGTGCCTTCTCAGGCTAACATTCTCAATTAACATGAAGTGGAAAGACTAAGTCAATTGCTAGGTCTGCAACTAAGAAAGTTGGTTCACTGTGTCATGCTAGACAAATTTTCCCCTCCAGAATCTGTCTTACTTATCTATAAGTCTACCTGTTATCCATGTTTCGAATATTGTTGCTACATAAGATACAGAGGTGAAATCTAAAGAAGAATTAGCAATATTATTGGTCCTGAGCTAGCATCCCAGCTTTATTCACTTTCTCACGGCTGTAAAGTTACTTCTCTGTGTCTTTTCTACAAATAATTTCATATTAATTGTTCAGATGAGCTCTTTGCTATGGTACTTAGATTTTATGAATTTAAATGCAGTACTAGCTTAGCAACAAGGTCTATTCAATTTACAGTTGGCCAGATGTAACTGTAAGTTCTATGCTAACAATTTCTTTTCTCATACTTCTCACTTGTTGAAGACTCTTCTGGCTCCATGCTTTTCAGTGAACTTTGATCTTCAAAAATTAAATGCAATGTTAATCCTTGTCTATTGTCTTTCTGATCACTTTTCTATTGTTCTCACTCTTTTAATGATATTTCTGTGTTCTAATTCATATCCAGTAATCCCTTGTGTCATACTGGCTTTACTAACTTGCTCAGGGTGAACTTGATTAAATGTATATATATATATATATTAGTGTTTAAGTCTTTTTACTATATCCTTACTCTGTCCTGGACATTGAGTTCTATCTGGATTCTATCCTCTCGGAATTATTTTTTATACATATATGTATGTATATGTATGTATGTATATATATTTATATTTTAGATATATGATTGCATATGTATGTGTATATTTACCACTAATATTATCTATATATATATATATATATATATATATATATATATATATATATATATCAAAGGAAAAACATCATCAAAAATTGGTTATAAATTATAATTTATTTCAACAGGTAAGTTCAACAGACTGAAATTATAAATGGTTTAAATTTACGAAATGGTTTAAATTTATCCAGACAATATTTAAAAAAAAACATGATAACAAGAGGTGACCTAGAAAATCTATTTTCTGGGGAGTTATATTATTGAAGAGATGGGTGGGGGGAGGGGAAGTAGATAAGGAAGGGGATTTTTCAATTGACAGGAAAAATTGTCCTTAGGGTATATTGTCACATCACTTTGAATTACCATATACTTGTATTCTGATTAGTCATCAAAGGTTACGTAACAATGTTTCCTCCTACTGAGGGGGGTTTGGTTGGTTTGAGTTCTTAAAACCCTTCATATTGCAATCAACACCATCACTTGATAAGCCACCACAAGTAAAAACAAAATTGCAGTTTTTGTACTGATATTATAACATGCATTTGTCATAATTTTGAATAAATATTATTTGCTCTATTTGAGCACTCTTTTAAGAATAGTGTTTTTGGCTATCAGAATTTTATTCCATCTGTACCAACCCTGCACTTGGATATATATATATATATATATATATATATATATATATAAAAGTGAACATAGAAGTCAACACTTAGAGGCAATAGTCTGTTTTATGCGAGATGCAATCATCAGACCTGACGATTGCATCTCCTGACTTCAACCCCATAGAAAACTTATGGAGCATTATAAAGTGCAGGCTCTCAAGAAAGCAGTTGAGCAACAAAGAGGATTTGATTGTGAATTTCATATCCGAATGGAATTCAATGCTTGGAGATGAGATTTGCCAGAACCTAATCAAGTCAATGCCAAAAAGGGTTGAAAAGGTTATTCAAAATAAAGGAGGACCCATAGATTATTAAATATTTCGAACTATATTACCTATTATGAATAAATTATACCTCTATTATTCTTTATTTAAAGCTGTTCGGTTATGTTTCTATTGATTACTAGTTGCAGGAAATAAGTGAGTCACTTTTTTTGCACAGAGTTTTTCCCTAAATTTCATTTATATCCAAAATTATAATTATCAATAGAATACCTTAGGATGAGTAAACTTTTTTACTAGGTGGTCGGGAAGGGGTCTTTGTATTAGTAAGATTAAAAATTAGTTTGAATCCCAAAAACAATAGGCGCAAAAATTTTTAGGTAAAAAAAAGCAAGTGAGTCACTTTTATCGAACAGCACTGTATATATATATATATATATATATATATATATATATAAATATATATATATATATAGTCAAACCTAATGAGCCAGACACACCTACCAAGGTTTCACTTAGGCAGCCAGCCGACCCTGACGATCTGCCTAAGTGAAACCTTGGTAGGTGTGTCTGGCTCATTAGGTTTGACTAGGTTTGCTCTACGCTTGTATTGAGCTCTTTAGTTAGTTGTTTACTCGTATCGGGGTTTTTTCTTTGGGCCTTGAACCTGTATCTGTGCAATTGTTTTCGACAGACTTTCATGTTCCTGGCTCTTTCTTTTTTTAAAACCTTTTTTTCCTTCGTGATTGATTTGGCTGTTGTTAAATCAAGAGTTCGAAGGTTTTTCAACACGAGTATAGTTACCTATATTTATATATATATATATATATATATATATATAGGGCCTAATTTGGTTTGTTTTATTTATGCATTTGTTAAACAGAATAGCTAGTACTGATTATATTTTTTCAATAATTTTTCTAACAGACAGAATGATTTCTATATATTAGAATTACAAGTACAAAAGAACTGACTACAGATTCAGATTGGTTAATTTAAGATTTGAAGATTTTGACTGATTTCATTCATTGTCAAGTAATGAAAACAAATTTAAAAAAATCTTTTGATGTCTTTGTATCTTGATTTTAAATATGATGCGTTAGTTATTTTTAATTTTTGCAATTATTTTTTTGTAATTATTTCTAATTTTTCTTCTATTTAATGTCATGAAACTTGATATTATTTTTTAATATAAATGTTTATGATATCATGTGACTGCAACATCAAATGTGTATTCTGAGAAATTAAATATATCTTAAACTGTGTGTTACCAAGTTAAAAGTTCTTTGATTAATAATTAGTTGATTTTGCTTAATGCTAATAACTTTTAAAATAAATAATATTTTTTAGAAGTTTGTTTCACAAAGTATTACTGTATTATTAAAAAGAAGTGATGTTATGCTATAATAACTTTTTTCTTTCTGTATCATGTGCTACACTTTGATTAGACACTTGAGTTTACAAGAGAGGGTTATGGTTGTATATCCTATATAAGATATAGTTTTTTTTATACTTAGAGATACAATCACTACTAAGGTAAGTGAATTTGTAAATAGAGAATTTGTACTAATGTCATATTCTTGACTAATAAATTAAATGTTTTAAACTGAAAATATTTAATTTAGTTGACAATATTAGAATTTTCAGTTATAAGAAACAGAAATTAATCCACAAAATAGAGAAGAATATTTTTAAATATTATGGCTTGATTTTTCTATTCTGTTTAGCAAATATATATATTAAGACATTTTTTATGTTTATACATTCTTTTTACAGATACAAATATTTAAGTAAATGCTCTGTTTATAATAAACAGTATTAACAACATTTACTGGCCTGAAATAATTGTCGGACTTTGTCCATTTCATAATGTGTGACGTCATTTGTTTACATTTGGATACGCATCGAGCAGATATGAATGTAATCATGGAGAATTGAGGTTTAAAAACAGCAAAATCGATCTTGCTAACCAAAACCCTCCTCTGTAACTCAATCGGTAAACGTATGTCAGGCTATATGATGGATCTGTATAGGATACATGTTCAATTCCTGTCAGAGGACGCATATTTTCTATGACAATTTCTTGGACATTCAGGCCGGTAAATGTTGTTAATACTGTTTATTATAAAGAGAGCATTTACTTAAATATTTGTATCTATAAAAAGAAAGTATAAACATAAAAAATTCTTAAATAATTGTCGGACTTTGTCCATTTCAATATATATATATATATATATATATATATATATATATATATATATATATATATATACATATATATATATATATATATGTATATAGTTAAAAAATCAGGAGGTCAATTAAAATATGTAACCACAGTTTTGACCTGGCAGTCTCGTCAGGTATTAATTTAAAAAAAGACCACTTTAAAAAAAATAACAGCCATATGATGACTGAAAGACAGGAAATTGGGTGTAATGGGAAGGGAAGTGGAAAAGGAAAGGCTCCTCTTACTACCAAAAAGTTCAAATTTGGATTCATCTCTCCACAATACATTTTGCTAAATTATGAATATTTTATATGAGAAACATTATATTGATTTTCACCATTAGCCACTCAATAGACTTTTCAAGTAAGTTAAATTTTAATACTGCTTCTAAATTCTAAATAAAAGCAAATACATTGTTGCTAGTGAAATTTTATCTTTTACTTAAAACAAAAATGCAAATATATTTCATTTTGAAGTGTTTCTTATTGTAATGCAGGGTTCCCTCAAAATTTCTGCCTGTAGTGTTTGTATATATATATATATATATATATGCGGAACACTTGGGGACCGTCGATAGCTGTGCTAGCACAAAAAGTCACAGGTTATTGTGATCGAGGGTTTGAGTGTTCCGGCATTGTTCAGATTGTTGATCATGCTAGATAAAACACTCTCTCCCAGAAACTGTAACTAAGGTCTGCTCAGTAAAGTTGCAGTATAAACCACAGGTTAGCTCTGTGGTTGTTGAACAAACAAAAAATGTGCCTGAGCAATTGTCTGCAATAGGGACTGACAAGCTGTCCTTGTAGACGGGTATCCTCGAATACAGATAGCCAGGTATATATATATATATATATATATATATATATATATATATATATATATATATGCGGGGTGTGGGGGTATATGGGGGTATGGAAGTGTGGGGGTGTATGGAAGTGTGGGGATGAGTTGGGGGGGGGGTGAAGGACTTTCCCATCATTTTCAAATTTTGATGCCCTTCATGTGTCTGTGCCTTCAATGACTTTTAAGGCAGACTTGTAACCCAAACATTTCACATATGGGTCAAGGAACACTACCCCTGTGAAAACCAAAGATATGTTAGATCACTGTTTAGTGTTGTGTGTGTGTACATATATATATATATATACATACACATACATATATATATATATATATATATATATATATATATATATATATTATTCCTGTTGAATATGATGGACAAGACAAGACTTTTATTCAGTTTCTCTAGTGTCCCTAAAACTTTATATAGTAAAACATGACCATCAAAATTAGCATGCCCATGGAATTGGCACCTACATTAAGGACAGGCTCCCATTGAGTAGAGACCCCCAAAATGAGGACCATGGTCTCCTGTATATGTCCTTCCATGTGGTACTTGTTCACAGTGCCTCTTTTATCTTCACTCCCTATGTTACACAGAATGATGGAACGTAATGTTTGAAAAAACACCTGAAACAATTGATAATATCCGCTCTAAGTATCCCTTAGGTAACAATCATATTTGTGATGACTTTGACTTTCTGGTTAGTTCACTGAACAAAACTGATGAAGAAGGCAGATAATCCTGAGACTTCTCCATCACCACAGAACTGACATAGATCACCCATGTTCCCAATGCAGCAGGACATCAGGCAAACCTCCTAGATCTCTTCTTCACATCCTGCTCTGAAAAATGCTCTGCTGAAGTGTTACCCCCACCCTGTGCACTTCAGACCAATCATTAAAGTTTAACATTTAAAGTGATAAAAATATCTGTTTATATCTCTGAGATAAGGTTTTATGATTATTTACATTATTTACATTAATTCAATCATTATCCTCATCTTCATTCCCATATTCAAAATGTTTTGGCTGTTATTGAGCTGTCTTTGTGGGTCAGTTTTTGATATTACTAGGATCCATCTGGCTTATATAGCAACAGATCTATTACTTGAATTATATATATATATATATATATATATATATATATATATATATATATTTTGAACAATAAAAATTATTAAAAAAATTGAAATCTTCAGACACACTGGGTTGTAGATTAATATTCTTTCGTTTTTATTATTATTATTTCATTTAGATTCCTCGACTAGTTTCAGACAACATGGCCATCATCAGGAGAAAAAATATTTCTGCTTGCCTGTAGCAGTGAACTACAGAAATTAATGTCTTGATAGAGAAAATGAACTTTTGTCTGTAGTTTTCATTTGTTTTTTTATTTGTTTTTTTATCTTTTTTAACATTCCTTGTGTTGGTCAGTCTCTTTTAAGTTGTTATTTGAGATAAGAGCTGGGTGGATTCATGCTGCTCTGAATTCCCTTGGTCAGTTTGGCAGTTTTATTGGTTCCTGGAGAGGGATGTGTCTCTGTTAAGTGTGTGTGTTATTTGGTTCTTAGGGAGTGAGTATGATATGTGTAAGCGTGTATATAGCTGTGGGTGTGTGTTATCATTTGGCTCATTAGGGAGTGAGTGAGTATTATGTGTGTAAGTGTGTATATTCATGTGGGTGTGTGTATAAGTATGAGGCCTCAACACCTTTGTAAGCATGTCTGTTTTGTGTGGGTGAGAAATGTGGGTAGGTTTTGATTTGTAGGGTTATGTATTAATACTATCTATATTGTTAAATTGATGGTTAAGCCCGGCTGGATAGTGTGTTTTTAAACGTTGTATCCACTTATTTTCATGGAACTCTAAAATCTTTCTAATGTTATCTGCTCTGAACTTTTCTATTCTCTCTCTCTCTCTCTCTATATATATATATATATATATATATATATAAAACAAAATTGAAAATAACATAGTTTCTGTACTTTTGTCTGTTTTTTTTTCTTCTTTTTTGGACACAGTGTGTGTAGAAACTGTCCAAATGTTCTATAGTTCCGGGCACTTTTGGCTATACTTTTAGCCATTATCAAGGATATTTTATTTTTTCAGTTTAATTGAATGTGTATGTTTTAGTGTGTTATAGAGATGTTTTATTTTCCAAACATGATTAGCACATTGTGGCTTTGTTCCTAGTTAATATTGTTAAGTGTTGGCTTTTTCTTTTTTATTTATTAGGGCTTCCATTACTTTTAATCTTTTTTACATGTGGATGAGGTTATTATGTTTGTATTTTCTACTAGTATGTTTTGAATGGAGTTTGGTAAGTTTGTGTGTGTGTTTAAATGGATTCTAATAGAGCTGTGGTCAGATAGGTGTAATGTAAGGCGTCTGGATAGGCATGTAGTTGTGCGACCGATGTAATTATTTATGAATTCGGTTTGATCAGGAACACAGTTCCTTAAGGGGCATTGGAACTCATAGATAATGTTCATTGTTTGTAATTTTGATTTTGGTGGTGTATTGTTATTTTTTAGGGTGAGGTTAGCCATTTTAAAATTTTTTTGCAGTAGATAATTAATTTGATATTTTTTGTTCAGAGTGCTCAGAATTATAGAACATTTGAATAGTTTGTACGCACTCTGTGTCCAAAAAAGAAAACACTTGTAAGAACACAAGAAAAATTAAATAAAGAGCTTAATTGTATTACCTTGTCTGTCATCTTTAATGAAGCATGAATAAATTGAAGGATTGCTGCTTAAATACACAATTATATATATAAAATTATTATTACACTTAGATTTACGTTAGAAATATTCGCATTCCATATCACGTGACGTCCACATCTCGCAACGGATGTTACTTGTAAACAAACCTCAAATTATTTCTGATGAAACATCGAGGTCGGTCTGAAATATCAAATTACATATATATAAAAAAATATAAATAAATACTTTCATAAAAAAACATATTTTCTTTAGTTTACAACTTTTTAGTTGTTTTTTCTATATATACATATTAAGAAAGTATACATGGCTTCTCATTATGGTATATATATATATATGTATATATTCACTGATATCTAAAGTTCTCAACATCTTCCTCTGACACATTTTTCTTTAACAAGGGTCAAGAAGAGGACAATTTTCAGTATCAATATTTTTCCCATATTCACAGCATACGAACTTAACACCTAATTGAATAAATCAATTACATTTGTTTGTTCTAATTGAAAAAGAAAGAAGAATGAAAGAAGAAGAAAGAAAAAGAATGGTTTCATGGGAAGTTTCTTTGTTATTTCTCTTTCCCATTATTTCCTATAATAATTGGTCAGCGACCAACCTATCATCATTATCATCACCTATTCCTCTTTTCAAATTAATTAATTCCTGTTCTATACTAATCCTTTCTTAAAAATAAAACTAGAAAAAATTATATTGTGTTTTGTCCTTCAAGAGGGCTTAATCAGACTCAAATAATGTTCTTATTGATGGAATTAAAAATATATAAATAGTGGGGGTGAAAATAGAAAACAAAATTATCAGTTATAATTTTATATATATATATATATATATATATATATATATATATATATATTCATATATTTTAATATATTTTATTGTTATACATTATTTATATAGACACAAATATTTAAATAAAAGCTCTGTTTATAACAAACAGTATTAACATTTACCGGCCTGAATGTCCGAGAAATTTTCATAGAAAATATGTATTCTCCAACAGGCATCAAACCTGTACCTTACATAGAACCGTCATATAGACTGACGTGCTGTATCAGTTTAGCTACAGAGGAGTGTCTGGTTAGCAAGGTCGATTTTACTGCTTTTAAGCTACAACTTTTCATGATTTCTCTCAAACATTCATATCTGCTCAAAGTATGTCTAAACATAAACAAATGATGTCATACACTATGAAATGGAGAAAGTCCAACAATTATTTTAATATTTATTATAAACAAAGAATTTACTTAAATATTTGTGTCTATACGAATAAGGTATATCAATAAAATATATTAAAATAATTGTCAGACTTTGTCCACTTTGTAGTATATCCATATGTGTATATATATATATATATATATATATATATATATATATATATATATACATATATTTATATATATATATATATATCCATATATTTATCCATCTATGTTTCTGAGATTAGGTATTATGTACACTATTTACATTATTCGGACTATTGTCCTCATCTTTGTCGCCATGTTTATCACAACGTTTCAGCCGTTGTACACTCCGGCCTTCTTCAGATGCTTGGAATGTCGAACTGAACCTTTTATTTTGCTCACTGGGGTAGACTGTTCTAGTTCCACATTCCATGTCTAATGGATGTCAGTTATTTTTGACATTCCAACCACCTGAAGAAGGCCGGAGCGTACAACGGCGGAAACATTGTGATAAACATGGCAACAAAGATGAGGACAATAGTCCGAATAATGTAAATAGTCTCCATATATTTATATATATATTGATTTAAATAAACATAATTTTATGTTCATTTTTCTTATGGCTATATACATCTAGCTAGCTCAACTCTAAATTGGTGAGATATTGCCGCCAGTCTAGTTTTGCACTGAAGTTCATACAGGCTATAGACATGATCAAGGATGTCATTGGTTTAACAAGGCTTTTAAATTTGAGAACATTTATGAATATTCATCAGGTGTTGAAAGGTCAAAACATGTGATGGACACCAAGTGACACCATAATTTATAGTCTGGTAAGGCAAAATTAAATAAGTTATATTTAAGAAATTATTTTTTCTTTTCTTTTTATTCATTTTGTTCCTTTACTGATTTGCTCTATTTGAAAATTATATATATATATATATATATATATATAGATATAGATATATATAAATCTATCAATAAGAACATTTTATTCTGATAAAGTAAAGAAGAACAAAACATGTTACATTGAGTTTTCTCCCATTTTGTCATTCAGTTAGCTAAACATGTTTCCAATGATTTATAAACAATCTTTATATACTGTTTTATTTCACCTTCATCTTGTTTTCACTTTAATGCCATAAGAAGATATATTCCTGGATTTTCCAGTTCCTCATCTTCTCTTCTAAAAGCCTTTTTAGAAACATTACAACTTAATATTGCTTTTGTTTTATGTCTGTTCATTTTAAAACCGACATTGAGACTCTTTCTAATTAAATCATTGAACACTTCTTGTCATACCTTGAAAAGTTCTGAAATGAGGACAATAATAATAATAATAATAATGTAATAATTATAATAATGTAATAATAATAATAATAATGTAATAATAATAATAATAATGTAATAATAATAATAATGTAATAATAATAATAATAATGTAATAATTATAATAATGTAATAATAATAATAATAATGTAATAATAATCTAATAATAATAAAAATAATGTAATAATAATAATAATGTAATAATAATGTAATAATAATGATAATAATAATGTAATAATAATAATGCAATAATAATAATAATGTAATAATAATAATAATGTAATAATAATAATAATGTAA
Source organism: Acanthosepion esculentum (assembly GCA_964036315.1). Classification (NCBI taxonomy): domain Eukaryota; kingdom Metazoa; phylum Mollusca; class Cephalopoda; order Sepiida; family Sepiidae; genus Acanthosepion; species Acanthosepion esculentum. The sequence continues at coordinate 73,937,734 of OZ038493.1, read as the reverse complement.
TAATAATGTAATAATAATAATGTAATAATAATAATAATGTAATAATAATAATGTAATAATAATAATAATATAATAATAATAATAATGTAATAATAATAATAATAATGTAATAATAATGTAATAATAATAATAATGTAATAATAATAATAATGTAACAATAATAATAATAATAATGATGTAATAATAATAATAATGTAATAATAATAATAATGTAATAATAATAATAATAATAATAATGTAATAATAATAATAATAATAATAATAATGTAATAATATTTCAATGCAGTTGTAGGTCAACCATAGTTATGGTTATAGTTATTGTGGATGCCATGATCTTTTCGATGGCTGTATATTTTGTGTTCTGTCAGGATTATTCACAGTTTTGAATTAAGCAATGTCGAACCTGGTCAGTATCTACATGTGTGATCATTTGGAAACACCAGATGCTGTAAGTTTGGATGTGCAGGTGGTACAGATGTCTCTTTGTCTCTGCTTATAATGTGTGCAAGTGTGTCCTCAAAGAAGCAAAGCTACTGTTTGCTGATATAATGAAACAACGTATAGCATCTCGCAAGTTTAGTTATAGAGTTTATTGGCAGCTCTGCAAGAGTGTGCTGAACCACAGCAAATCCTCAATCCGTCCTCCTTTCAATCAATTTGAAGTCCTGACATAAGGTTGAAAGCTTTGCTCAGAAATTCTCTTCTAACTCAACACTCAACTCAGAGTACCCACACCTAATTTTCCCTTAGAACAGCTCTACTGAGTGATATGTGCATACGCCTGTCACTGGTCTTAGACATCATTTCTAAATTAGACTCACATAAGGCAAGAGGAGGTGATCTGGTTCCGGCTATCATCCTAAAGAAATGTGCTCCTGAGCTGGCTCCAGTTCTCTCCAAACTCTATAGCTATTGCCTCACTACTTCTTGCTTTCCTGCTTCTTGGAAGTCTTCTTCTGTAATTTGTGTTTTTAAGAACTCTGGAGATACTTCTGAACCCTCTATCACCCTATTAGTCACCTACTGCTTTTCAGCAAAGTATTTAGTCAATGCTGAGGTGGTTAAGCATCTGACCACTTATGACCTACTCTCTGCCAAACAATATGGCTTCTGTGTTGCCAAGTCTACCACTGATAGGCTAACAGCCATCATTGAATATATATATGTCAAGCTCTTGATAATAACAGCGAAAGTCGAGCAGTGTCTCTAGATATTTCAAAGTCGTTTGACAGGGTTTGGCATGCTGGTCTTCTACATAAGATCCAGGGGTATGGTATTATTGGATGATTGTTTGATTTAATCTATTCATTCCTATCAAATCGTGAAATTATGGTCATTTTGAATGGTCTCACTGACAAATCCTTTCACATGAATACGGTTGTACCCCAAGGCTCTATCCTGGAACCTATGCTGTTTCAATGATCTTCCTGATGTCATCAGTTACCAAGTAGGCATTTATGCAGATGACACTACCATTTACTCCTGCTTCAATAGCAAATCTACCAGAGCTAATGATTATACTGATACAAATCCTATAATTAATAGGATTTGTATATAATCATTATTATCTTCAAAAGAATTCTTACAATCTAAAAAGATATATATATATATATATATAGAGAGAGAGAGAGAGAGAGAGAGAGAGATATCTATAAACCCATAGCTGGTGGGAGAAGAGGTGGGTACATACTTTTCCCAATGGTATTTGTGCATAAATGAATATAACGAACCTGACTGGAATTGGAACTAATCTCAGTAAACATTGTGATTTTGTTTTTGTTTTTTTTGTTTTAATTATTTCATCCCTTTGAAAGTGGGAATGCCACTAATATGCAGGGGTTTACAAAGAATGAAGGTGAGAGAAAAGACGGGGTATAGGGGAGACCAAGGAAGGATAAAAGCTGAATGGAGTTCAAGAAGATGGTGATTGATGTTGCATTTAAATTTTTGAAGATTGTAGTTATCAGGGAAGCAAGGAAAAAGAAGGTAGTTCCCCAAGTGGGAAGAGAAAAGAAACTGTTGGAGTAGAAGTGGCAGTTGCATTTAACATTCTGGCTTTAAATAACCTGCAAAAGGTTGATAAGCAATAAAAACAAATCAATCAATCATTGAAACCTAGACTGGGTGCCAGCCATGACAAGAAAGTCCAGTTCAGCCTGCTATTTAACCTATAACCAGGGGGAGAAGAGACAGATTTATATTTTTTTCAAAGGTATTTGCCTGAAAGTGAATATAACAAACTTGGCTGGAGTTTGAACTTATCTCACAAATTTCTCATTCTGAGCTGCTACCATTACACCACCTGCATCTCCTGATGAGTAAAATATTGTCAAAAATTGTAGACAGTTTAAATATTCACTGGCATATTGTCTTTCAACATCACCAAGCAGAGGCTGAATTTTCATGGAAATTGTTCAGATGAACTATATAACTCTTAGGTCTTATATAGGGTGAATGATAGTGCAAAAATGCTCTATTTTTGTTGTTTAATTACTGTTATATTTCTTGTTTTGGTGCGGGTTTTGACTTATCCCCAAGCATTACACTTTCCATTAATCTTTGGATAATTTGATTTTATTTGAAATAACTTTATTAATTTCTATGTTGTGCATTCATACATCATATATTCACTTTACATTTTCATAGTTTTTCATTAATATCATTACCTGTCCAAAGCATATATATATATATATATATATATATATATATATATATATATATATTCCTGGATACCTTCCAGTTCTTCATCCTCTATTCTTAAAGTCTTTTTAAAAACATTATAACTGAAAGTTATTTTTATTTCATGTTGGTTAATTTTATATTCTACATTTAGATCATTTTGCAATGGTTCTAAAGTATGCAAAACATTGTCTAACATATTTTCTTCTTGCTATGAGTTTTGCTCAGCTCCATTTTTGCTGTTTAATCTCTTCATATCTTTTATTTTAGTCTGATCCATGTTAGCCTCTTATCTTTATCCCTAGTGTTACTCTTTCCAAAAATTTTTGTACACTCCAATTTTTCTTTCAAATAACTTTGTTAAACTTTACCACAATGCAAGTGACAATAGTCATCATAGAATTCTTTCTCTTGCTATTCTAGGTGCATTCTGTCACCCTGAGATGGTTGCTACAAATAGACACTTGTCAACTGTTACTTCCGGTATTTTAAGCTAGAAATCACCTTATATTGCTTTGGAACAAGGATAAAATTCTGTTTTCCAATGCCATTTTGAATTCTAAACATGAGGAAACACGCCACTTTTTTTGACAAAATGAAAGCCTTCTTCTTAGTGATTTTGCTTCTTATTACACCCCCAGAACTCCACAAGGAGTAATAAAAGTTAAACTACATTTAATTATTTATTTATTTTTTAATGTACTTGTTTTTTATTTCGGGTTTTTATTTCAGGTTTCAAACGTCAAAGCATGCATGCGAAACGTAATACATTACATAATGCATTAAATCAAAATATTACTCATTCATTCTTTTATTAGTGTACAAAAATTAAGATCTATACGCGCAATACAAAGAAAGTTATAACAATTTTAAAACAGAAGATGTTTATGTTTTTACACCCTCAAAATAAATGCAGTGGCAGGGGAGACAACTCTAGAAAGAAATCAACATGGTAAAGGTTTATTTCTATGTAGTGCATCCATGCATCATGACAGATATTATGCATTCATTATAGATATTTATATTTCAAACATATTGGTAAAGGGTTTTACATTATACCTTATTTTTTGTTAAATGCTTTTCAAAACTATCATTATATTACTACATTGTCATGGTCATTTATTTTCCTTCTTTTTTTACAGTAAGGTTCACCATTTATAAGGCCCAGGGTCCACTTAAGGTAGAGGATTATGTTAAAAGGTAGTTTATATAGAGGGGAGCATAATGGTTACCTCTAGACCAAAACAGGTGGAGAATGTAGTAATCAAGGAAAGATCCTCTTGTGAGTCGGTTCCACAGAGCAGTAGTTTGTCGGAAGCTGTTCGAGTGAAACTTGCTTCTCACCAGTTGAATACAGAGGAAATGTGGGTGGTTTGCTACTATGAAAGTGGCATGGCAGGTCCTAGCTACGAAGATTAGTCATAGCAGAACCAAGGAATGTAATTCACTGAGCACATTCCATGGAATTAACAACAGAGAGATGAAGTGTGGAAAATAATTCTTCTCCATCTTTGAACTCTGTCAAGAGTGGAAAGGAAGGACTGGGCAGCTCTTGCCCAAATATAGCAACAGTACTCCATTTTGGAGGCGCAACAGTGGAATAATGGATAGCAGCTCGGATTGAGGAATCCAAGAGCTGAGTTCTAATTCCCTTCGAATCCATTAACCTTGGGAAAGCTATGAATCCCATTTCTCCTCCCTCCAGCTATGGATAAATAGCAGGACAGCCGGGGTTCAGTAGCCTTGGCTGACAACTGGTCTAGGAGAAGGACAACTTTGAATTCAAAACCTGATCTAGGTTAGGGGTTGTGCAGTAGAACAACAACCTACACACTTAAAAAACTGGCTTGTTACAGAAACTGTTCCTCACGGAATCTAAATGCATAATATATCCAGAGACGGATAGGCAACGTGATTGGCCCTGATCTGTCATCTCATCTGCAGTCGCTCTCTCACAGACGCAATGTTGCCTCGCTCTGCCTTTTTTACAAGTACTTCCATGGTAATTGCTCTGAGGAGTTGCGTTCGCTTGTCCCCAGGCCTTGTGAATTTAAACGCCCCACCAGGATGGCATCCCGCTCCCACCCCTACACCGTGGAAACTGTTAGATGTAGACGTCTCTTCTACTCCAATAGCTTCATGTCTCGCACATCTCGCCTGTGGAACTCCCTTCCCTATTACTGTTTCCCTGACAAATACAATCTCCAACGGTTTAAGTGTAGCGTCAATCGACATCTCCAGTTGCCCTGATCTATCCACTTCCCTTCTCCACATCCTTTCATTTCTCATTCCTATCTGCCCTCGCTCCGGATCTTTTGTGGCCCCCTTGCCTTGATCGACCCACTGTCTTTCTCTTTCTCCACATCCCCTCCCTTGCCACTCCTATCTGCTCTTCCTCCAATCCTTATTTAGCCCCTTGCGTGATAGTGGCCTCCGGCCTTGCTTGGGGTGATATGATTCAAAAAAAAAAAAAATATATACTCCATTTTGGGCTTCATCTGGCTCTTAGAAAAATAGAAGATGGATATTCAGTTCCTCATCCTCAAATATTAATTCTTTTTCCAAACATTATAAAGTATCAATGTAAAACATACATTGATACTTTTCCTAATTAGGTCATATAGCATCTTTTTCAATTTGATTCTAAGATTAGCAATATGTTATCAACAAATTGCAAGGAGTTTAAATGTTCTTTGACGTATTTCTAAATAAATCTATGCATGTATATATGTATTCTTAAATGTGTACATAAATGTTTTTGATATTTATGTGCATATGAAAATTTCTCTGGATATTTGACAGTTTATATATGTTAAAACCCAATAGTGTATACTGGTCCCAGTTGTCGATAGCCCAGTAGTGTATTTCTTTTTCACCTTGGACATTTATTTTTGTCATTATGGGAATAAATAATTTTTAAAAAGACGACATAACAAAAAATCAGTTTTATGCTTTTATTTCCATCAGTATCATTTCAAATGAATGAATTGAACAAGTATTTAGGATTATATTCTGGAAGAGACATTTGCATTGTATTTGAGAGATTTTTTGTGTTTTTAACCTGTTCCTGTGAAATTCAACACTCCCATTTTTCAGCATATTTAACCTTGGAAACAAATGCAAACACACACACACACACACACACATTATTTATTTCAGTTTGTCTTTCTCTCTCTCTTAATATATATATATATATATATATATATATATATATATATAATACTCAAACAAAAAACTGAACAAAAACATTGGACAGTTTATCCATAATTTTGAACAGATATGTGTGTGCATGTGTATGGAGATTTCAGATATATATAGATATATTCACAATACTGATTGATAAAAGAGGCAACACACACATACACACACACACATATATATATATATATATATATATATATATATATATATATATATATGTATATATATTTTCCTCTCCCCTCTCCTTATCCTCATAATTTTACCCCTGATTACCGGTACTCCCATTTCCATTGTTTCTGGTATACTGGAGTAGTTTCCTGGCTTGTACATCCTTTCACTTGCCTGGGGAGACCTTGCAATTGAAACCCAGATTGCAAGGTAAGCTGGAATTTTTGCAATTTCTCATATATATATATATATATATATATATATATATATATATATATATATATTGGACTATCCTATTATTTTCAAGGCTTGTGCAGAACCAACCACAATTTTCAGAAGAGCTGAATATAGAGAACTGGTGCACATTATGCCACATGGTCCCCAAATGACCCTCCTGCAGGTTTTGAATTCAGAGTTGTCCTTGTCCTAGACCGTTTGCCACCCAAGACTATAGGACCTAATCTGTTGTACTATTTACCAATAGCTATTAGCGATTTATGAAAGTGATATATATATATATATATATATATATATATATATATATATATATATATATATAATATTTATATGTGGGTGTGTCTGTGTGTGTGGATTAATCATTTCACCCCAAGGAAGGCTATAAAGCCATTAAGATACAAAGAGGTTACTGAGTGTGAAGGAATCTGAAAAAAAAACATTAAGAATGAGAGAGAACAATAAAGGATTTGAAATTATGGAGAGACAAGATAACAATTGACATTGGATTTAAATTTTTGAAGATCTATCTTGAGTGGAAATCAAGAAACCAGAAGAGAGTTCCACAAGTGAGAAGTGAGAGAGAAGAACCTGTAAGCATAGAACTTATAAATTTTGAGACCTAGCTGCCAATTTAGTATTGCACTTAAATTCATAATATTGAGGTAAGAAACACAAAAGCTCACATATTTATATGTATGAATATACGAATATTTGATATATATACAGGGGTTGAACAAAATAATTTAAACACTTGTTAAATTCAAAGAAAATTTATTTAATATGGAGTTGGTCCTCCTTTAGCCTCACATACAGCTTTAATATATCTAGGAATGGAATCATACAGCTTCCTGGCTTCATCCAGAGGAATTTTCAGCCATTCTTCCATTAACACCTGCTCCAGCTCTTTAAGACACGACGGTGGAGGATAGCGGCTCCTAATTTGTCGCTCCAAAATGCACCACAAATGTTCAATAATATTGATATCTGGAGATTGGGGAGGTCACTCCATGTGTTCTAGCTCACTTTCATGCTCTTCATACCAATTCTTAACCACTTGAGCGGTATGTATTGTAGCATTATCATCTTGGAAGATGCAGTCTCCACCAGGGAATAAAGTCTGGGCCATTGGATGAACATGATCTCCCAAAATGTTCAGGTAATCTTTGCTGTTGATTCTACAATGCAGGGCAACTATTGGACCGAGGCATTTCCATGATATGGCGGCCCAAACTATCACTGATCCACCTCCATTTTTTCAATGTTGGAAGAAGGCAGTCAAGGTTGTAAGCTTCTTTGGGCTGCCTCCACATATAAACTCACCCAGAATTTGGGAAAAGAGAAAAACTGTACTTATCTGAGAATATGACTTGCTTCCATTGGTCTACAGACGAGGCATTGTGATCTCTGCACCACTTCAACCTCTTCTGAATGTTGCGAGTGGAGAGAAGAGGTTTCCTTACGGCGGCTCTTCCATGATATCCAGCCTTATGGAGCTTACGATGAACAATTTTAGTAAAAACTGGACTATTGAGATGATTATTCAACTCGGCAGTCACTTTGGCCGCAGTAGTCCGATGATTTTTTGCCACATTGCGTTTCAATGCATGTCAGTCCCTGTCAGTAAGTTTGCAAGTCTGACCCGAATTGCTATGGTTGCTAGAGGTTTTACCCTGTTTCTCAAATTGCATCATAGTTCTTGATATGGTGGCTCTTGAAAAATCAAACAGTTCAGCAACCTTAGTGATCGAGTCTCCTGCCATGCGAGATCCAACAATTTGCCTTTTTCAAACTCGGAGAGGTCACGCATTTAGCTTAAATTTGACTAAATTCTAAAAATAAATAAGACAAAGAGAGTAAATTAGATAAATAAATGTATTTACAATAGATATAACCTGCAATTATGAAGTTTTAGTTAAAGTTCTTAATATAATAGGTCTTTGAAATATAGGAGTGGAATTTGTACCTGTTCCAATTATTTTGTCCAACCTCTGTATATTCACCTTCTGACTATGCGTTCAAATTTTGCCATGTTTGATGTTACGTTCATATTAAGTGATGCTAGTATGTGGTACCTTTGGAATGTGGATGAAAACCTTGCCACAGGTTGACCCAAACCTCGTAAGAGAAACTGGATAAACAGAATTGTTCAGAGGCCATTGGTGGTTGAACTAGCACAAAGTTACAAGTCATCATGACAGAGGGTGTACTGGCATTGTTCAAACTTCTGATCATAAAGATTATATACTCTCTCATAGTAAGATTTGCTTAGCATAGATGCAGTATAAACCACAGGTTGGCTCTGTGAGTGTTGAACAAACACAAATCTGCCTGAGTAGGCGTCTGCAATGTGGATTGACTAGGCACCCTAGTATCCTCGGATACAAGTGGCCAGCCATAATATATATATATATATATATATATATATATATATATATATATATATATATATGTATGTATTATAATAAAAAGAAAGAACAGTAAGATATATAATCCGGTGTTCTTATTGATATTTTTATTTTTACAAATCAGTGCTCAATGTAAATTTACAGAGCATAAATATTATAAATTAACTGATGTAAAATATGGTTTCTATGCTCCACAGGAATTACCGTGTTTCAAAAACCGAAGCTGAAAACTTCAAATTTAATTATATAATTAAATTAAAAGCATTAGTTCTGTTTCATCTTCAAGTGAATTTTTATATATTATCATAGATTTTATCACTGTTATAATAAGTTTGTTTTTGCAATTTACTCCTGAGGATGATCTTAGAGGAGATTGAAAGTACTTGGGTAGGAAAAAAGTATGGTGCCTTCCTTGATGAATTTCATCTTAACATCAGGAAACTGATTAGACAACTGGAAAGGATCACTATAAAAATAAATAGACATAACATATCTATATTATTCAATGAAACATGTTTGAATGAAGGTATGCTGCCTAAATACACACACACACACACACACATATATATATATTTATAAATGTAAAAGACAATAGGAAAACTGTAGTAGCTGCCAATGCATTTCGTCCGATGTGGACTTTCTCAAGGTAAAAAACAAAATGAATTTATTAAACAAAGTAACTAATAATAACAAAACAAAATGTCCTTAGCAACTGGAAGAATTTAGAGAACGCTATTTTCATACTGTTAACTAAAATCACGTCAATTACTGTCACATATAGAGATATTGTTTTTATTGCTGTATGGACGGATTCAACCATTTTCTTTTGATTTCTTGATACTGTTCTGTACGTTTGTTTGGGAGAGAAGTAATTCTGTTCAGAAAGGTGAAATAGGGAAAAGGCCTGGGCGTAGATCATTATTTGGGTAATATTCAATGGCAGCACTCTCGAGGATTTTCCTTCTAAGTGAGATATTTTCTTTTTTTATGAGTGTAGCATTTTTAAAATCAAATTATGCTTGAATTTATTTCTATGTATGACTAGTGCATTAGCTAAGTTGTATATATATATATATATATATATATATATTTACATACATATTCATACATGCATATACACACACACTCACAAACACACACACACACACACACAAATATATATATATATATATATATATATATATATATGAAAAATTCTCAGAGTTAACATGTAAAAAAAATACAATATTTATAAATGTAAAAGACAATAGGAAAACTGTAATAGTTGCCGACGCGTTTCGTCTGATGTGGACTTTCTCAAGGTAAAAGACGAAATGAATTTATTAAACAAAGTAACTAATAATAACAAAACAAAATGTCCTTAGCAACTGGAAGAATTTAAAGAACGCTATTTTCATACTGTTGACTGAAAATTACGTGAAGTACTGTCACGTGTCGAGATATTGTTTTTATTACTGCATTGACGGAATCAATTCAACCACAATATAGAAATAAATTCAACCACAATTTTGATTTTAAAAATGCTACACTCATAAAAAAAGAAAATATCTCACTTAGAAGGAAAATCCTCGAGAGTGCTGCCATTGAATATTACCCAAATATTAATCTACGCCCAGGCTTCTTCCCTATTTCACCTGTCTTAACAGAATTACTTCTCTCCCAAACACACGTACAAAACAATATCAAGAAATCAAAAGAAAATGGTTGAATCCATCAATACAGCAATAAAAACAATATCTCCATAATAAGCAAAAACTTAAAAATCTGCAATTATAAGAAAATCAAGCCAAAAATAAATAAAGTCAATTACAAGTATAGCAGCAAAGAGTTATATAAAAAAATACTAAATTAAAAAACCGTTTTTTTAAAAATCATGTTACCTCCTTTACATAGCAGCGATAAAATACTTTGAATTTATGGTGTTAATGCATAATACATCCTTAGAAATGCAACACCTACAGATGATCTCAGACTAGATTGAAAGTACTTGTAAAAATAAAAATTATTTGAAAGAATATTTTGGAATTTTTCTTGATCAAATTTCTACAGTTACCAAGAAATGAATTCATGGACTTAAAATGATTAAAACTCCAATAAATAGACATAATACATTTAAATTATTTAAGCAAACATGCTTGAGTGAAAATATGCTGCCTAAATGTACATATATATACATAGGTGTATATATGTATTCTGTACTTGGGGAAGATACATAGATGCAGGTATCTTTATACAATACTTATATATATATATATATATATATATATATATATATATATATATATATATATATATATATATATAATATATTTATGTCATACACACACTGGAACTGAATGTAATCACTAACACACATAGCAAATGCAAATACAAAATCAATTGTAAAATTGAACAGTTACTATGCTGTGATAAAATCTCTCTATCTCTCTCTCTATCTATCTATCTCATTCTGTTCATGTCTATCTATTTATTAATCTATCTATCTCATTCTGTTCATATCTATCTATCTATCTATATCATTCTGTTCATATCTATCAATCTATCTCATTCTGTTCATATCTATCTATCTATCAATCTATCTCATTCTGTTCATATCTATCTATCTATCTATCTCATTCTGTTCATATCTATCTATCTATCTATCTATCTATCTCATTCTGTTTATATCTATCTATCTATCTATCTATCTATCTCATTCTGTTCATATCTATCAATCTATCTATCTCATTCTGTTCATATCTATCTATCTATCTATCTATCTATCTAAGGATATTAGTCAAACTAAACTCTCACATTGTAAAGTATTCTCATGTTTTTGATTTTATAAGAATTAGTATTTGTTTTCTATTGTCTTCTTTTTTATCTCCACAAAATGTCTTCTCTTTTCCCACTTTGTGGATAATGAAGTTACTTCTTTGCCTGCATTTGTGTCAAGGACACATATTCTCCAGAGAGAAGGATAGAGAGGAAGAGAAGGGGGAGGAGGAGGAGGAGAAGGACAGTTCTGGAGACCTTGAGCAAGTTTTTTTTTTTTTTTTATCTTACTCTTGCTTTTTTCAACAGAAATTTCCCCGTCTCATAATAATTTTCCATTTGGAAAATGTAACGCACCCCCAAGTGAAATCTGCATGGATGTTTAACAGATGTTCATTCCGATTGTGAGGAATGAATTGATTGAGCTGATAGGAAACGATTGTTTATTTCTGTTTGGATAAATTTAAAATTCTAATTTTTTATTTTATTTTTTATTTTTCTTCTCTGTGTTTCTTTATCTTTCATTTTTTGTATTTTCGTTTTCATGATTGTGTACAAATCTGAATTGATGTCTGCCAAAGTGCACACATTGAGCATTGCACGCTTCTGTGTGAGTGAGAGACAACGCCAGGTTGTTGGCAAGTGAGCAGCAGTTGGAGGAGAGTAGATCGATAAATTAAAGCATATCGATTATATGCACCATGTGTATGGGTGCATACGTATAGGATTGTCCATCCATTAATACAAACATGCATACTGCCTGAAATAAAACGATGCATTGGTGTGCACCAGTATATATGCATTCACACACACACACACACATACACACACACACACACACACACACACACACACATGCATGCATGCTTGGATATTTGCTTGTTTTTATCCTTATATATCTGGTCTGGTGAGTGGCTTTCTAGTGACATAATAAAAATCTTATTGAATATACATACCCAACTGTGCCAAACTATGTGAAGTATTTTCAGCAAATCTTCCTTTATGCAGCTGCAAACACACACACATACACACACACACACACACACACACATGTATATACACCTCCTCCCCCTCTCTCTATCACCTTATATCAACTTAAAACTACCCACCAAAAACTTGTATAAAATAATAATATGTAAATTTTTAAACAATTTTCTTTTATACTTAGAATTATGATCTGAGGAACCAGGAAAAATCCCATCCCTGGGGAAATAAAATATAATCTATGGATCCTTAAGGTCATCTATTTTTTCATTTAATTTTTATACATATATATATATATATATAAATATACACTAAGAAATATATATATATATTAAGAAATATACACTATATATATATATTTATATATACACACACACACACACACATATATATATATATATATAAAAGTGAACATTGAAGTCAATACTCAGAGGCGACAGGCTGTTTCATGCTGGACACAATCGTCAGGCCGCCTGATGATTGCGACCAGCATGAAACAGCTTGTCACCTCTGAGTGTTGACTTCAATGTTCACTTTTATATTTATATTTACATACGCTCTATCTCTGATATTTACCACTTTATCCCATAAATATAGCACACCTTAAAACTATATTTCTTCATATATATATATATATATATATATATATATATATAAATAAATATACACTTTTCTTTTCACTGATAGCACAACTTGTGTTTCATGCACAACACAATCTTCAGGTGCTGAAGTGAGAGTGATCACTCATAATTTAAATATGTCTGGTTATTGCAATGATGTAGCAGTCCATAAAATAACAAAAAAAAAACAATCCCCGTATAAATTATTGACTACCTTTCCATTGCGATAACCCAAGAAATTTAATAAAATAATGTAACGGTTAGTCTCATTTCAGCTACTGAAGATTGAACTGTGTCATTCAACCAAGAAAAAATGTATATTTATTAATATATAGTTTATAGCTCTGTTATATTGTATTGAGCACTATTTAAAACCAGCAGTTAATGTGTGACATTATTTATATATATATATATATATATATATATATATATTTAAAAACAGAAAGTCACTTTTTCCAACAGTCAGAAAAATGAGATCAAGGCTCTCTCCAAATATACAGAAAATGAACAATGAAACATTATCAGAACATAAGGAAATTTTATTCCTTTAAAAATTTATTCCTTTAATTTGCCTGAAGAAGGTCATGAGACTGGAAATGTACAAAAATATGATGAATAAAATATAATATATACATTAAAACAAATCCACATTATTACCAAAAACGTTTGCGGTTTCTCTCTTTTTTTAAAATATACATTTTTCTCTAATTAGAACAATTATAACCTTTTCCCTATACATACATATATATATATATATATATATATATATATATATATATATATATATATATATATATACACATACTTAGATAGATAGATAGATAGCAATGTTTTTGTTGAAGCAGAGTGGAGATTACTCTCATACAAAGCCAGAGGTGTTCTGTCATAATGATTTGAGCCAGGTGTTTACAAGGCACTTCCTGACCCCATCACAGTCACTCATAGGAGTCTAAGTAAAACCAAGTGTTTTTTTATTGAGATATCATCTCTAGAAAAGTTCTCATTCAAGGCTTGAGACCCCATTCTAACCTTATATGTATCTGTGTATATATATTTATACTAGCAGCATGGCCCCGGCGTTACCCATGCTTGATTCAAAAATCATACGACTCATACAGCAATCGCTATCACTTGACTTAAAATATTTTTGCCCTTCCTTGCCTTTAAAGGAGTGCCCTTTGTCATGCAGATGTTGCTTCATGTCTTACTTCTTGCCTATCTCACACTGTGAATTTTTTCTAAGCTCTATACTAAACATTAAATCTGTTACGAAAAAAGAACTAAACAAAAAAAACACAAAACGATCAGCTTTAAAAAAAGGACTCGTAACTGGAAAAACTGAATGAAAAAAGAATGTTAACAACAAATACTTTTTCACACCCAACCCAGTTCTGCGGAATCAGAATCAACATTGAGTTTAAGCAAGTGAATTAGCCAATTGGAGTAAAGTGCCATGCAGATTTAAATTTTTCCCACTTGTGACAAATGCAGCTAACGATTTTTTTTGCATGCTAGCATGCTAGTTAACATTTATGTCAGTCAGCTGTTGGCTCTCACGTTGGCCAATCGAATCTTCCTGCCTATTCGTGGCAGCCAGCTATAGGCTCTCGCTCTGGCCAGTAGAAAATGGCCACAAACTACATGAAAACTACTGTAGAAGCATTAAAAAATTGATTATTTCCACTATCGATGGAAGTTGGGAAATGCAAAGTCAGTCTTGGTCTTTCCACTAACTTGGAGCATGTGCATGTAAATTTTGGTGCAAATCCGTCGAAAATTGCGGCCGTGCATTCATTACACACACACACACACACACACACACACACACACACATCCTGCATTTTATAGATAGAGATATATATGTTGGCTGTTGATAAGAAGCTCATCCACCCTTTGATAGGTCTTGGTTTTCATCCTATGGGATGACATGCCATTCTCCTTACTAGCATAAAAACTTTGGAGGATATATATACCTATATATATAAAGGATTTATATATATGTGTGTGTGTGTGTGTTTGTCTGTGTGTGTGTCTGTGTGTGGTTGAGTGGTTGAAGGTAATGAGACGAAGTGGAACTATTTTATACATAAAATGTATTTCACCTCCGTGTATGATTTTTAAATGTAAGTCTTCAAAACAGACTTTATGAGCATCACAGAGATATACTGTATAACAACACTTTAAACACACTGTTGGTTCACCATAATACACCTGACAACAATTTTTTTGTATTAAATGCCAGTCAGATCAGAAGAAAAAAGCATTCACTAATATTAAAATGCATTGACCATGTACTAATTTTACAATACCTACAATAGTACCATAATGCAGTATACGAGAAAAAAGAGAAAAAAAAAATAGACAGAGTCACTCAGAGTCAGCTAATTTCAAATCCAACAAATATTAATGGCTTCACTACATAATAAAATGAACTTTTTGGTTGGTGGATCTAATAAGATAAATTTACTCTCTTTACCTAAAAAAATGCAATTCATTTTCCTTATACAGTTTTGTTTTTCTTTCTGGCCTGAAGACATCTCTCTTGCACATGGAGACACATGTCTGTAAAAGCTTTTCCAAATTGCCACATTATCTCCACTTTTGTTCAAATATTATTCTACATCCTAGTAACACACACGCGCGTGCACACACACACACACACACACACACACACACACACACACACACACACACACACATATATATATATATTTGTATAAAGGATAAAAGATAATTGGAAAAATGTGTAGTTGTTCTGTTGATGGATTCAACTGTTTTCTTTCGAGTTTTTGATATATTTGTTGTGTATATTGGCTTGAGAAAATAGTGATTCTGCTAGGAAAGGTGATACTGCAAAAAAACTGGGGCATAAATTAATATTTGGATAATATTCAATGGCGGCACTCTTGAAGATTTTCCTTCTGAGTGGAATACTTTCTTTTTTAAGAGTGTAGCATTTATAAAATCAAAATTATGGTTGAATATATTTCTATATAACACTAGTGCATTTAACATGGCAACACATACACTATTTATACATGTGAAATATTCTCTTCAAACAAAGTAACTGACATAATTTTTCAGTTGACCATATGCGTATACAATAGCATTTCTAAATTCTTCTAGTTGCTAATGACATTTTGTTTGTTCTTTATAGATACTTTGTTTCAATTAATTCATTTCGTGTTTTGCCTCGAAAAAATTGACATTGGATGAAATGCATTGGCTAAAACTATACAATTTTCCTATTGTCTTTTTTCCTTTATATATATTGTCTTTTTCTACAGGTTAATTATGAGAAATTATATATATATATATATATATATATATATATATATATATATATATATCAATTATTCGCAATGATTCATCTCCCCCGGTTAGCGATTTGAAAAAACCCAACATAGTTTACAAATTCAGGTGCCCTTTGGGAGATTGTATCTCCAACGAACTAAATAATATCTATGTTGGTCACACCACAAACTCGCTTTCATGACGCTTGACACTACATTTGAATGATAACTCTAACATTTTTAGCCATTTAAAACAACATGCCTGGCCGCATACACAATTCCGGAAAATCCTTGTCGAAAACACAACTATACTTAAACATGAAAACAATATATATATATATATATATATATATATATATATATATATGAAATTAAAAAAATAAATAAATAAACATCATGTATATATGTGTATATATATATATATATATATATATTTGAAATTATTAGGAGAATTTGATGATTATATTTAAGTGATTCATCGAGTCTAAAACCTCTACAGAATGTAGAAAGCACTGGACGGCCATTTCGTCCTATATTTGGGACTCATCAGCAGTGCACATCCACTACCGAGAATTGAAACCCTGACATTTAGGTTGTCAAGCAAAAACCATACCAACTATTCCAACGGGCCTCGGTGACGAAGAGGTAGCAAATCAGACTCAATATAGCGCCGCTCACTCACATATTCCGTGGTGGAACTCTACTGAACTCTACTCTACTATATATATGATGGACTCTTCCATTGCCTTTGATTTATGAGGGTCTGATAGCTCAGCTCATGGAACTGAATAGCTAGTCAGAGTACTTGCATATATTTTATTATAGTGGAAAAGGCTTGTGCAGGACCAATCTCAAATTTCTGGAATAACTGAATACAGAAGAATGGTGAACAAGGTCTCCAAAGTTTCCTCATCAGGTTTTGAATTCAGAGTAGTCCTTCTTGTAGACTGGTCAAGGATAAATAGTTCAGTCTGTCCTGCCCATAGGTAGGGGAGATGAAGATGGATTCATGCCTTTCCCATTTTCACATAAGTGAATGTAATAAACTCAACTGGAATTCAAACTCCTCAGTCCAATTTCTCATTCCAAGCCACTTATTCACTACTCCACCATGCACCTTGTATACAGTGCTGTATAAAAGTCTGAGATAATATTAAAAAGATTTGTCTCTTTTTTTCAGATAATCAACCAATCTTAATTAAACTATATATTCATTAAGAAAAAACTTTATTAAATGAATTAGGAAACACTTTCAAAATTTTTTATTAAGCTGGAATAGAAATATCAATTAAAAATTAAGATGTGCAAAAGTAAGTGAATCTTACATTTACACTCTGTATTTTTGTTTTACATGGTTGCCAGTGCAAATAATTTTTTGTGCATTTGTAAAAATCAATATGACACATGTTCATTTTTAGGTAAGCAGTGTACACTGCAGTCAACCTATATAACACATTGGGTATGCAAAAGGGTTCAGTTAGAGACTAAATTTTTAAAAATATCAGTGATAGAGCTAACAAATTCAGTTGTATAGATATTAGTTAGTAAGACTGGGTTTCATGCTTTTGTGATCATCAGACGAACTGGTTTATTTTTTAAAAATGGATCTATTTAGGCTTATTTGTGTTTGGTTATGTTTGCTGGTGGGAGGGGGAATTTATATATATATATATAAATATATATATATATATTTGCTGAATCAGTTGGGTTTCAATCCCAGCTTGAAGCAATCAGATTCTAGCCACACTGATGAGCTGTGATACAGTGAAACAGTCTGTCTGTGGATGACAATATATATATATATATATATATATATATATATATATATTTGCGTATTTAGGCAGCAATCCTTCTTTCATGCACATTTCATTAAAAACGACTGACAAGGTGCTTTTATTTAGTTTTTTATATAATTTCTTGATCAAAAGAACTTCCTGAAGCTTTAATAAAAACCAAAAAATGATAGGGAAAGCTACAAAAAGCTATCAAAATGATTTGGAGTGCACGTCTTCATTGTGCGACATAATAAATGAAAGGCATGACATCTTCACAATCATGAAGTGACTGTCCATGGAAAATATCTGCAAGAGCAATTAGGTATCTAGTTTGGCAAGCCCAGTTAGATCCTGCTGTGACATCTGTGGTTCTTCAAGGCTCCATAGTCAATGGTGGAATCAATATGCATACATCTACAATGCAACAAAATCTGAATAATGCTGATCTTCATGTCAGAATACCTAGAAAAAAGCCACTGCTTACAAAAAACACAAACAAGCTCTGCTCAACTATGCCAATCTCATATTAAGCTATAAACCTTCTGGCAAACGTTTTTATGGTTAAATAAGACCAAGCTAGAGATTTTGGGGAGGAACCATATGCAGTGTATCTGTCAAGCTCCAAATACAGCTTTTTGAAAAGAAGAATTTAAACATGGTGGCAGGAGAATTATTATTTTAAGTGCTTTGTTGCAGCTGGAACAGGCAATATAGTACACGTTGATAGCACAATAAACCCTGCAAGATACCAAGCAAGTTTGAATTAAAGTGTCTTGTCCTCGTTTCGAAAGTTGGGTGTAGGTCAGGGCTGGTACTTCCAACAGGACAATGATCTGAAGCATCAAAGCAAATCCACAAAATCCAAAATGGGTTTGAAAATAGAAAATTAAAGTCTTTGAATAGCCTAATCAAAGTAATTGTAAATCTGTGGTTCGAGTTAAAGAAGGCAATACATGCAAGAAACCCAGATATTATCAAGCAATTGTGGGAGTTTTGTTAAGAAGAATGGTCAAAAATCGGCACTCACTAATGTCAGAAACTTAAAAATTACAGAAAAAAACTGGTTGACTTTGTGACTACAAAAGGGGGAGTGACCAAATATTAAATAATAAGGGTTCACATACTTTTGCTCATTTTTAATTGATATTTCTATTCCAGCTTAATAAAAAATTTTGAAAGTGTTTCCTAATTCATTTAATAAAGTTTTTTCTTAATGAATATATAGTTTAATTAAGATTGGTTGATTATCTGAAAAAAAGAGACAAATCTTTTTAATATTATCTCAGACTTTTATACAGCACTGTATACAAGGTGCATGGTGGAGTAGTGAATAAGTGGCTTGGAATGAGAAATTGGACTGAGGAGTTTGAATTCCAGTTGAGTTTATTACATTCACTTATGTGCAAATGGGAAAGGCATGAATCCATCTTCATCTCCCCTACCTATGGGTAAGAGAGACTGAACTATTTATCCTTGGCCAGTCTACAAGAAGGACTACTCTGAATTCAAAACCCGATGTGGAAAAAAAACAAATTACATGAAAAATAAGGAAAACATCAGCCTACAACAATAAATAAAAAAACTGTAAACTTTGTCTAGAGCAGACAATAATTATAACTATATTCCAAGAACAATTATTAAATAAACAATCAGAACTTATCTAAAAATGCAGAAACCAAAACAAATTTTTACTATGTTACTTAAAAATCAAAAACTAAAAAAGAATATTTTGTAAAATAACACCAGGAAAAATACAAATATATGTCCTCAGATAATGTAACAAAATTTAGACAAAACCAATGCTTTAAAATAAGCAAATAAAATAAACAAATTAAGTAAATAATAAACAGACGAACAAACTGTGAATGAATACATAAACACAAATAAATGTAATTGTTGTAATGGAATAACCTGTCACCCCCATGAGTGACTACACTATAGGTAGTAACTACCTATAAGTATCTGTAAGTCAATGGACTATAGAGATTAGCTGGGATCTGTTGAGTATGACTTATACTTACACGAGAAGTACTTACTTTTCAATAGTAGCATTCACTACTAGATTGACTTGCGACGACCTTGTGCATAACTGTTACATTTATTCTTATTGTACTGGTTATTACAATAAACCTTTACGTATTACATCAAGTATATACTCCTATTAGCACATAATATAACAGTAATATAATTAAATAATTAAGTAATCGACAATCAATAATGAGTAAAAACTTAGTAAACAACATTATAAAACAGCTTCAAAGAACTGCATTCAAATCCACAATTATTACTACTCACTAGCCTTGAGAATAACTTGTGACATAATCGTTACTTAAAGTTGTGTTCTAGTATGAAATAGATTGTCGCTGCTTGATTATATATATATATATATATATATATATATATATATATATATATAATCATTTATTTAAATATTATAACATAAATATGTTATAAAATCACTACAAAAATAGCCAAGTCATGATGTTGAATGTAGATTCTACATTCGACATCATCACTTGATAAGACACTGGGAGTGTTGAAACAAAATGGCTATTTTTGTAGTGATTTTATAACATATTTATGTTATAATATTTAAATAAATGATTATATCTGCTCTACTCTGTATTGAGCACTCTTTAAAGAATAATAATTGTTGGTTATTGGAATTTACTCTGTATATACCAATCCCACACTTGGGTATATATATATATATATATATATATATATATATATATAATAGCTGCCCACTTGTATTCAAAGATACCCATTTACTAGGGTGGCTAACTATAATTACCTTCCCAGACAAATGCAAATTACTAAATAAATGATCCGAATTCATCTCAAAATGCAGACATGAAAACAAAGTTTTACTACATTACTTACAAATTGAATACTAAAAATGAATACCTTGTAAAATACCAACACAAAAAATGCAAATATATGCACTATATACAACACAGAAAATGTAATACACTTTTTGAACAAATTCAATACGACAGACTAATGATAACCAGCATGCGAGAAAAAAAATGCATAAGACTTAATAAACAAATTAACAAACTACAAATGCAAACGTAAAAACAAGTATATGCAATAATATTAACAATCAACAACAACTAATTAAGTATTCAATAATATATAATGAGTAAAAACTTAATAAAAAACATTATAAAACAGCTCCAAATAGCTGCATTCAAATCCACAATTATTCTTACTCACTAGCCTCGAGAATAACTTGATACATAACTATCACTGCCCACCCAATAACCATCAGGATAATACCATAAGTCTTACTACCCATAATGCACCACTGACTAGCATCAAGATGTTGAGCCAAACTGCCTGTTGTTAGGCAAGCTTGCTGTTTTTATATCTGTGGTTTAATAGTTGCTGGCCTCCAGGCACGTCATTTTACATTTTTTTTGATTTTTTTTTTGGCTACCATGTTCACGATTGTGCATTAGACTTTTGTAGGGATTTGTTTGGTGGACCAGATGTGATGTTCAAAGCCCCTGCGCAGAAGACATTTATTTTGGGTTTTGCTTTCTTAGTGCTCACATCCAGCAGAAATGTCTGGTGAAATGTATTTGGGAATTAGAAAGAGATCTTCATAAAAATAGTATAACAACTTATGATATAAATAAAGTTAAATATTCACTTATCTTGTCTCCACTAAGAGTTCTACAGAACTGAAACCACACTTACAATCAAATCTTCTGAAGAGTAGATGTAAATCTGTGTAACTCAGAGTCGAATCAAGATAAGTGAATATTTAATATAATTTATCATAATACACATATATATTCTTTGCTCCTCACTTCTGCCTGATGATTTTAGTTTACACATGAAACTGACTGTAGCATAATATATATATATATATATATATATATATATATATGTATATATACACACACACATTTTAGAGAAAAAGTTTAAGTTAATGCATCCATTTATGCATTGAGATAATGTGCATGATGCCTCACCTTGTGACATTGTTTCCAACTTGACTAGCATTTACGATTGTCATTGATAAGTCATGAAATTTTTTTGACATGAGTTCCAAGTGAAGATGAATGGGTAAAAGACTTGTTTCGCAAATCATGCTAGCTTTACTGTATGCTCACTGTTGTAGTCTTCAGACAGAGTAAATATAAATATATATATATATATATATATATATATATATATATATATATATATATATTAACCACTAATATTATCAATATATATATATATATTAACCACTAATATTATCAATATATATATATATTAACCACTAATATTATCAATATATATATATATTTATATATATATATATATATATGTATATATATTAACCACTAATATTATCAATATATATATATATATATATATATTTATATATATATATATATATATATATATATATATTAACCACTAATATTATCAATATATGTATATATATATATATATATACATATATATATATATGTATATATATATTTATATATATATATATATATGTATATATATATATATATATATTTATATATATATATATATATATATATATTAACCACTAATATTATCAATATATATATATATATATATATACATACATATATATATATATATATATATATATATACATATATATAATATATATATATTATATATATATATATATATATTTATATATATTAACCACTAATATTATCAGTATACATATATATATATATATATATACACACATATATATACATATATATATATATATATATATATATATATATATATATATATATATATATATAAGTTTCATTAAATACAACTGATAAGGTACTGCGGTTAAGTTTTTTATTTAATTTTTTATATGTTCTTATAATTTTTCTTTTTTCTGGACATAAATTATATAGAAATTGTCCAAATGTTTTGTATTCCAAGTGCTTTAGGCTATACCTTTAGTGATTATCAAAGATGATTTTAATTTTAAATTTTACTGAATGTATGGATTATTTTATTTATGTATCTAGAGTTATTGGAATGTTTTATTTACCAAACATGGTCAGTAGATTGTGGCCATGTTCATAGTTGATATTGAGTGTTGGCTTTTACTTTTTTATTAAAAATGCTTCCATTATTTATCTTTTTTTACACATGGATAAGGCTATTATGTTTGTATTATCAGCAAGAATGTTCTGGATAGAAATTGATAGGTCTCCATGTGTATTTAAATGAGACTTGAGCTCTGGAGAGATGGAGCATGAGTCTTCTTGTTAGGCATGTTGTAGTAGATCCAATTATAATTATTTATCAAATTGATCAACAAAAAAAAAGAAAAAGCCAACACTCAATAATATCAACTATGAAGACAGCCACAATGTGCTGACCATGTTTGGAAAATAAAACATTCTTATAGCTCTAGATACCCACATAAAACAGTTTATACATTCAGTTAAAAGTAAAAATAAAATCATCCTTGATGATGGCTAAAAGTATAGCATACAAAACATTTGGACAATTTTGACAAAATTTATGTTCAGTAAAGATAAAAATTATAATAAGAAAAGAAAAATTAAACAGAAGCCTTAAATGTAGTAACATGACAGTGATATTCAATAAAACTTGTATAAAAGTGGGATTGCTACCAAAATACACAATTATATATATATATATATATATATATATATATATATATATATATATATATATATATATATATATATATATATATATGCACATTTCATTAAAAACGACTGACAAGGTGCTTTTATTTAGTTTTTCATATAATTTCTTGTGCGATCTAATAACGTTTTTCTTTACAGATGATAAATTATATAAAAACTGTCCAAATGTTCTTTTTATCCGAGCGCTTTCGGCTATACATGTAGCCATTTTCAAGGATTATATATATATATAATTATATATTATTATATTTTATATAATTTATCATCTGAAGAGAAAAACATTATTAGATTGCACGAGAAATTATATAAAAAACTAAATAAAAGCACCTTGTCAGTCGTTTTTAATGAAATGTGCATAAAAGAAGGATTGCTGCCTAAATACACACACATATATATATATATATATATATATATATATATATATATATATATATATATATATATATATTGTCATCCACAGACAGACTGTTTCACTGTATCACAGCTCATCAGTGTGGCTAGAAATCCGATTGCTTCAAGCTGGGATCGAAACCCAACTGATTCGGCA
Source organism: Acanthosepion esculentum (assembly GCA_964036315.1). Taxonomy (NCBI): domain Eukaryota; kingdom Metazoa; phylum Mollusca; class Cephalopoda; order Sepiida; family Sepiidae; genus Acanthosepion; species Acanthosepion esculentum. Next base: position 73,913,405 of record OZ038493.1, on the reverse strand, counting down.
AATATATATATATATATATATAAATTACCCCTCCCACCAGCAAACATAACCAAACACAAATAAGCATAAATAGATCCATTTTTAAAAAATAAACCAGTTCCTCTGATGATCACAAAAGCATGAAACCTAGTCTTACAAACTAATATCTATACAACTGAATTTGTTAGCTCTATCACTGATATTGAGTGCTTTCCACAAAGCACTGCACATATAATATATAAATATATATATATATATATATATATATATTATACGTGCATGTAACTTAATAACGTTAAACAAACCCTAATCAACAACGGCTTCCCTAACCATCTTATAGACCTATTTCTCCCTAAAGTAAGTAATAATGAAAGTGAACTGACAGTCAAAAATCACATACACATTTATTACAAAAACCAAATGCATCAGAATTACATCAAGACGAATCCTCACTAAGACATATTATAAAGAAATACACCTCCCCAATCGACCCAAATATAAAAATCAAATTAATTATCTATTATAAAAAATTTAAGACCGCTAACCTCATCCTCAAAAATAACAACACACCTGCTAAGTCAAAATTGCAAAGAACGAACATTATCTATGAGTTCAAATGCCCCTAAAGGAACTGTGTTCCTAATGAAACCGGACTCATAAATAATTACATCAGTTACACAACTACATGCTTATCCAGACGTCTTACGTTACACCTATCTGACCACAGCTCCATTAGAACCCATTTAAACACACACAAAAATTTACCAGACTCCATTAGAAATATACTAGTAGAAAACACAAATATATTAATTGCTTCCACCTGTAAAAAAAGGTTAAAAATAATAGAGGCTGTAATAATAAAAAAGAAAAAGCCTACCCTTAACAATATTAACTACGAACAAAGCCACAACGTGCTAACCGTATTTGGAAATTAAAACACCCCTACTACACACTAAGACATACACATAATGCACAAACTCAATTAAGCTGAAAAATCAAATCATCCTTGATAATGGCTAAAGGTATAGCCGAAAGCGCTCGGAAAAATAAAACATTTGGACAGTTAGTTCTTACACACCCTTTGTCCAGCAAAGAAAGCTCTTGTTCGTACACAAGAAAAATTAAATAAAAAAAAAACGTAGTACCTTGTCTGTCGTTTTTAATGAAACTTGCATAAAAGAAGGATTTCTGCCTAAATATACAACTACATATATACATATACATATATATATATATATATATATATATATATATATATATATATATGTATGATGTGGGCATGGAGTTAAAATTGATGTTTCTGACCAGGTTTGAATCTCATCGTGATCAATTTTTCACAAAGCTGACTTCATGATGTTATCAGCTGGGGTGGTTATCCCAGCCTGCAGGATCTGAAAAGCCAAACGACAAGTTGACCCAAGCTTTGTGTGTGAAATTGGGCAAATGTAACTGTTCAAAAGCCAATGATGTTAGCGCTAGCACAATGTCACAAGGCATCATGACCAACGGTTTGAGCATATGGATCTTATTTAAACTGTTGATCTTGATCAGATTATGCGCTTCCAGGCATCTACAGCAGGAATTGGTTAGTCATCCTGGCAGATGGGTGTCCCCAGAAACAAGTAGCTGGCCAGTATTTAAATATATGCCTGTGTGTGTGTGTGTGTGTGTGTGTGTGTGTGTGTGTGTGTGTGTGCACCTATACAAACCTACGTACATATATACATAACACAAATCAAAATAAGCAACAATTAACAAGATCATGGATGTCAAAATATTAAAAAATGACAAAATATATTTAAAAAATCTCAGAATCTGGAAAATTCTAAAACTAATATCACAATCACATAACAAAACAAGCACAAAAATCTCAGATTTCAAATTTTTCTCTCCAGAATCTTTTTTTATATATCTATATGTCTACCACTTGCCCATGCTTTGACTATTTCTGCCATATCTGGTCGAGTCTTTCTGCTATATATTTTATGATTCTTGATAAAATCCAAAGAAGAATCTGCAATATCATTGGTCCTGACATGGCATCTCAGCTTCAGTCACTTTCCCATCGCTATAATGTAACTTCCCTGTGCCTTTTCTATAAAGACTTTCATAGTAATTGTTCTAATGAACTTTGCTCTATGTTGATAATTTTCTAAGCATAGCTTAGATTTGGCACAAGGTTGAAAGTATGAGGCACCCAGTGAGAATTGAACTCATCATTCACTCGTAACTGATCTAGAGAAACAAGCTTGCTTGCCATTATGTCACATCAAAGTGCCTAGTGAATTTTGCACTATGGTACGTAGATAGTTCTAGATTGGCAACAAGGCCTCATCATTTTACAGTTGAATTGGCTAGATGTACTATGCTAACAGTTTCTTTTCTTACACTTCCCACTTGTGGAACTATCTTCCAGCTTCTTGCTTCCCAGTCAACTTTGATCTTCAAAAACTGAAATACTCTGTCAATCATTATCTACTGTCTTATATAAAGTCTATAGGTGATGGTAATTATAATATTGCTAGGAAAGTTGGTTCCTTGTGTCATGCTAAACAGTTTCTCTTTCCAGAATCTATCTTACAAATCAATAGGTCTACCATTGATCCATGCTTTGGATATTGCTGCCACATATAGTCCAATGCTTCTGCTATGTATTTAGAGATTCTTGATAAAATCCAAAGAAGCATCAGAAATATTATTGTTCCTGACCTGGCATCTCTGATTCAGTCCCTTTCCCACTGCCACAAAGTTGCTTCCCTTTGCCTTTTGAATTGGCTAAATGCAACTATAAGTTCGATACTAACAGTTTCTTTCCTCCCTCTTCTCGCTTGTTGAACTCTCTTCCAGCTCAACTTTGATCTTCAAAAATTTCAATGCAATGTCAACCATTATCTTCTTGATTCCTGTTCTTTTATTGTTCTTGCTTTTTAATAATGTTTCTTTTTTTTTCTTATTCTTTCCCTTGAGTCTTAGTGGCTTTACTGCCTTGCTTGGAGTGAAATGATTTTTTTTTAAAATCATATCAAGGGTGCACATATGAAAAGACTTTGAATTTCATGAAATTTCTTTCTTCTTCGCTTTCAACAGATTTGTGCAAAAATCATCCCAAGGAGCATACACAGAAATACTAACAACATCAAATTACATATTCCCTCGATAAGTTTACGAATATCACAGAGACATACAGACTCTCTTCACGTGTCAAGCCAGAACGTGATAAGTTAGAGCAATTAATGTGATTTATATAAACCATATATATATATATATATATATATGATAAAAATATAGTTTTAAGTTAATGCTATATTTATGAGTAAAAGTGCTCAAAATCGGAGATAGTGTATGTAAATATAAAAAGCAAACACTTAGGTCAATACTAAATGGTGACAGTCTGTTTCATGCTTGAATGCAGTTGTTAGGCAATAAAGATTGCATTCAAGCATGATACAGATGGTCACATACATATATATATAGAGAGAGAGAGAGAGAGAGTTGTATATTTAGGCAGCAATCCTTCGTTTATGCATGTTTCATTAAAAACGACATACAAGGTATTACAATTGAGCTTTTTATTTAATTTTTCTTGTGTTCGAACAAGAACTTTCTTTACAGGACAAAGGGTGTCTAAGAACTGTCCAAATGTTTTATATTTCCGAGCGCTTTCGGCTATTCCTTTAGGCATTATCAAGGATTATTCGATTTTTCAGCTTAATTGAGTGTGTGCATTATGTATATGTCTTAGTGTGTAAAAACTTAACCTCGTACACAAGAAAAATTAAATAAAAAACTTAACCATAGTACCTTGTCTGTCGTTTTTAATGAAACTTGCATAAAAGAAGGATTGCTGCCTAAATATATATATATATATATATATATATATATATATATATATTGTATCTCCATTATGTCTCTGTCTTAGTGAGTAGTAGGAATGTTTTTAATTTCCGAATACGGTCAGCACATTGTGGCCTTGTTCGTAGTTAATATTGTTAAGAGTTGGCTTTTTCTTTTTTATTATTAAGCCCTCCATTATTTTTAATCTTTTTTTGCAGCTGGATGCAGTTAATATATTTGCGTTTTATATATATATATATATATATATATATATATATATATAACTGGATATTTAATATGTATTACTTAGTAGTTTGATCATTAATAAGAAAAAGAAGTAGAAGTGAGAAAACAAGAAATGAAGAAAAGACTTGAGATAAATTGCCATTTTGCAAGATCTACATGGTTTGATTTGTTCAGAGTGTAACATGAGGTAGTAGCTGAGATATAGGCATATGATGATAATCAACACGTATGTGTAGTCAATTGATAGAGACTCAAGGGAAAAATATTCCATGAATTGTAGAAATCGAGAATTAAATTTTGGACAATATTCCAGAAGTAGGCAAACAAGACAGACAAAATTATGGTCTGGTTTTGTCATACTAGCTGTGGATGCTAAAATGAGCACTTTCATTTTACTTAAAGAATTGGAGTTCTGACTTGGGTAAAACATTTTTAATGCCTATGTGATGTTTTTGTCTTTTGTCTATCTTTCCTTTTTACCCCTGCTGCTACTGGCCTTTCACTCCTGATTTTTGGGATAGACCCCTACAACCTTCACTCACTCTTAATATACTAGAATGTCAGTTAAAAATTCTTTTTTTCTTTATATGTGCTGTGTCCCTTCAGGACATAGGCAATTATGGCTATCCACTTCCCCCTATCCTTTGTGGCTCTCAATAAGTTTTGTCCTTCTACCACCTCCCCTATATCATGTTCTGTCATCCACTTACTTAAGCCCACCAGGTATGTCATGTGTTGCTTTCCCTTGTCTCTCTTTCCCTCTATTTGACCTGTGAGTATCTGATTCTCCAGGCCCTCTTTTCTCATTATGTGTCCCAGAAATTTCATCTGCCTCTTCCTGATGTTTAGTATAAGCTTCCTCCTTGTTTGCATCCTCTCCAAGACCTCATCGTTGTTCACACGCTCGGTCCATGATATCCTTAGCATCCTTCTGTAGAACCATATCTCTGTTGCCTCGATTCTCTTCTTCATCTTTGAGGAGACCGTCCAACATTCGCTGCCATATAAGAGGACATATGTCACATTGCAGCTCAGTACTCTTTTCTTTGTTACCAAAGGAATCCTTGTCTTGCAGTACTCTGCCCAGCTTTTGGAATGCATCCTTGGCCATCCCAATACGTCTTCAGATCTCAGCATCACACTTACTGTCTTCTGTCAAAACACTTCCCAGACATTTAAACTTCTGCACCTGCTTGATTTTAGTGTCCCCCAACCTGCAAATTGCATTTTGGGCACATACTTTTACAGATGACAATGCATTTTGTCTTCTTGCATTTTACGTTTAGTCGCTTCTTCTGAATCTCCTTCGCTAACTTCTGTAGGAGGTTTTGTAATTTCTTTTCCATGTCTGCTATCAGTACTGTGTCGTCTACATATCTTCTGACTGTTCAAATAATTTATCTGAATGTTCATCCTTTGAAATAACTTAATATATATTTTTAAAAAAAAGATCACTTATTCTTGTGGCATTTGACAGAAGAGATTTTTGGAACACTTTTGTTTAAATCTCACCCCACACCCCTTCACCCAACAAGATATCTTCCTCCTCCTTCTCTGTCCTGGGTATGATGATAAACTACATCCACACCCAGGGTAAGATGATAAACTACATCCAACAGCAAGGCTTCTGATCAGGAGGTTTTAAGGAACTTGGAACCACCTCTTAATTGCTGGTGTTCCCAGGTCCACCCTGACCCCGGGCGGTAGCACCTGTTAGGGTCTAGCTATGGGCAAATAGTTAACCCCAAAACTGAGGTAAAAAGCATTGTAAAAGTATAAAAATGGGTTTTACTACTAGAAACACTTTGTAAAAAATTATTACCAGAAATAAATTGTTGAAGAAAAAAAATATTACCAGCAATACATTTTTCAGGAAAAAAATATTACCAGAAATAGATTTTTGACAAAACAAAATATTACCAGGAAAAAAAGTTGTCGGCATTAAATAACCCATTGAGGTTGATATGGCATAAAAGAGAACAAACCAAACCAAACCTCCCCATTCTGTTATCATTTTTACCCCTTCTTCTCACTTATTGCCTCTTGCTACGACAAATTTTTCTTTTCTTTCCTTCTTGTGTGTCTTCCTTTTTTTAAATCAATTTATTTCCTGTGTTTGACGAATTTAAACCAGTCTGAAGATGCAGCGTAAACCAACTGTTGAAATAAATTTAAGTCTATAATTGGAAAATTCAAATGTAAGCTTTTTCTTTGAAATTTTTCTTAAACACACACACATATATATATATATATATATATATATATATATATATATATAAATAAAAGAACAGTAAGATATAAAATCCAGTGTTCTTATAGATATTTTTACACAATAGTGCTCAATGTAAGTTTACAGAGCATTAATATTTTATATTAATTGATTTAAAATATGGTTTTTATCGCTACACAGTGATAACCATGTTTCGAAAATGGAAGCCAAAGTTTGACGAGGAAATGGAACTAATGTCTTTAATTTGGTAACAAAACTGAATTCAGAGGCTTTGGCTTCCATTTTCGAAACATGGTTATCACCATATAATGGTTATCACCATATAAACCATATTTTAAATCAATTAATATAAAATATATATATATATATATATATATATATATATCGGAATGGATTTTTAATTTATTAATCTAACATATTTTAATTTGTTTATAAAATGTTATTTTTTAATGGCTACACATATTTGAGTTGATGATCTGTTTATTTTTTTAATATAAATAAATATACTGTTTAATAAATAAACACATCCTCTACTCAAATATGGGTATCCATTAAAAATGCATAAACAATGAAGTAATTTATATTATATTTGTGTGTGTGTGTGTGTGTGTGTATATGTGTGTGTATATATGTGTGTGTGTGTGTATATGTGTGTACAGATGTGTTCATTGATTCCTCGTAGTGAGACAGTGTGTATGTATGGAGAGGGGATATACACATATATACACGCATGCTGACAGAAACACACGAAAATGGAAATAGATCTCAGAACACACAGGGGTCATTAAAAGATAAGAATGCCGATAACTACTCCATCATTTCTCGGACCAATCTTAATGGTTTTATAACCCTTCACACAGAACTTTTCAATGCCAGTTCAAGAAAGACATTTGGGTCACTAACACACAAAGAAAGAGAATGTCTCATATCGAGAATATTTAACATTGAAAAAACATAAAGAAAAAAAAAAATTATTTTTAATAATATGTGGAAAATTCTGCCCTTTGCCTGATGACGGTCGTAAGACCGGAAACTTGTGCAGCAAAATTATGGAAAATAAAGCATAATATTTTTTTAAAACATCCACATTACAACTAAAATCATTTGCAGATTCTCTCTTTTTTTTAATATACACACTTTTCTCTCGGAACTACTATAACCTCTTCCTTTTATTGATATATATATATATATATATATATATATATATATTCATATGGAGTTGATGAGACAAAGTGAAAAATCTTATAAATGACGTATTTGTTACAAAATAAAATCCTTGCATTTACCTTGATAAAGACCTTCAGAGGATAAAACACATTGACTAAGATTAGCTTTCCTTTTTGTCTTCATCCATTCCATATTGTTCTTTTTACAGATATACCCTATCTGAAATTTTACACACACACACACACACACACACACACACACACACACACACACACATACATACATATATATATATATATATATATATATGAATTTATGTATGTATCAAAGTATACACATGAGTAAATATGTGCCATAATATATTGATTTCCTCAGAAAATCAATACTTCTCATTCACCAATCATCAAATGAGTGTTCTGATCAGTTATCTTGACCTTGACTTGTCTGGCAATTGTCAGACACCTGATGTTGCCTTCTTTGCAACAGAGGACCAGGTAAACACAAATAAAACCGGAAGAAATTTACAAATTAGTAATTACAAAACAGTAGTCTCAATACACTCTAAAGTGTATCTTATTTTATGTATTGTGTCTCTTCGAGATGTGGGCAATCTTTGCTTTGTACATCAAAATCAACTAAATAAAATCCTTCTGCACGCTTGCTTTCAATATGTCCTGTGAGTGTTAAATTCTCTCAGCCCTCTTTCTTCATGCTTCCCAGAAATTTTAACTATATTTTTATATTTCTGGCATCTTGTCTACAGTCGCTCTCTCCCAGACATGCCGTCACCTTCCTCTGTCTTTTCTACAAATACTTTCACGGTAACTGCTCTGACGAGCTACTTTCGCTAGTTCCCAGACTGCATGAATTTAAGCATGCTACTAGGCCGGCATCTCGGTCCCACCCTTTCACTGTCAAAACAGTTAAATGTAGCCATCTCTCCTCCAACAGCTTCTTATCGTGCACTTCCCAACAGTAGAATTCCCTTCCTCTTACTTGCTTCGTTGATAGCTATAATCTTCAAATATTCAAATGTAATGTCAATCGTCATCTCCAGATGCCTTGATCCTGGTCCCCGTCCTTCTCTTCATCCTTTCCTCCATCATGCCTCTTTACTCTCGCTCCCACTCTCTTTAACCTTTTGCATGCTAGTGGCATTTTTGCCTTGCTTGGGGGTAAATGCTTAAAAAAAAAATCTATAAATGTTCTTTTAGTTCTAATTATAAGTGTCTCATTTGTTTTCTTTTGCCTGAAAACTTCCTCATTGCTTACATTTTTAGTTCATGGTATTCTCAGCATCTGTTTTCTTTCAATTTTTTTTTTTTTTCATCTGTAAGGAAATTGTCCAGCATTCACTGCCATATAGGAGGACAGATGTGACAGAAGTTCGGTGACTCTTTTCTTTTGTTTCTAAGGATCATTTCCTATATCTTAATATTTAGCTCATTTTGTATAGTTAACATGAAATGAAGAAACCCACACCTCACCTCATTGCTGCCAAACTGTTGTCACTAGGTTAGGGGTCATGTTTTGAAAGAAGACCTGAAAACTAAAAAGAGTACTGAGAAAATAGACAAACAAAAGAGGAGAACAAAACAAGATCTAAATATTTATTCTATGAGGAACGTCATTTGTGTAAAGAAAATTTCATGGAATTTTCTTAAGAGTCTCTGTAAAGAATGAAGGAAAAGTAAAATATACTCTGCTGGTGAATGAGCGAGCGAGTGAGGTCTACTGTCGATACCATGTGCGTTTATTGCGCAGAGTTCTAACTTTCACATTCATGACTCCAGCCAAAAAAGAAAGAGGACTAGCTTATTCATGTTCACAACATACATGTTTCCGTATCTGTCTATATTTCTGAGATGAGGTATTATGTACACTATTTACATTATTCAAACTATTGTCCTCATCTTTGTCACCATATTTATTACAATGTTTCGGCCTTTCAGTATCTGTCTATATTTCTGAGATGAGGTATTATGTACACTATTTACATTATTCAGACTATTGTCCTCATCTTTGTCACCATATTTATTACAATGTTTCGGCCTTTCAGTATCTGTCTATATTTCTGAGATGAGGTATTATGTACACTATTTACATTATTCAGACTATTGTCCTCATCTTTGTCACCATATTTATTACAATGTTTTGGCCTTTCAGTATCTGTCTATATTTCTGAGATGAGGTATTATGTACACTATTTACATTATTCAGACTATTGTCCTCATCTTTGTCACCATATTTATTACAATGTTTCGGCCTTTCAGTATCTGTCTATATTTCTGAGATGAGGTATTATGTACACTATTTACATTATTCAGACTATTGTCCTCATCTTTGTCACCATATTTATTACAATGTTTCGGCCTTTCAGTATCTGTCTATATTTCTGAGATGAGGTATTATGTACACTATTTACATTATTCAGACTATTGTCCTCATCTTTGTCACCATATTTATTACAATGTTTCGGCCTTTCAGTATCAGTCTATATTTCTGAGATGAGGTATTATGTACACTATTTACATTATTCAGACTATTGTCCTCATCTTTGTCACCATATTTATTACAATGTTTCGGCCTTTCAGTATCAGTCTATATTTCTGAGATGAGGTATTATGTACACTATTTACATTATTCAGACTATTGTCCTCATCTTTGTCACCATATTTATTACAATGTTTCGGCCTTTCAGTATCTGTCTATATTTCTGAGATGAGGTATTATGTACACTATTTACATTATTCAGACTATTGTCCTCATCTTTGTCGCCATATTTATTACAATGTTTTGGCCTTTCAGTATCTGTCTATATTTCTGAGATGAGGTATTATGTACACTATTTACATTATTCAGACTATTGTCCTCATCTTTGTCGCCATATTTATTACAATGTTTTGGCCTTTCAGTATCTGTCTATATTTCTGAGATGAGGTATTATGTACACTATTTACATTATTCAGACTATTGTCCTCATCTTTGTCACCATATTTATTACAATGTTTTGGCCTTTCAGTATCTGTCTATATTTCTGAGATGAGGTATTATGTACACTATTTACATTATTCAGACTATTGTCCTCATCTTTGTCACCATATTTATTACGTTTCGGCCCTTCACTATCTGTCTATATTTCTGAGATATGGTATTATGTACACTACTTACATTATTCTATTGTCCTCATCTTTGTCGCGATATTTATTACAACGTTTTGGCCTTTCAGTATCTATCTATATTTCTGAAATGCAGTATTATGTACACTATTTACATTATTCAGACTATTGTCCTCATCTTTGTTGCCATATTTATGACAACATTTTGGCCGTTGTACACTCTGACCTTCTTCAGGTGGTTAGAATGTCGAAATGAACCCTTTATTTCACTAACTGGGTTAGACTGTTCTAGTTCCATGTGCAATGCTTAATGGATGTCAGTTATAAGTTATCTCCTGTTAATTCCCTTCTCCACTGCCTTAACCGGTTATTGAACTCACACTCTTTGGATCCTGTTACTGGATCTAACTAACGACTTTATCCACTGTGACATGTGTCCTTGAGGACATCTGTGTATGAATTTCTGGGTATTATAAACCTCTTCAGCAAACATTTTTTTACCAGTAAAAAATAATGTAAATAGTATACATGTTTCCCATTTAATTTTTTATGCATAAACAAATGCTGAAAAGAGGTTGCTGCAGCTGACGGGGATTTTCAAATACGTGTGCCCATTGTCAGTTACCAGCCAGTTATGTTACCAAGATAAATTTTCTGTAGAAATTCATAGCACACCCACTGAGATTATCTCTCTTGCTGATGAGCATACATGATATTTTTTACAATCAATAATTAATCCTTTCAGAAAATATGAATGTAATTCTGAATAGCATGTTTAAGACAATGATTTGTTTATTAAATGAGAAGAGATAAGAAGATTTTGCATTTTGTTCTTGATAATGAACAAGACAATGAAAAGTACTGAAAAAAGAAACAGAAAAGGAAAACAGGAATTTGAGGTTTTTCCAGATGTGCAAATCCTTATTTGAAAATTGAAAAATGCAATAACAAAATTTTGTGTAGGTATGAGATATATATAAGTTTATTATATATATATATATATATATATATATATATATATATATATATATATATATAATAAATTAATATATATCTAATAATTCATTTACAAGCCAAAACACCTAAGGTTTTTCCAGATTAGTATATTTACTTATATTTATAAGATTATTATATATATATATATATATATATATATATATACAAGGTAACCAAAAAAGTTCTGTCCGTCTTTAAAGGAAAAAAAGAAAACGCTTCACAGTATGTGTAACTTATATTTAGTCTTCAAAGTAATCGGCATCGGCATCCAGCACATTCTGCCAACGTGTCTCCAGCTGTTCAATGCCCTTGCGGTAGAACTCGGGGCGGGGGTTGACGCAAAGAAGTCCGTGAGGGCTTTGCGCAAGTCTGCTTCATTCGTGAAGGATTTCCCACGAAGATGATTATCCAGGGAGTAGAACAGGTGGTAATCGGATGGCGCAAGGTCAGGAGAATAAGGTGGATGGCACAAAGTCTCCCACCCAAGTTGCTGTATGGTATCCCTGACCACTCGCGTGACATGCGGCCTGGCATTGTCATGGAGGAAAAGCACACCTTTGCGATTCACCAGTGCTGGCTCCTTCTGGCGCAATGCCTGTTGCACACGTTTCAATTGCTGCGAGTATAGGTCTCCAGTGACCATTTGGCCCATTGGTAGCAGTTCATAATGAACCACTTGATGACCTGTCCACCAGACACAAAGCATAATCTTGCGTGGGTGCATAAGCGGTCTTGTGGTGTGAGGGACAGCATCCTGAGGAGAAAACCAATGTCTGGAACGCTTGGGAGTTTCATACAGAACCCACTTTTCATCACTGGTAAGCACTCGATTGAATAAGGATGCGGTACGGTGGCGAGAAAGCAGCGATACGCAGGCTGCCACTCGTTGTCCCTTGTTGACCTCCAACAGTGCTTGCGGAACCCACTTGCTCAGTTTGTACGTCTTACCTAGTCGGTGCAGGTGAAGTCTAACTGTTTCATCGGAAACGTTGAACTGTCTTGCAAGTTCACCACACGTTAGACTACTGTCCTCTTCAATGGCCGCCTTCAGGACTCCGTCATTCAAGACCTGTGGTCGTCCACTGTGAGGCTCATCATGGAGAGACAAATCTCCTGACTTGAATTTTCAAAACCAACGCCTTGCTGTATGTTCATCCACAGCACTATCCCCAAATGCTTGACATATGCAGCGACTTTATGCAGCTGCTGATAAGCCCACTTTGAAGTCGTAAAGCAAACAGCCCCGAACGAGATCTCTAGACACTTCCATCCTTCTCACAGCTCTCTGGCTTATAACTGATGGCCGGGCACGGTGCGCATGTTTTTTATAATGTCTGATGTTCCTACTTCCGGCTGTCCGAATTTGAAAACAATTGCTACACGCATTTCGTATATATTTCAACTTCATTCAATGACTAATCAAAAAAATGGACAGTACTTTTTTGGTTACCTTGTATATATATATATATATATATATATATATATATATATATATATATATATATTTTTGTCATTCACAGACAGACTGTTTCGCTGTTTCACAGCTCATCAGTGTGGCTAGACTTCCGGTTGCCTCTAGCTACGATCGAAACCCGACTGAATTTGCGTCAGTCGGAACCTCTACCCGCTAATATATATATATATATATATATATATATATATATATATATATATATGTTTATAAATGTAAAAGACAATAGGAAAACTGTAATAGTTGCCAACACGTTTCGTCCAATGTGGACTTTTTCAAGGCAAAAAACAAAATGAATTTATTAAACAAATTAACTAATAATAACAAAACAAAATGTCCTTAGCAACTGGAAGAATTTAGAAAACGCTATTTTCATACTGTTAACTGAAAATTACGTCATTTACTGTCACGTGTGGAGATATTGTTTTTATTGCTGTGTTGACGGTTTCAACCATTTTCTTTTGATTTCTTGATACTGTTGTGTAAATTTGTTTGGGAGAGTAGTAATTCTGTTGAAAAAGTCCACATTGGACGAAACGCATCGGCAACTATTACAGTTTTCCTATTGTCTTTCTCTACAGGTTAACTCTGAGGAATTTTTCATGTATATATTTTCATGTATATATATATATGTGTATATATATATATATATATATATATATATATATATATATATATATATATATATATATATATATGTATATATATATATATATATATATATATGTATATATATATATATATATATATATATACATATGTGTGTGTGTGCGTGTGTGTATATATATCTATATATATAGAGACACGCAGAGATAGATATAAGTGTGAACATAAACTAAATAATGAGATATTATATATGCGTGTGATAACATACATATAGAGATGAGCAAATAAATATTTATTTAAGGTGTAAACAAAACAAAACATTGCTCAGTGTAGTTAAACAGAGTTATAAAGTATATATTACTAAATACACATATACCAACGTTTGTAGTGTGATGGTTACCCAATTAATCAGACACAAATGGTAAATGAACTTTTTAATACAGTTGTTTTTTAAAAATTCTGGCTCTCATGGGAGGAAACACTATATTATATACAGATTCAAAGTTCAAGGTTATTATAAGTTTAATATAATAATTGGGGTATAAATTCAAAATATAGAGTGTTGGTAGGTAGATATTTGAAAAAAATCATGATATATGATATAAACTTATATTCCCCTTAAAAAAAATATATGGGTAAATGTTAAAGGATATATGAGAAAAAAAGTAAAAAATGTGGGGAGTTAATTTAAAAATTATGAGACACAAGGAGTAAGCAATATAAATACAGGGGAGGGGTAGGCACAGTGTATTGTATTGTTGTTTGGTACGGTAGTTTACAAGTAATGTCATTGTCTGAAGAAATTAATATTGTACTGTATATCTTCCAAAAGATAACTCTCTCTCTTTCTCTAAACAATAAAATCCCAAATCACAAACATGTAGAGAATAGCCTATTTCAGCAGACAAAGATATCGGTCGTCTGTCTTATCAACCCAAGTGTGGACTGAGTTTGTGTCAGAAAGCTAAAAAAAAAAATAACAGTTGAAAAACTAATACAGAATTTATCCATTTCAATGTTTCCGTCAGACAAAAGGTATGAGGCAGGGGTCAGGGGATTTGTTTTAAAGGGATGTTTTATAAAATTAAACCTTATGAGATTAATTTGGGATTATATGAAGAATGAAATATTCATTTTTAAAATTAAAAGAGGAATAAAAAGCGGTTTAAAAATAATTTTAAAATAAATAGATAAAAGTATGTAAGGGATTAATGGAAAGAGAGTTGGGGGGGAGATCTTAGAGAAGGGGAAAGTTTATAAATTATAATTAATATAGTGTAAAGAGGTTATAGCGGAGGGAAATATAGATTAGGATTAGTTATACATTCGACATTTGAAGAGTTAGAGGGGAGTGAATATTATGGAAATATATATATATATATATATAATTATTTATTTAAAAATTATAACATAAATATGTTATAAAATCACTACAAAAATAGCCATTTTGTTTCAACACCTCCGGTGTCTTATCAAGTGATCGTGTTGAATGTAGAATAGATGGTTTTAAAAGCCTTTTAAAATTCTTTATTCTGCATTCAACATCATCACTTGATAAGACACCGGAGGTGTTGAAACAAAATGGCTATTTTTGTAGTGATTTTATAACATATTTATGTTATAATTTTTAAATAAATAGTTATATCTGCTCTACTCTGTATTGAGCACTCTTTTAAGAATAATAATTATTGGTTATTGGAATTTATTCCGTATATACCAATCATATACTTGGGTATATATATATATATATATATATTATCAATAGATAAAATGTTCACAATACTTACCTGTTTCATGATATATATATATATATATATTTTGCTTGCATGTCAAAAATATAGATGTCTCTACAATAAAATGATCCCATTTTTGTAGTGGAGGTACCCTTTGTACAGGGACGCAGTCTATATTTTCTTAATCCCAGTACGCATACAGCCTTTGCTCTCTACTGGGAATAAATAAACCAATCTATTACTCCATCTGTTATCCTTTCTTCTTGCTCTATGTCCTGCCTATCTCTATTTTTATTGTCTAATGACTTTTATGATATTTTTCAAATTGATCTGTTCTCTAATCCATGTTGTCTTCTCCTATTTGCAGCTCAATTCCATAACTGATTTTATCATTGATTTCATTGCAAAATGCCCAAACTCTATCTGATCCTATCCATACCTTTTATTTTCCATCAGTTCATTTAATTTTTTTCATGCCAACTTCAATGATAAAGCCATCCTTTCCTTGGGACAAGTTGATTAATTAGTCAAAGAACAGATATTCCCTCAGGAAACATTGGTCAGCTGGATAGTTTTTCTTTCACTGTGTTTTCCAACAATGGGGAGGCCAACAAAGCTCTGAATTTATGCTTGTTCATGGTTTATGGGTACGAACAAATATATGGAGGCATAGGAATATTTATGCACACATATATCCCCCTTGTCTCTCTCTCTCTCTATCTATCTAGATATCTATCTATCTATCTAGATATCTAGATATATGTGTATATATGTGCATGTGTGTGCATGCCCAAACAAATATATGGATGTATAAGAATATTTGTACAGAGTGAATCTCCCCTCTCTCTCTGTCTCTCTGTCTCTCTCTATCTATCTATCTAGATATATGTGTATGTATATATATATATATATATATATATATATATATATATATATATATATATATTTTAAGACATTTTTTATGTTTATACTTTCTTTTTATAGATACAAATATTTAAGTAAATGCTCTTTTTATAATAAACAGTATTAAACAACATTTACCGGCCTGAATGTCAGAGAAATTTTCATAGAAAATATGCATCATCAGACAGGAATCGAACCTGTATCCTATATGGAACCATCATATAGCCTGATGTGCCTTAACCAATTGAGCCACAGAGGAGCGTTTTGTTTAGCAAGGTCGATTTTACTGTTTTTAAACTACAATTCGACCTTAAAATCAACCTTTCTAACTGAAATGCTACTCTGTGGCTAAATTGGTAAAGCATGTCAGGCTATATGATGATTCCAAGTCTACTTTACCCAAGATCCACTGCACATAAACATATCCCTATTGAGATATGCTCATCCACATGCTGATCGCGCAACCACACCCAGTCATGGGACTGATAATGATGATGCTGATGATGACGATGGAATCAACGGCTACTCGTCCATGCCCAAGGTGAGCCTTCAAGTAGGATGATATTGGCTGTGATCAGATCTGAAGACGGATGGGCTCTGCCAGGTCTACCTTAACTAATACACACTGCACATGAATGAATCCCTATCGAGACATGCTCACTCGCATACCAACCGTACAACCCCATCCTATCATGGAACTGATGGTGATGATAATGCTGTCAAGTGGACAACATTTCACTAACTTGTCTTTAAGCGATGCTTGTCTGCAAGTATTACTTGTTGCTGAATCAAACCTGTAAACTACGACCAACATCCACCAACGACTGTTTAGCAATAATCAGTTACCGTTTAGGGTTACAAGATTATTTATTTGATCAAACTAGTTCAGACATTCATGAGTCTATGGCACCAGTCATTATGGTCCTGCATCAAGATTGGAAGATCATTAGGGAGGCATTCTGTGTCATAACTTAGCTGGTCAATGTGGTTGCTCCATGGCTAGGTGTCCAGGACAGTAGATCACTTGTGAGTTCTTGTTTTGCTCACTGGCAGTGTCCTGCAAAGTTGTTGTAGAGTTACTTTCCGCAGTGGAAACTGTATTTGGACTAAAATCGGTCCTAAATACGTTCAACGTACAAAAACGTTAGGAACTTGTTGTAATAAGTATTACGCAGAGTAATCTAGTTGTGGTAGCTGACTACTTTTGTATTTGACTCCCAGTCGACCCTCACTGACTCCTACTTATATTAGGTGGGAGAGTCTATTATCTATAGACTAGGTGTGTTTCACCATAACAAAAGTGCATTCTGAGTTTGCATAAGATTGTAGAAATATTAGTGATGGGTCCATAGAGCTGTGATTTAGTTGGATGTTGTCTTCAGAACATAAGTATAGTTCTCAGCATCCGAGTTTAGGTTCCATCATCCTTAGACTCTAGGGTTTTTGTTAATGTCCAAGCAGTGGTACCATACATTAAAACAGTGATGTGAAAGTATCTCCATTAGAGGTTGTCTGATAGATCAGATTTCCAGATTGCATCCATTTTATTCAAGGTGGCCAGATTTTAGCTATGCAAATTTTCACATCCTTAGCAGTTTGAACCACCCACCACCAGCATTTACTTTCATAACATTTAATTTAAACAGTTTGTGATGTACATGATCTGGAGGATTTTATCTATGGGAGAAAACAAAATGATAAAAAGTTAATACTTCTGGCCACAGTAAATATTTTAAAATACCACTAAACATTTTACTCAGAAAACTTCCGATGAATGGAGATTAAGAAAACTGTTTCACAAAAAAAAAGAAAAGAAAAGATTCCAGAAACCAAGTGTGATGCCGAATCTTTGTATGTATTTCATTAATTTGTAACTTGGGCCACACAGATTTACATCTTTTTGGAATCAGGGTGATCCTGGGATTTAAAATCTGCCCTTCATCTTGTGTTTGAACATCAAGAATTGAGATTTGTGTTTGGATGAGGAAGGAACAGTTCAAAATTCAAATCTTAAAATAACTCAATCAAATTAGTGATTTAAAAGGATTTTACTTTATATTGAGTTTAAACTAACACAAATCTTTGTGAATTAAAATTTTTTTGTTTTAAATTCAGTTTAAAATATCTCCAAAATATTGTGAATTGAGGAAATCAGTTTTATTTCTTCAAAATGTCAAGGAATCTGTGTTAAAGTGAGAGGTTTTGTGAAGTAATTTTTTGAAGTTCTGCAGAGTTTGTGATTTGAAGAATTTGATTTTCAGCCTGAATTGGAATTTGGGCCCAAATTGGACTTTTGGTCCAAATTGGATGTTTGGCCCAAATTGGACTTTTGGCCCAAATTGGTCTTCTTTGCTAGAATTGGACTTTTGGCCCAAATTGGACTTTTGGTCCAAATTGAACTTTTGGCCAAAATTGGTCTTTTTGCTAGAATTGGACTTTTAGCCCAAATTGGTCTTTTTGCTAGAATTGGACTTATAGCCCAAATCAGAGTTAAAGTGAGGTTTTGAATTTTCATGGAGTGGATTGAGAAATTCAAAGTTATTTCTTCAAAATTATCATTTCTATTTTCTAAGCTGGACCAGAGGACCCTTTAGTTTTGGGATGGAGGCCCAATTATCCCTTCACAGGAGCTAGTTTAAATGATTACAGCATTTAAGCTAGTGTAAAATAAAGCATATTATGTAAATTTTCCCATAAAAATTTTCTTCTATGCGCCAATTAATATTTTATATCTAAAGAATAAAAAAAAATTGTTTACTTACAACCATCCAATATTTCCTAAGACAGACGAGTAATCTAAAATTCAACTACTGTCACATCTACATATCTATGGTTTTTTTACAATAATTTTTGCCCAGTACAAAGCCCAAGAGCCACTCAATGTAGAGGGTTACAGAGTAAGATGTAAGGGGCACAGTTTATGAGAATATGTGGGAAAGATAACGGTTAACCCTAGACTTGAACAGGTTCAGACTGTGGTGATTTGGAAAGCATCTTCAAAGTAGAGGTTTCATGGGAAGAAGCTATTTAATTAGAACTTACATCACATCAATGAAATACAAAGGGAATGAGGGTGGTTCACTACAATGAGGTGGGTCTTAGCTCTGGTGGTTAGAACTAGTGGAAGTAAGGAATATATAATATCTGAACATTTTCTATAGAAATAGTGAAAGAGTATTGAGAAACTTCTAAACTTTTTGTCTGTTACATTAACTCTAGAGTTTGCACTGATGCCTTTCTCTTCTAGGAGTTCCTACAAAAAAGAACAATGCAATTTTGGGTGTATATAAAATTACCAGAAGCCAACCGTTGTTATAGAAGCTGTAAATTTGAACAATCAAAAAATGTATAAAATATTCTTTAACCCATTCATTTATTTGATGGAAAATAGAAGATTGGAAGAAATTACAGTAAAATGAAATCAATAAAGAGAAAAATAAGGGAAAATAAAAGAATACAATGGCAATAACCATAAAATTATTTGTCAGAATCTAATTGAAAGCAAAATTTTGTCTCCTCAATTAAAGAGCTTGTCGAAGTTTTTCTCTATGAAGGTTGATGACTGACATAACATTTAAAATAAAATAAATTCTTTCAACAACTATGAAAAAACCTTGAAATGGATTATAATAAGGACACCTGTGGAGGGAAAGCAGCCCAGGTAGCAGAAAAGAATCCAATGTAAAATTATCAAATCAAATCACACAATAAATAATAAAGCATTCAACCATTTTTATTTGTAATCCTTTCCAATTCAGGATTGCTTCTTATGTAAAAAAGGATATTTCAATGTTCTTTTCTTGTTTTTATTTCTTACTTTCCTAAGGTATATTTTTTATCTTTTATTATTTTTTTAGGTTAGCATATGTTTCTTAATTTAGACACTTTCTTCCTTTCTTTCTTCCTTTCTTTCTTTCTTTCTTTTTTCTTTCTTTTTTCTTTCTTTCTTTCTTTCTTTCTTTTTTCTTTCTAACACTCTTGCGTTTTTCTTTCTAGCACACTTGCTTATTTTTCTTCATTTTTCTCAGTCACTGTTCCCTATCAATCACTCTTTGCTTCCTTCTTTCTTTCTTTCTCTTTCTTTCTTTCTTTCTTTCTCCCTGTCTTTCTTTCTTTCTTTCTTTTTTCTTTCTAATACACTTTACTTCCTTTTTTCTTTCTTTTTCACTCAGTTTACTTTCTATTGCTCTTTTCTTCCTCCCTGTCTTTCTTTCTTTCTTCCCTTTTAACAGTTTTTACTTCCTTTTTTTCTTCAGTCACTGTTCCCTATCTATTATTCTTTGTTTCCACCCTCCCTCCCTTTCTTTCTTTCTTTCTTTCTTTCTTTCTTCTTTTTTTATTTCTTAATGCATTTCTCACTCTTTCCCCCTTTTTATCAAATTAAAATGCTTTCATTCACCTTTCTTTATCCTCTCTTTTTAATCATGTGGAAGCACTTGGAAGTTTTGTGATTAATATAGACATTTTGAAGTGAACCAGACTGTGCTTTTCCCTTCTGCCACAAACTCAATAAGAGAAAAAGAAAATGAAACAAAGACACTGAGAGGAAGTAAGTAAATTGTAGGTAGGGAGCAAGGAGAGGATAGAGAAAGAAAAAACATCACAGAGAAGTGGAAAAATGTATGACCAGATGTCTCATGAATTTTAAGGCATGAAACCAAGTAGTGTTGGTTTCTTTGTTCACAATGTTTATATCTGTTCCTGTAACTATATGGAGGACTATCCCACATATGAGCTGAGTTCGTGAAGGCTTGTGCAGAACTGACTACAATTTTTGGAAGAGCCAAATGCAGAAAACTGGTTCACAATGTGCCACAAGTTCCTCAAACAACACTCTTCAGGTTTTGAATTTAGAGTGACCTTCTTCGAGACCAGTTGCCACCCAAATCTGTCCTGCAACTTACCCATAGCTGCAGGAGAAGGGATAGATTAATACCTTTCTCAAGGGTATTAGCATATAAGTCAATGTAATAAATTGGACTGGAATTTGAACTTCAATTCCTCATTCTGAGCTGGTACCAATTAATACACTGTGTCTCATATATATATATATATATATATATATATATATATATATATATATATGTATATATATGATAAATTAAAGATCAATATATGTATATATATATAAATATATATGTATATATATGATAAAATAAAGATCAATATATGTATATATATATAAATATATATATATATATATATATATATATATGATAAAATAAAGATCAATATATGTATATATATATAAATATATATATATATATATATATATATATATATATATATATATATATATATATATGATAAAATAAAGATCAATATATGTATATATATATATATATATATATATATATATATATATATATATATATATATATATATGTAAGGAAATAAATAAATATATATATATAAGGGGAAATAAATTATAGTCATGGAAACTTGAGGTTGTCAATTTCTTAATTATTTAATTTATATATATATATATATATATATATATATATATATATATATATATGTGTTGATCTTTATTTTAACTTATATACATATTATATATATGTATGTATATATATAGTGATCCTTATTTTATCATATATATATATATATATATATATATATATATATAAATTGATCTTTATTTTATCATATATAGTGATCTTTATTTTATCATATATATATATATATATGTAGGGAAATAAATATATATAAGGAGAAATAAAAACTTACGGTTGTCTATTTCTTAATTATTTAATTAATTTATATATATATATATATATATTGATCTTTATTACATCATATATATATATATAGATCTCTTTTATCATATATATATATATATAAATTGATCTTTATTTTATCATTCATATATATATATATATATATATATATATATATATAGATAGATAGATAGATAGATAGATAGATAGATATAAAGAAATATGAGAGAGTCCAAAAGAGTTTGAGTGAAAGAGAGAAAGAGAGAATAAAAAAGAAAGAGGTCAGTAGACATAATGAGTGGTCATGAGAGAAGTGAGAAAAGAGAAAGCTTAAAATCTAACTAGAATAAAAAAAATAAAATAAAAACATAGGAAAAATGTTTAAATTTGCAAAGAGCTGAATGAGTGACGAAGAGAAAGGGACTTGAAGAGAGAATGTAGAAGTAAAAGAAACAGATAAAGACAATGTGGCAAACGGAAAGTGAAACGAAGAAAAGAAAATAGTCAGACAGATCAATAAAATAATTGATTCATCAGGTCAAATAAAGAACAGTGTGTGTGAGAAAAAGAGAGAGAGAAGGACATAAAGAAATAGTGTAATGAAGGGTTAATAGAGAGAGAAGGTGGGTGAAGGAGAGAGCCAAGTCACAATGAAGTTGAGGAAAGGAGATATGAAAGCATTTTACCGATTTCTTCTGACTGATATTGACACAAAAGCACTTCGATTAGATTTGGTGCATGTCTCTACTTCATTATTTGGCACCTCTGCAAGAATATCAAAGAATTTTCTATTGGAATTGGAATCAAAGAAATATGAACTCTTTATGATTTTCCGAAGCCATTCTTTCAGCTTTTTATATTAACTTTTGTTTTTTATTTCTTTTCTTTTTCTTTTTCAGTTTTGTTGTTCTTTGTAAAGAAATAAGCTATAAGTGTTCTGATGTGCAGGAAGAGGGGAAGAAATGAAAACATCTATCAATAATACTTCTCACATTGTCTCTTTCCTACCTACTCTTTATTCTATTCATTATTATATATATATATATATATATACACACATACATATATATATATACATATATATATATATATATATATATATATATATATATATATATATATATATATATGTATGTATGAACTAACTGAGAAATAAAAGCTATAAAATAGACTCTTCTTTTTCTCTATGTGTGTCTCTCTGTATTTGTGCATATATATATATATATATATATATATATATATATATATGTGTGTGTGTGTTAAGCAGCATCAAGACTGAATATTACTTAGGAGATTAGTTGGGAAAACCCAATGCAATCAATAACAGAGATCATGTCTTCTTGATATGATTCAGACATTAATGATCTAGCCACTGTCTAACCATTAGACTCCTTGAATCTTATGTGGTATAGGCAGTCTCTAATTATCTTCATTGTTTTGTGTCAATAATGTCAATAATTTGTGTCAATTGTGTCAATAGTGTGTGTGTGGGTGTGTGTGTGTGTGTGTGCCTATGTTGTTCTTTATTTTCATCAGTGACATTCCTGATGTCATCAGTTCCCAACTTGGTAGCTATGCTGATGACATAAATTATTTACTCCTGCCTAAATGTTAAGAGTCCGATCTGTTTCATCATGTCAGCTGCCCTCAAGAAAGATCTACAACCTGTTGTTAACAAGAAATGGCTTGTTTATTTTAACCCCCCATAACATAACAGTCTTTTAATTGTCTAAGAGAACCTTTACTGCCTTCCATCACCATGGTTGATGCTAACCTCAAGGAGAATGACTCGTACCTTCATGGCCTAACGTTTTCTACTGAATGAAATGGAAGGATTGTACTAAATTGAAATGCTAGGTTTGCAGCTAAGAAGGTTGGTTGACTAGATGATCTTTTCTCGACAGAAACCACCCTACACATTTATGAGTTGATGATACTTCCATGTATCGAATATGGCTGCCTCATCTGGCTTGTTGTTTCTGCTATATATTTAGAGATTCTAGATGAAATCTAAAGAAGAATCTGCAATGTTATCGGTCCTGGCTTGGCATCACAGCTTCAGTCACTTTCCCACTGCCATAATGTTGCATCTCTTTGCCTTTTCTATAAATAATTTCATGGTAATTGTTCTGAGAAACCTTCCGCTATGGTACCCAGACTTTATGAATTTAAGTGCAGTACTAGATTGGTGACAGGATTTTATTGTTTTACAGTCAAAATGGCTGATGTAACTGTAAGTTCTATGCTAATTGTTTCTTCTCTCACACTTATCACTTCATTATATATGTATGTATGTATGTATGTATGTATGTATGTATGTGTTGTACATCTTCAAAAGCATGAGGTGATAGATTTGCCCTGATAAAGTTGCACAGAAGACGAAATGTGTTGGCTAAGAAAAGCTTTTCCTCTTATCTCTTTTTATTCATTTTGTTCCTTTACAGATACACTTTATCTGAAAATAATTTACATTTACTCTTTGTAAAGGAAATCTTTGTTTGAATTCTTGTGTTTTACTGCTCCACCATGAAGAACAATGCAGCAAACACATCCTCTTTATTCAGATTTTCTTAAAAGTTTTACGCCTACTCAGGTTCATAACCAAAATGTAAACAAAGCAATTTCTAAAGAATTAATGGATTTATTTTTCATACATTTTTATTACATCAAACATTATTATAATGGATAGGTTGTATTTGAAAACAGTCCACCATTTATATATATTCATGCATGTTTGTTTGATTAATCTGAGACAAAAATGGGTGTAAAAAAAATATAAATTCACAACTAACAATTACATTAATTTTTGTCTTAGCAATTTACCCCTGAAGATGATCTTGGATAAGATTGAAAGTCCTTTGGAAAATAAAAGAAATAACCAAAACTACGGTGTCTTTCTTACTCAGTTTTGTAACAGCACTAAGAAATTGATCTGTGAATTTAAGAGGATAAAAATAAATAGACATATGTCTGGATTATTCAAACAAACATACTTGAATGTATATATATATATATATATATATATAGAGAGAGAGAGAGAGAGAGAGATAATGATTGTGTCTAGTATGAAACAGCCTGTCACATCTGAGTGTTGACTTCTATGTTCACTTTTATATTTATATTTACATACGTTCTATCTCTGATATTGAGCACTTTATCCCATAAATATAGCACACCTTAAAACTATATTTCTTCATATATATATATATATATAGCAATCCTTCTTTCATGCATATATATATATTTAGTTTACTAAAAACTAGGTAATCCGTATGGGTAGACCCAAGGAGGCTAAAATCCAGAGAGCTCAATGTATTTAGTTTACGAAAAAATTTTTTAATGCTGTTTTGTTATTATTTTAAAACTGGTTATGTCCTTGTTTTTGGTGATTGCACATATGTAAATGGTAGAAACTACAATTTATAATGCTTATTAGTATTTATGCAGTGGTAAATACATTAGCCCTATCACTGATAGTGAATGCTTTCCAATAAGTGCCATGCATATATAATATATAAATAATATTAAAATAGCACACACACACACACACAGAGTCTTGCATTATTAGCCATAATAGTCACTTTTTACAAACTCACACTTCCTTCCCACAGAGCTCAACCGAAATAAATCTTTTAGGAGCCTATATATTGTCATCCCCAGACAGACTGTTACACTGTATCACAGCTCATCAGTGTGACTAGATGTCTGGTTACCTCTAGCTAGGATCGAAACCCAGCTGAATGGACATCAGTTGAAGATTCTACCCTTAAGTCATTGCCACATAGCAGGGATGAAGGTGAAATTAAGTATATTTATTTTTAGATAAACACACAGTGACTGAGAGAACTCAATTCATTTTACCAAAGAGTCTTGCATATATATATATATATATATATATATATAAGATATGTATGTATATATATATATATATGTATATATATGAGTCTTATATATATATATATATATATATGTATATATATATATATATATGTATATATATATATATATATGTATATATATATGTGTGTGTATATATAAGACTCATATATATATATATACATACATATATATATATATATATATATGTATGTATGTATATATATATATATATATATATATATATATATATATGTGTGTGTATATATATATATAAGACTCAAAATTAAGTGGGTTATGTAATCAATTGTTCTTTGGAGTATTTGTAAAAAAACCTTATTTCTTTATATTGTTACCAATACTTTTTAAGATGATTTATAACAAATTTAGTATAGGAAATTAAGAAATTGGATATAGAATAAGGTGTGCTAGGAGTAGTTTCACACAACACCACAAGATGCTACAAAACCAAAATATTAACCTAAGAAATTGTTCCTGACCTGGCATCTCGGCTTCAGTCAATTTCTCAGTTGTAAAGTTGCTTCCCTGTGCCTTTTCTATAAATACTTTCATAGTAATTGTTCAGACAAGCTGTTTGCTATGGTGCCCCGACTTTATGAATTTAAGCACAATACTAAACTAGCAACAAGCTCACATCAATTCACAGTTGAATTGGCTAGATGTAACTGTAAGTTCTATACTAACATTTTCTTTTCTCACACTTCTCAATTGTGGAACTCTCTTCTGGTTCCATGCTTTTCAATTTGCTTAGATCTTCAAAGATTTAAATGCAATGTCATTTGTTACCTACTGTCTTTCTCATTACTCTTCTATTGTTCTTTTCCTTAGTAATGTTTCTGTTTTCTAATTCTTCCACACCAAGTTACCCCTTGTATCTTTGTGGCTTTACTGCCTTAATTGGGGTGAATTTGATTAAAAAAAAAAGAACCAAATTTGTTACTAAATAGCCTCATGAGATCTAGATTCTCATATCTGTCCTGCAAGGTGCCAAAGAAAATGCTTAAACTATCAGCTGTATATACTCATTTCCTCAGATCAATGAATAAAAATGGCTTCAAGTGAATGAACCCAGTAGGTTTTAGAGAGGAACATACTTCATCTGATCACATGGAATGGTGCTATAGAATCACAAAGAACTGTACCAAACAACAGAACCATATCCCTTGAAGACTTTCAACAGCAGCAACAACTAAAATGGATTGTGCATGTAACTCAAAGAGAAAAAAATGACATAATCAAAATGTTGACGTTCCACACTACTTCAAACAAAAGGTTAGGTAGAAAACTCCTGTCAGTAATGGAAAGGGCAATAACAGCTAGTGGCCTTGAGAAGTAGGCATGGTGGATAATGGCTCGGATTGAGGAATTGGTGTCAAGTTCATTGCATTCACTTATGTGCAAATCATTTTCTGAATAGTATGAATTCATCTCTTCTTCCCCCATTTATGGGTAAAATAGTAGGACAGACTGAGTTCTATAGTCTTGGGTGGCAACTAGTCTAGGAGTAGGAAAACTCTGAATTTAAACCTCCAATTATGGGTTAAATAGGCTCACCGACCTACATTTGACCAAGTATGGTAAGTACAGCTATATTCCTGAAAACATGGTCAACCAAGAAGGGGTTCCTCCAACTGGAATTGGACTGAAGAAGCCTATTTTCCCGAAAGACTATTTTAAGAGAAAGATTTTACAGTTGTACTAAATCTACAATCAGTGAATACCGAGTATTTCTTTATAAAGAAATGGCTCATCTCACCAATATGTAAATACAGAATGTTCTTTTTTATTAGTATTTTGGTTAGTTTTTTAGTAAGCATGTAAAGTTCATTAAGACAGATGAAAAATACCTATGTGACTAATGAGTCTATCATAAAAGAAAGCATTTAGAAGATTTCTTCTTTTTGGTTTTTATTCCGTTTTTTTTTTTGCTTTTCTGTTATTTTATCTCATTGATAACATTATCATTTCCTTCTTTCTTTGTGATTGCTGGCAGTCAATTGTATATTAAATATGCCAGACAGCTGCATGAACAATCAGGCAGCAATACAAATGGATAAAGAGGTTCTAACAAAATAGCAGTATTTTTATCCAGGAACTGTTATAAAAGACGACAGAAAATGTGACACAGAAAGCTGAAAATACATAGAGATAGTGAAAGATACCTTCCAAAAGCTAAGCATAATATCAAAAAAAAAAAAAAGATGATCATAGTCGGACTCATTAAGTCAATAAAAATAATCCTTTCCTTAGCTGCATAGTATGTACTTCACCATAGCTACATACAGTTTTGAATTCAGAGTTTTTCTTCTCCTAGACTGGTTACCACCCAATGCTATAAGACCCAGTCTGTTCTATTATTTGCCCATAGCTGGGGCAGACGATCTGGATTCATACCTTTCCCACAGTGGAGTAATGGATAGCACTTCGGATTGAGGAATCAGTAGAGCTGAGTTCGAATTCCAGTCGAATCCATTACATTCACTTACGTGCTAATACCCTTGGGAAAGGTATGAACCCTCTTCTTTTCCCTCCAGCTATGGGTAAATAGCAAGACAGACCGAGTTCTCTAGCCTTGGATGACAACTGGTCTACCGCAGAAAGAAATGGCAACCTAGTGTGGGAAAAAATCTGCTTTGTCAGTCATGTATTGAAAGATACATGATCGTCTAAGTGTGTATCACGCATGGCACATAATTAATTGACCATTCCCAAGGGTATTAGCATGTAAATAAACATAATGAAATCAACTGTAATTCGAAACCGTCTCTCTGATTCCTCAGTCTGAGCCGCAATCCATTATTCTACCAAGACTTCAATATAATATTAAGAAACAGGAAAATTTCATTGGAGACTAAAAGTACAATGAATGCTGGATAATTTCCTCCTAAATGAAAAAGAAATTTGAGATAACAGAGATATGGTTTATCAGACAGATGCTAAGAATAACAGAGACAAAACATTTGAACATTGAAGAGGTTTTAGGGTAGATAGTAACAAAAAGAACACTTGTGCTCAAGATCAGAAAGAGACAGTTGAGACAGCTGGAATGCATAATGAGGAAAGATGGCATGGAGAATTTGACACTCACTGGATAATATTGAAGGCAATCAGGTTAGAAAGGAAACATTAAGCAACATATGTAACGTGCTTGTGTAAATGAATGACAAAACATGAACAAGGAGAGATAGTAAGGAGTTAAATATTGCTTAGTGCTACAAGGGATAGGAAGTCGTGGAGAGCCACGATCACACACGTTCTGAAGGAACACAGCCCATAAAAGAAAAAGAACACGTCCAGATCAGTCATGTCAAGAATCCTTCTTGCTGGTATCATGTAAGCCAATCCAACTTGCCACAGAGGAAATGGCCAGAGGAAATGGAGCCTGTGTAAATGGATGGCAGAATGGGAACAAGTGGGGATAGTAAGAGTCAAATATTGCTACATGGGATAAGAAGTCATGGGTAGCAATGAATACAAACATTTGGCATTCACTGAAAGCTGAAGTTTATAAAATCTTTCTATCAAAGCCATTTTTCAGGAAAGTTGATTTCAAGTCCACTAACTGTTATTGCTCTTTCTCATAATAATGAGGGCTTCCTTTTTACTTTTTGTTTGATGTAGTAGTGTTTGTGATTCTATAATGCCAGACCATACAATCTGATGAAGTATAGTCCTCTCTAAAACATTGTTTATTCTCTCAAAGTCATTCTTAAACATTGATCTGTGAAAGTGGTTGCATACAGCTGACAGTTTAGATATTTCTGAATGAGTTTAGCACCATGCACGACATCCATATGAGAGACTATGCATGATAAGACTATCTGAGAACCATATCTGAATTCTTATGTTTTAGTTTTGTAACATCTTGCATGTGGTTTGGGCAAAATTACCTCAAGCACAGCCTACTCTATATTCAATTTCCTTACCTCCTATACTAAATTTGTTTTAATTGAATTCTTACTTACCATTTTGATTACAGCTACCACAATACCTCAGAGTCTCTATGAAAGCCTGACTATCCCTAATATGTCCAATTTATCTGAGGATGGAGAAATAGCACTAACAACTTTTAAAAATGAAACCCAAATGTACATTTACAATAGAAGAAAGTAATATTTATTTTGAGAAATATAATAATGTGGCACAAGGCCAAAAGGGTAGATAAGGGAAGGCTGGTCTTCCAACAGTCTTATCTCAAACTTAGCTACTACTGACCCAAACATACCACAATATTCTTTACACCAAAACAACACATTCTTAATCACCATTCTTACTACAGTACTTTTGACTTACATAAGCTATTATCCAAGAGTTTTTATCGATCTATGAATATATCAGGTGGCTTAATATGAAATTGCCAATTTTTTATGAACAAAGTAAATTGAAAAATTGAAAAAAAAATATGCAAATATTCTCTTGTTGTCTCAAAAGAATTCTATCCAAAGAATTCTTTGCTCATGAGTGATTCACAGAAGACTTCTTCAGTTTAATTCTGTTTGGAAAAGTCCATCACTTTAAGGAAGTTTGAGTGATTGATTTATTGGATTTTTATGGATTATCAACCCTTTGTCAGTTATTTAAAGCCAAAACATATTTTGAGGATTGTAAGAATAATTCTTTATTTTTGTGAGTGAATATTGAGTTAATAATTTTTTGGTGAGAATAACAATAATTTTTCCACATACAAGTCCTACTATTTAACCCATAGCTGGGGGAGAAAATGGTTTCATACCTTTCTCAAGGGCATTTGCATATAATTGAATGTAACAAACCCGACTGGAATTTGAAATCTGCTCTCAGATTTCTCATTTCACGCTCCTATCCGTTACACCACTTGCACATCCACTTTAAGAAAGAGATCTAGATAATGATCACGGCCCTTCACAACTTCCTCTCCTTTGTAGCCCTTAGTAAATTTTGTCTGTTTGTTATATCTACTAAACCCTCTTCTGTCAACCATTTACACGAGCTTAAGTAGGTTATGTGCTACTTTTCTGTGTCTCTCTTGCCTTCAGTATGTCCTGTGAGCATCAAATTTACTAAGCTCTTTTTCCTCAATATATGCCCCAGAAATTTCAACTTTCTCTTTCTGATGTTAAGTATAAGTTATTATTTTCTCTAAAACTTCATCATTGCTCAAGTGTTCAGTTTATGGTATTCTCAGCATCCTTCTGTAGAACCACATTTCTGTTGCCTCAAGCTTCTTTTCCATCTGTGATGGGATGGTCCAGCATTCACTGTCATTTTAGGAGTACCAATATTACATAACAATTCAGTCCTCTTTTCTTTGTTTCCAATGAATTTTTCCTGTTTCATAATATTTGCTTATCTTTTGGAAGGCATCTTTCTCAGTGTCACATTTTCTATCCTACTTCCTAGGTATTTAAATTTTTGCACTTGTTTAATTTTGGTATCTCTAATTTGCAATTTGCATGTTGGGCTCTTCTTTTTGCTGACAACCATACATACTATCTTCTTGCAGTCGGTGTTTGGTCCTTTCTTCTTGCTTTCCTTTGCCATCTTCTTTAAGCATCCCTGTAGTTTTCTTTTTGTGTCTTATCTTAACACTGTGTCATTTGCATATCTAATGTTGCTAAGATTGTGGCTGCCAATAATGAATGCTGGTAGAACGTCTAGTTCTCTCAGAAATACCTCACTGTAAAAATGTTGAATAAGTCTAGCAAGAAGAACCATCCTTGTCCTACACTCATTTCTCTTTAAGTGTATTGACTGAATTCATTTTCTATTCTCATGCAGGCAGTTTGGTCCCAATATAAGTTCTTGATTATATCCTTCCCAAATAAATCAAGCTTACTTAGAAGTTCTAACAGTTCTTTTGCGTCCTGGGTATGATGATAGACTACATCCGCGTCCTGGGTATGATGATAAACTACATCCACGTCCTGGATAAGACGATAAACTACATCCACATCCTGGGTAAGACGATAAACTACATCCATGTCCTGGGTATGATGATAAACTACATTTGCTTCCTGGGTAAGACAATAAACTACATCCACGTCTGGGGTAAGACGCTAAACTACATCTGCATCCTGAGTAAGACAATAAACTACATCCACATCCTGGGTAAGATGATAAACTACATCTGCGTCCTGGGTAAGACGATAAACTATATTCGCATCCTGGGTATGATGATAAACTACATCCACGTCCTGGGTTAGACAATAAACTACATCCGTGTCCTGAGTAAGATGCTAAACTACATCCACGTCCTGTGTATGATGACAAACTACATCCGCATCCTGGGTAAGACGATAAACTACATCCACGCCCTGGGTAAGATGATAAACTACATCTGTGTCCTGGGTAAGACGATAAACTACATCCGTGTCCTGGGTAAGACAATAAACTACATCCAACAGCGGGACCTCTGGTCAGGAGGTTTTGATGAGCATGGAGCCACCTCTTGATTGCTGGTGGGTTTTAGCACCTGTTGGTGTCCCAGCTGTGGGCAAATGGTTAACACCCAAACTTGTGAAAATAGGTTTTAATACCAGAAATACTTTGTAATAAAAAACAATTATTACCAGCAATAATTTTTGAAGGAAAAATTATTATCAGCAATACAAACAGTTATACATTCTTTGGAAAAAAATATGACCAGCTATAGATTTCTTCGAGGAAAAATATTCCCAGAAATAGATTTTTGAATAAAAACATTACCAGCAATAAAAATTTTGTTGGCATTAAATAACCCATTGAGGTGTTGATATGCTGTAAAACAAACGAAACCAGTTCTTTTTCACATTGGTATTTATCCCTTCGTATTTGTATTGCTTTTCTGATATCATTCGGAACATAAATATCGCATTCCTTGTTCGAGTGTCTTTAAAATAGTTGTTCTCTTCTTCTCTTATTTCTGGACTAATTCTGTTGCCCTCTATTTATCAGAATTCGGAAGATGAGTTTGTTATGTGACTCATTAGGCTGATTGTCTGATGGAGTTTGCATTTGTTTGCCCTTGGTTTCTTAGGCAGTGCTATAAAAATGGATCTACTTAGATCTTCATTACCGTACACATCATTTCAATAACTTGTAGACAGTTATCAATGATGTAAGAATGATTTCATACTTGCCATTTGTAAATAAAAACAAAGTACAAATAACCCTTTAAGAAATCAGAAATTGATTTGATTCTATATTTATATAACCAGGATACCACTTCTAAAATGGTAGAAATCAATATTTTTCAATTCCAATAAATGTTATGGTTAGAGAAAAGTCTAATGAATGTCTATCTCCAAAAATTATTCCCACACAAAATCTTTCCCTTTTTTTCCTAATTAACTGAAGTGGTGTTGAAAAAAATTAAACAAAACATCCTTGAAGGTCTTTAATCAAACTTGTACATGTGTATGCATGTGTGTGTGTGTGCGTGTGCGTGCGTGCGCGTGTGTGTTTGTGTGTGCGTGAGTGTGTGTGTGTGTGTGCGTGTGCATGTGTGTTTGTGTGTGTGTGCGTGTGTGTGTTTGTGTGTGTGTGCACGTGAGTGTGTGTTTGTGTGTGCGTGTGCGTGAGTGTGCGTGTGCGTTTGTGTGTGTATGTGCGCACGCGCGCGCGCGCGTGTGTGTGTGTGCACGCATGCGTGTGTGTGTGTGTGTCTTGTCTCTGATCTTAATAGGCTATGTTTTCTTTCTAAGAGTGATTTTGTTTTTATCAGTTTTACTCTTCAGGCTGCCATTCTGTGATTTTTTAAATTTTTTTTAAGCTTTTCACCCCAAGCAAGGCTGGAAGCCACTAACACGCAGGGTGTTACAGAAGGTTTGGAGGAAGAGCAGGTAGGAGTGGTAAAGGAGAGGATGTGGAGAAAGATAGTGGATCGATCAAGGCAAGGGGGTTACAGAAGATTTGGAGCGAGAGCAGATGGGAATGAAAGGGGAAAGGATGTGGAGAAGGGAAGTGGATAGATCAAGGCAACTGGAGATGTCGATTGACATTACACTTAAATAGTTGGAGATTATATTTGTCAGGAAAACAGGAATAAGGAAGGGAGTTCCACAGGAGAGATGTGCGAGACATGAAGCTATTGGAGTAGAAGAGATGTCTACATCTAACAGTTTCAACGGTGAATATTAACTTTTATGGTTAAAAAAATGGTCAATCTTTAACTTTCATGCCTACAAAAAATGTTGTCAAAAGGACAGATTTTTCCCTTGGCATCACTATTATTTTAACTAAGTTTATTCCTTGGCAGTTTACAGCATTTTTAAAATTAATACAATTATATTAAAACTAGTACAATGTAGTATTTATCATTTACCAATTTCTAAAAAAATAATTAAGGGAAGAATTTTTTATTCACAAATTTTTAAGCAGTTACTAAATTATTAAAATATGTGAACCAACTATAAGGAAATCCTTATTGTTTACCATTTTATATATATATATATATATATATATATATATATATATATATATATATATATATATATATATATATATATAAGCAAATATATGGATATAGATCCGACAGTATGAGGAAAAATATGAAAAAACAAAATCCGAATATGCAAGTTTACTGTTTTAATGTTTCAATGTCGACGTCAGACGTTTCGGTCTAGTAGACCTATGGTGATGGGGGGGTAGAGTTCACGTTGTTAATTGTTGCTTGTATCAGAAGGTAGATAAATAGTAGCAGTCCTTCGGAACAGCCGCTAGTTTGGCCTAAAGGTTCAACAAGCGATCAAATTGAGGTCACCATAACATAAACAAAATAACATACGAAAGAGAAGGGTATATCAAAAACACTTTGTATTTAAATGCAACATCAATGAATAGTACAATGTTTCTTGATTTACACGCACAAAGTCCGTTACAAAATGTTCATTCATAGAAGAGAAATCCGATTATTAAAAGAATATAAGTGTCTTTTGTTAATACTTAAGTTCATGACGTGCTGGTCACAGGAGATGAAAGGTGAGGTCAATGGGTTGGTAGGAGTCCTTTGATATCTCCGTTGGTGAAGGAAGGCTGAAGGCATCGGGTTTGACGGGTGAGAAAAGCGTAGCGACATTCACTGACGGTACTTCAAAGCTTTCTGTCTTAGAAGTGAATTTATCGCTCTATTTATGTGTGCCCTTCGGATCAGAGTCAGTCTGCTGAAACAAACTGTTGGGTATGGCGCGGAGCTGTTTAATTGGTGGAAAATTGCTTATCATTCTTTTTATTTCTTTTTAGTTTTCCACCGGAAATTCTGCGTGGAGCCGGGTGCGCAGAGACCAGTATTGGTCATTTGCTGTCTAAACCTCTGAGGGTTAATATCCGGTCCTTCGCTTGCTCCGTGCCACCACAGACCTTCTTCAGGACATAGTTAATGCTGGACAAACGTACTTATAACGCCATCGTGATTGCACTGCAAAACAGAACGCTGATCTTAAAATTCAGTTATTTTATTTTGATTATTCTTATGTCTATCGTCTTTTTATGTTGACTTGAATATCGTTTAATTATGTTCTAATAACTATGTCCTGAAGAAGGTCTACTAGACTGAAACATCTGACGTCGACATTGAAACATTAAAACAAGTAAACTTGCATATTCGGATTTTGTTTTTTTCATATTTTTTCTCATACTGTCGGATCTATATCCATATATTTTTTTATTCACAAATTTTTAAGCAGTTACTAAATTATTAAAATATGTGAACCAACTATAAGGAAATCCGTATTGTTTACCATTTTATAAAGTTTGAATTGATTGGTAATTAGCTGATGTTTCACCAACCATTCCAGTCAACAATCTAATAAAAAAATAGTGCTTTTTATTTTTGTTGTCAATTCTTAGAACAAAGAAAAAATATATATTCACTTTCATATGTTTAGGTTTTATTTAAATTCTAATCATTGCTTTCTCTAAAACAATAATTATTGGTGAGGAGTGAAGGTAGTTAAAATAATAGCAGTGTCAAAGACAAAATTGTCTATTTGATACACCATTTTTTGGAGAGGCCACAAGGTTAAAAATTGCCAAACAATGAATTTTACATGTCCTGTTTTGTGTCAAATTTACACAGACACTTGTCTTTGGCTCAATATTTTAATTCAACACCAAAGATGCAATATCTTTTGCCATCATCATGTTTCTCTTCATATGATTTACATATTTGTTAGATATGTTTTTTCCAATTTAATGGGCATAACTTAAATATGATAGAATTTTCTTTTCGTGATTCTATAAATTCTCCAGTCTTACTTTTTGCTTCAGTTACTTTCAAAAAATATAATCACATAAGCTTAAAGATATAAGAAATCTCTTTGCATTGCATTGTAGAAAATAGATTCTGAAACCAAAAATTTTTTTTTCATTTCCCTTCCTCTCTCTCTCTCTCTCTCTCTCTCTCTCTCTCTCTCTTTCTCTATTTAGGTGTATGTATGTACAAGGCTGGATCAATAAATTTGTAGCCTAAGCTATAGTTATTAACTAAAATTTAATCTGAAATTTTGATTGTATAATTTTCTATATATATGATTAATATCAATTACTAAATTAAGAGGAATGACAATAAAGGAGATTATGTTGAAAAATGATTGATATATATATATATATATATATATATATATATATAGATAGATAGAGAGAGAGAGAAAGAGTGAGAATTAATACAAATGCAAAATTTTTCATTTAGCTGATTGATGTTACCTTCAGCATCCCATCTCTAGAGTTTTGGAGACAGACTCTCCAGCAATCACTCCATCCACACATCAGGAGTATATATATATATATATATATATATATATATAAGCAAATATATGGATATAGATCCGACAGTATGAGGAAAAATATGAAAAAAACAAAATCCGAAGTTTACTGTTTTAATGTTTCAATGTCGATGTCAGACGTTTCGGTCTAGTAGACCTTCTTCAGGACATAGTTAATGCTGGACAAACGTACTTATAAACTTTAGTTTTAAGTAAAATTCTTTCTTTTTTAATAAACTCTATTTTTAGGAATACGTTTTCACAACATCGCCCACGTCACGCCGACATGATCGCATTGCAAAACATAACACTGATCTTAAAATTCAGTTATTTTGTTTTGATTATTCTTATGTCTATCGTCATTTTATGTTGACTTGAATATTGTTTAATTATGTTTTAATAACTATGTCCTGAAGAAGGTCTACTAGACCGAAACGTCTGACGTCGACATTGAAACATTAAAACAGTAAACTTGCATATTCGCATTTGTTTTTTTCATATTTTTCCTCATATATATATATGTGTGTGTGTGTGTGTATGTGTGTGTGTGTGTGTGTGTGTGTGTCTGTGTGTTTATTTTTTTTAATCGGTGTCACCCAAGCAAGGCAGTATATCCACTAGCATGCAAGAGGTTACAAGATGTGGAGGAATTAGGAACAGAAACATTAATAATGAACAGGAAGAGAAAAGAGAAAATCAGGAAGACCGTAGATATTGATTAACATTGCCCTTAAATTTCTGCAGATTAACGTTGGCCGGAAATCACGGATCCAGAAGGGAGTTCCACAAGCAAGAAGTGCAAGAAAAGAAACTGTTAGCATGGAACTTACACCTACATCTAGCAAGCTCAACTGTAAATTGATGCGATTTCAACACCAGTCTAGCATTGCACTTAAATTCATACAGTCTAAGTACCATAGCAAAGGGCTCATCCAAACAATTACTATGAAAGTATTTATAAAAAAAAGACACAGAGAGGCAGCCTTATGGCAGTGGCCAAGTGACTGAAGCATAGCTAGACTATAGCATTTGTATCCTTGTAAGGACGATTCGAATTAGTCCATTAGATTATACTTGTTTAGATTGGCTCATGGAAATATCACCTCATGGCCTCATGATTTTGAGTTTTTATCAATATGGTTTGAGAGCTATGACCTCATATACTGGTAGGGAACAGACCTTGTCCCTAATTTATTTTTTTTTTTTGTATCACCCCAAACAAGGCAGTAGAGCTACTAGCATGCAAGGATTTACAGGGTTTGGAGGAATTAGGAACAGAAACATGAGTAATGTGGAGAAAGAGAAAAGAGCAATCAGGAGAACAGTAGATAGTGATTGACGTTGATTTTAAATTTTTGAAGATTAAAGTTGGTTGAAAAGCATGGAGCCAGAAGGGAGTTCCACAAGCGAGAAGTATGGGATAAGAAACTGTTAGCAGAGAAGTTCCAGCTACATCTAGCTAGCTCAACTGTAAATTGATGAGTTCTTGCTGCCAGTCTAGTATTGCACTTAAATTTTTAACAGTCTAAGTGCCATAGTGCTCATCCAAACAATTACCATGAAAGTATTTATAAAAAAGGAACAGAGAAACAACCTTATGGTGGTGGACAAATGACTGAAGCTGAGCTGCCAGATCTGGATCAATAATATTGCTGATTCTTCTTTGGATCTTATCAAGGAGATCCAAGTAAATGGCAGGGGGAATGGACCATATATGGCAGCAATATTCTAAGCATGGGTGAATGGTAGACATAAATATGCAAGATAGATTATATATATATATATATATATATATATATATATATATATATATATAGAGAGAGAGAGAGAGAGAGAGAGAGAGATTCTGTTTTTATATATATATATATATATATATAAAAAGTTCTGATATATATATATATATATATATATATATATATATATAAAAAGTTCTGATATATAAAACTTTATATATTGTTTTCCCCATATATAAATATATATCTATATATATGTATATCTATATCTAAATATATATATATATATATATATATATATATATATATATATATATATATATCTCTATATATATATATGAAGAAATATAGTCTTAAAATGTGCTATATTTATGGGATAAAGTGCTGAATATCAGAGATAGAGCGTGTGTAAATATAAAAGTGAACGGGTTAGTGGTGCATTGTGGGTAGTCTATAACTGCCAAAATAGACTACCCACAATGCACCACTAACCTGTATATATAAATAGCCGAGGAAAATAACAGCACTCATGGTCTGATGATTGCATCTAGCATGAAACAGACTGTTGCCTCTAAGTGTTGACTTCTATGTTCACTTTTATATTTATATATATATATATATATATTACTTGTACACATTGCTGTTACTTGTTCAACTGCAATGAATTTAACTTTCAGACAAAATATCCCCCACTTTTAAAACTATATGTTGCTTAGTTGTTCTCATCACAATATTTCAGCCATTGTGCCCTTTAAAAATCATCAGGTAGATGTCAATCTGTGTAACCTACAGGGAATTTCAAACTGAAACCTTTGTTTAATCTACAATGACAGATATTTTATTTTTCCACTGACCGTGTCTAGGGATATTGTATCTAATTCTTATTTAGTTACTGCTACTGAGTTCAAGTACACATTGCCTGGCCCAGGGATTGAACTCACAATTACTATATTACCAAATTTATAAACCAACATTTTAGTCCACTAGACTATTGTACTGTAGGACAATTCTCTGTGGACAACTTGGAGTCTTAAACCTAACCTGCCTGCTTATGAATGCTTTATAACCCAATAGATTAAATAAAGGGTTCAGTTCAAAATTCCTTTGTAGTTTACCCAGATCAACATATACTTGATGAAGGCCAGAGAGTACAATGGCCGAAATGTTGTGATAACAACAAAAAGATGAGGACAATAATCTGCACGTAAATAAAGATAATTCCTCATCCCAGAAATTAATATGTTGCTTATATTAAATGTGATTTTCTTTCCATCTCTTTACTTTTTCATATCCCTGAAGATGATTTATGCAAATCAAAACTTGGGCTTAGCATGAATTTCACAACAGAACTTGTTATAATGTTTTTATAAACTCTTAATTTCTGGTTAAGCATATTGTAAGGAAAACACTTGAACAAAAGATCAGTGAAGATAAGATGGACATGGATTAATAATACAATAATAGTGAATACAATAGGTCAGTGCAGCAATGCATACAACTCAACACTATGCCCTGGAACCCACTTTGCAACCACCTGGTTCCTATGAGCAGATGATAGCCAGTGGACGAGTCTATGTTCAGCAATTTAGTGTAGAGAAGGCTGGCCTTTCCGCACAAAAAACATGTCAGTCTCTTTTTTTGTACCAGTAACCATAACAACACATGCACCTCCTATCCATACTGTTGGCTTTTAAACTCAACATGTTATAATGTTTGTTTAAGTTCATGATGTAATGAATATGCATACACCTGGGTTCCCCCTCACAGGAATATGATTAGCTGGTATCAGCCATAAATACAGGCTGATGTGGAGGTACATGGAAGACACCATTGACTACGACATTTGACGAAGACATTGACGATGCTATTGGTCTACACCATGGGCTATCCTATTGGCCTACACCTATTGCCTAAGCATATTGCCTATGACTACAACGAGTACCAGTCAATTATGGATACCTGCTAGAATGTACTACTCAGTTACAGTAGCCAAAACCACTTAGCTACTTCGAACAAATATATGCCTTTCCGGGACATATCAGTTAGCAATAGAATTCAAAACGGCCTCACAAGTTAAAACAAAAGAAAAAAAATAGTCAACAACACTTACTAACAAAGAATGTTAGAAAGACTTGTTTGACGCTTACAGAAAGTAAGTCATTTTTTCCCTCATTTTTGTTTTAATGCTTATTGACGAGGAACGCTAGAAAAGGAAAAAGGAAAGTGAGAAATTGACCACCCCCCATGTTTGGATTTAGAAAATTTATTGTCTATATCAATTGGAGCAAAATCTTTTCTTGTGGATACGTTGGCAGAATGGAACAAATTGTGAAATTAGCTAAAGTGCTACAAGTCACTTTACAGCAACAATTCCAATAACAACAACAATTCCAACAACAATTTATTCAGCTACAAGAAAGGTTTGAAAAGTTATTCAAAGACATTGACGATGCTATTGGACTACGCCATTGGCTATCCTATTGGCCTACGCCTATTGCCTAAGCATATTGCCTACGACTATGACGAGT
Source organism: Acanthosepion esculentum (assembly GCA_964036315.1). Taxonomy (NCBI): domain Eukaryota; kingdom Metazoa; phylum Mollusca; class Cephalopoda; order Sepiida; family Sepiidae; genus Acanthosepion; species Acanthosepion esculentum. The sequence goes on along the minus strand of OZ038493.1, from coordinate 73,872,528 downwards.
ACCAGTCAATTATGGATACCTGCTAGATTGTACTACTTGGTTACAGTAGCTAAAACCACTTAGCTACTTCGAACAAATATATCCCTTTCCGGGACATATCGGTTCATGATTCTAGTTAGTCATATTGTAAGGAAAAGACTGGAACAAAAGATTAGCGAAGAAAAGAGGGCCATGGACGAATAATACATAATAGCGAATACCGTAGTTCGGTTAGGCAATCCTTATGACTTAACGCTACACATTGTGACCCACTTTGTGACCCACTTTGTGACCCACTTTGTGACCCACTTTGTGACCCTGTTCCTATGAGCAGATTTCCTACTCATAATAAATGGACAAATCTATGTTCAAGTTAGAGTAGAGAAGTGCTTGGATGAACTACATTACCTGGTTCCGCCTGGTCAAATCTTCATGGTAAGGGTATGTCAGTTACATAATAGCAAACCACCCACATCCCTTCCATATTCCTATGGTGAGAAGTTCAACTCAAACAGCTTCTTTCCAGAAACTACTGCTCTGTAAAACTGACTGTCAAGAGGATATTTCCCTGATCACTACAATCTTAACCTGTTCAGGGCTAGGGTTAACTGTTATCTTCCCTTCCTATCTGCATAAATTACCTCTTAATGCAACCTTCTACTTGTACAGAAAAAAAGATATACTGTAAAATCAAGAATTAAAAAAGCAAAGGTTAGTCTTCTTTCTACACAACAAAACTAGAAGAACTAATGAGTATAGCTTATCAGAACAGGAAAATAGCGATAGATTAGCAAGAGGCTTGTAATGTTTTGTCTGTGGGAAAGTGGTTGTAGAGTGAAAAATAGTTCATGACCCACAAGGCTGCGTAGATGATTTTGAACTTTATTAAGGCTGGAAAGTGAGGACTGTGCAGCTCCGGCTTGGGTATGGCAGCAACACTCCATATTTGGTCTGATCTGATTCTTGTAAAGATAGAGCGTGGCAGTAGGAGTCATGTATTCCCTGAAGCACTGCATGACCTGATTTTAAAGTTACCTTTTAACACTGATATATACATATATTGTCCAATGTACATCCAAGGCTCAAGAGCCGTTCAAGGTAGAGGGTTACTGAATGTGGTATGTGACATGAATATCAGAGGAAGTAAAAATGAGGATAAGGAGAACAGATGATGATTGACCCTTTATTTGACAAAATTAAGATTGTAGTGTTCAGGGAAGCAACCTCATGGGAGTCTGTTCCACAGAGTAGCATTTCTTTGGAAGAAGCAATCTGAATGGAAGTTCAGAATGGTAGAACAGTTACTGGAAGGGGTAGTAAGGAAAAAATTGTTTAGAGCGCCAAATGATAGGAAGTTATGGAGATCCATGATCACACACATTCCAAAGGGATATATCTTCTAGAAGAAGAACCTGTTTTTTTGGTTATATTATGAATGATTAGGACAATGGAGAAAACCAATTCCTATGATTTATTGCCAGTGATTATTACAGTCTTATAGTCCTAATGTGCTCACTTAATCATTCCATTTGGCTGTGGGTGACATGAGGTTGTTTCTTAATCTGCAAAAGCCAATAATCTTCAACAACTATGGTTCTAATTGAATACTTCATCTAATCATGTATAGTGTGAGTTTTTTATGATCCAAAAATATGGAGTCGCACTATATACAGATCATTTGGGGGGAGGGGGGTAAAAATCATGCATTTTCAGTGACTGGTTTCACTATACACAGGTAAATTTTTTTCTGGAAGGGGTAAAAATCATGCATTTTCAGTTACCGGTTGCACTATACACAGGTAAATTTTTTTCTGGAAGGGGTAAAAATCATGCATTTTCAGTTACTGCTTGCACTATACACAGGTAAAAAATTTTCTGGAAAGGGTAAAAATCATGCATTTTCTGTTACTTTTTGCACTATACACAGGTAATTTTTTTTCTGGAAGGGTTAAAAATCATGTATTTTCAGTTACTTTTTGCACTATACACAGGTAAATTTTTTTCTGGAAGGGGTAAAAATCATGCATTTTCAGTTACTGGTTGCACTATACACAGGTAAAATTTTTCTGGAAGGGTTAAAAATCATGCATTTTCAGTTACTGGTTGCACTATACACAGGTAAATTTTTTCTGGAGGGGTTAAAAATCATGCATTTTCTGTGAGTGGTTGCATTATACACGGGTAATTTTTTTCTGGTAGGGGTAAAAATCATGCATTTTCAGTGACTGGTTTCACTATACACAGGTAATTTGTTTTCTGGAGGGGTTAAAAATCATGCAAAAAATTCAGATGTCAGCTTATACGCAAGTATATACATTGTCTCAATCTGTGAAACAGAATTCCAAATTTATTCAGGTACCGATGAAGGCTCAAACTGCAGTACTAGATGTCAACTTACTTAAAAAAATGTACCCGTATCCAGTGGGCCCTCTTATAACAAATGGGATAAATGCAGAAGTTATAAAAATTACTTCGTTTAGAGAAAAGAGACTGAATTAATCTAAAATGGAATGTTTTGAATTGAGGAATTGGTAACTGACATGAATGAACTGCAATCATTGTTTATTGATACAGAGGAATTCTTTACATCATTTTATGATCAGCAGATGCATGTTGGGCCAGTAATTGTGCAGGATTTTATTAATTTAAATGTTGCTTTTATTAGATAAGTGATGCAAGCTGTCAAATACAAATTTATAGAGCTTTTTTATGGTCTTCAGTAACATAATGTCACATAATAAAGTTTCCTTAGTTTATTTTGAAATATTCTTTTCATAGTCTCTGCTTTGTTTTGCTAATTGGTGAAAGTTACATATATCAATTTACAATTGAATCGATAGGTCAAGATGAATAATTGGCAACTATATTTTGATTTCCTTTAATATATGAAACATCACTGACATATTTTGTTATGATAGATAATCTCTGTTGGATTTCAATGACAATTGGCTTTTAAAAGCATTGCTTGGTTGTTTATGATCTGTTAACGACATCATATTGACTATAAGAACATTTAAAACTGATTTTAAAAATATTTTATTGAAATGCATAAAGTTATTTTTTTCTATTTTTTATAGATTAGCTTCAGGCTATTATCTTTCAAACAGAATCAAAATTTCACTGAAAAAGAGACATTTAAATTATTTTAAATGTCTTTTTAAAGATTTTAGTTCAAATTTTGATGCTGGCTATTAATAATCATTTATCTTAAATGCAAAATAAGTGAAAACATAATTTTATTAATATATGTCATTTTTTGTTCACTAGTTAAAAAAGCATATATCCATTTATTATCAATATATGTCATTTTTGTTCACTAGTTGAAAAAGCATATATCCATTTATTATCAATATATGTCATTTTTTGTTCACTAGTTAAAAAACCATATATCCATTTATTATTAATATATGTCATTTTTTGTTCACTAGTTAAAAAAGCATATATCCATTTATTATCAATATATGTCATTTTTTGTTCACTAGTTAAAAAAGGATATATCCATTTATTATTAATATATGTCATTTTTTGTTCACTAGTTAAAAAAGCATATATCCATTTATTATTAATATATGTCATTTTTTGTTCACTAGTTAAAAAAGCATATATCCATTTATTATCAATATATGTCATTTTTGTTCACTAGTTGAAAAAGCATATATCCATTTATTATCAATATATGTCATTTTTTGTTCACTAGTTAAAAAAGCATATATCCATTTATTATCAATGTATGTCATTTTTGTTCACTAGTTGAAAAAGCATATATCCATTTATTATCAATATATGTCATTTTTTGTTCACTAGTTAAAAAAGGATATATCCATTTATTATTAATATATGTCATTTTTTGTTCACTAGTTAAAAAAGCATATATCCATTTATTATCAATATATGTCATTTTTTGTTCACTAGTTAAAAAAGCATATATCCATTCATTCATTATTAAAAAAAAATCTTTTAGTACCCCACTCATCAAAAAAGTGTTTTTGTATGCAAAAGATTTAAGACTAATAATTCGATAAAAATTAGGTAATGATACTGTATCTTTTTTTTTTATTAATCGAGTTTACCCCAAGCAAGGCAGTAAGGTCACTAAGGCATGGGAATTACTGAATGTGAAAGAATTTGAAAACAAAAATATTATTAAGGGACAAGAACAATAGAAGAGTAATGAGAAAGACAGTAGATAACAAGTGATCAGATGAAGTATGTTCCTCTCTAAAACCTACTGGGTTCATTCACTTGAAGCCATTTTTATTCATTGATCTGAGGAAGTGAGTATATACAGCTGATAGTTTAAGCATTTTCTTTGGCACCTTGCAGGACATATATGAGAATCTAGATCTCATGAGGCTATTTAGTAACAAATTTGGTTCTTTTTTTTTAAATCAAATTCACCCCAATTAAGGCAGTAAAGCCACAAAGATACAAGGGGTTACTTGGTGTGGAAGAGTTAGAAAACAGAAACATTACGAAGGAAAAGAACAATAGAAGAGTAATGAGAAAGACGGTAGATAGCGATTGATATTGCATTTAAATTTCTGAAGATCAAAGTTGGTAGAAAAGAATGGAGCCATAACAGAGTTCCACAAGCAAGAAGTGCAAGAAAAGAAACAGTTAGCATAGAACATATGGTTACATCTAGCCAATTAAACTGTAAATGGATAAGACCTTGTTGCCAAACTAGTACTGAACTTAAATTCATAAAGTCTATGCAACATAGCTAGAAGAAAGTTCCACAAGTGAGAAGTGAAAGAGAAGACTATTAGAATAGAACTTACACTTGCATCTAGCAATTTCAACAGCAAGATGATGAGAGCTAGCTAATATCTAGTGCTACACTTAAATTTGTAAAGTTGAGGTAGCAGTGAGGAAAGCTCATCAGAAAAATGGCCTTGAAAATATTTGTAGAAGACTCAGAGGGATGGCATATTACAGTGATGGGAAAGTGACTGAAGCTGAGATGCCAAGTCAGGACTGATAACATTGCAGATTCTTCTTTGGTTTCTTTCAAGAATTTCTAGATATTTGACAGAAGCACCAGACCAGATGTGGCAACACTATTCAACGTATAGACAAATTAGAGACTTATAAAGGTGTAAGATAGTAATTGAATTAATCTACTAACAGTTTAAATTTTTTTCTATTAGGCTTTAGATGGGCCTTGTTTGACTCGTGTTTTTGGTTAGTAAAATATATACATATACATCAGGAAAACAAAGTAAGATATTTATACATAGATATAAGAATATATTATCAGAAGGATTTGGTTGTACTAGTTCAGGTAGATGCATGAAAGTTCTTGTAATGTGGTTGTTAGTAAATGTTACTGATTTTTGTGTTTGGCTTGGTGAATGAATAAATTGTTTGCAAATGATAAGTCTATCACTAAAAGGTAATATTAAACCTAAGAAAAGTGATATTTATGTAAAACTTATCTGTGATCTTCATTCCTAGAGCAGCTCAACTCCCTACACTCTCTTTGGGGGAAGCCAATGATAAAGAGAAAATTTCTAAATTTCCTGCCAGTAGGGCGGTTTCCTTTTTCCTATGGAATCATGAGAATTACATTTGATCCTTTATTTCCTGTGAACATGCGATCACTACACTTGCTTGCATTCATCTAAAGAATCAACATAACAACTTGGAATCATTTGGACAAAAGTTTATTGAACTGAATTCACTAAATTTCTTGGTAGTAATTTTGAGGTCATAAATAAAAACACTGCATCCCAAAAAGTAAAGTTCAGAAATATTAAATATATTAAATATAGCTTGAGAATGTATATGTAAAGAAAAACACATTTAATGTCACTGCAAATATGGAAGATAGCCCATTGAAACACTTTGAAATCTGAAGGGCATAAATTTGTGTTCAAAATAAACCAAAAAGAGTTGTAATTGCTGTTTGAAAAACTTCACCTTATTGCGATACTCAGTCAGTTATTGCAAAGCACTTTTTACCATGATCATTTCAAATCTAGGAATTTATATTAGGTATATAGAAGATAGCCCATTGAAAACTACTTGAAACACTCTGAAGTCTGAAGGGCATAAATTTGTGTTCAAAATAGTTGTAATTATTGTTTAAAAAACCTTACCTTATTGTGATACTCGGTCAGTTATTGCAAAGCACTTTTTACCATGATCATTTCAAATCTAGGAATTTATATTAGGTATGGGGTAACAGTCTGGTTTAGTGAGCTTCACAGGGTTTGTACATTCTATATTATTTGAGCACCATGTGTAAAGGTGAAGTCTATGCTGATTTACAAGAATGATTCTAATTAGTCTTTTTGAATTCCTCTCATTGATATGTTAATCTTCTGAATTGTTAGTTATCTAAATTTTTTAAAAATGGTGCTTGTATTTTATTTTTTTTAATCAATTCACAGCAAGAAATGCAATAATGCTACTAAGATGCAGTGAAAGAGAGTGAAAAGACTTTAGAAGGAAAGGAAGTGGAAATCCAATCCTAAACAGGAAACAAGGGATAAATCACTACTCCTGTTCAAAAGACCAGATATTTACTACCAGTTTGAATTCTAAGAAAGAATTTTAATTTCTTTGCATTGGAATTATGATGCTCAGCAAATAAGTTTGTTCATAATAGCTTGATCATTCTACCAGAACATCAAGCAATTATGAACAAACTTTGACTTAATGTTATAGTCATAATTAATGATAACGTTTATGCATTAATTATTCTTTTTCTTGTGCTATTTATTAGTCAATAATTGTTACAATCAACAATCTGGTCAAACTGGTTAAGGAAGTCATAACTTAACAAGGCTTCGTTGTTAAAATGGCTTTGATATTTCTACAACCACAAATGTCCACATAAATTCATGCCTTAAGATATGCAATATCACATTTACAATTGCTTGTCCTTAACAGTCAATTTGCTGCCCATTGGCAGAAATAATTAAAATATTTGTTGGATGAATGACTACATCAGTTATGATTTGATATAGAAGCTTCTGTACCCATGATAAATTTAATTTGTTGAGCCCCTCGCGAAACAGCAACTTACAAAAGTTCCAAGTCAGCTGAGACCATTGACTCCCATCTAACTAATTTTTAGACATCTCACTGCAACAAGCCGACAAAGTACAGGAATTAGATTATATTTCCTGATTTGTTTGGCTGCTTACACCAAGATATACAAAACCATGACTTATCTGTAAAATATACCTGACATACCTGAGGCTTTAGGTCATTACTGTAAGTGTAGATACCCAAAGGAATACTTTTTTTTCTTTTTAATATTAGAAATACCTGTTAGAAGTTGTTTATTTGATGTATGATGCAACATTTGCTGGATTTGTGCAGATGTGTGGGGATCAAAATATAGGATGAAATCATTGGCTGTCTTTTGAAAGCATGCAACTTCTAGATCATTTGGGGAGGCTGGGATGACTTAGAAGTTTGGGGGTGCTAAATCAGACATTACATTTTAAAGAATCCTATTATCCTACTGCAAACATTTTTTTGTTTTGATTTTAAATATACAAATTAATTTATTTATTGTTTGTACACATTTTCTGGAATGAAACCCATTCCAATTCTTTAACTGAAGCAGAGGTGCTCACTTTGAAATGCACAGCTCATGTGACATGAATGGACATTAATTTTGTCTGCTCCTACTTCCAGAGTACCAGCCAAAAATACCAATGTTATAAAATTTCTTTTCTGACCATTTAGTAAAAAATGCATGTAATTTTCACAACAGCTGTTTTCAAGCCACTATAAAACCAGTACTGATTTCATCCATGAAGATAGATCTAACCAGGAAATAAACCCCACTGCAGGCAGGCTTAACCAAAAGTGGCAGACTACATACTAGCCCAGGCCATTAGCAGTGATAACAAGAGACTTCCATCAACAGCAATGAAACCAGCAGCAGTAGAGACTAACTCTTAAATACTATTTCTCCCATGAGTATCTTTCTCAACTACATATTTGTGTTGATTTTCTCCACATGTCTATCTCAACTACTACCTTCTGTTATAGCTTGAATGAACTCTCAGTCTCCCACAGCTGATATACAATACCCTGGAATGAGCAATCAAACTTTGTACATCATGGAGAAATCTCTTTTACTTCACTTAACAACTTTTTATCTCTGTTTTTTTGTGACTTCCACTTATTTTTCTTGCTAATGGTAAAGCCACCATTTTAACAAGGACAGAAAAATGAAGTTTTGTAATGCTAATCTCTAGTGCTATAAAGGATAAAAGCTTAGGTGATAATGTCTCCTTCAATTCATGACTGACTAGTAAGAAGATTTCCCACAGTAGGTTGCTGTTTCTTTCTGACGTAGACCACCCAAGGCTATAGGACCTGGTCTGTCCTGCTAATAGACCTATAATTCAGGAGGAAAAGAGATGTATTCATATCTTTCCCAAGTGTACTTGCATGTAGGTGAATGTAACGAACCTGACTGGGATTTGAACTCAGCACTCTAATTTTTCTATCCATTGCATCATACTGCATATCTTTTGTAATGTGAGAGTTTGGTAGGTTTGTTTCAGTATATTGTCTAAAGATGATGTAAATAAACATTGAAATATCAGTAAAATTTATCCGTTTAATTGTTACTTGCTAGCTTGTATTATCTTTCGAGTTTTGTTTTTTCTGTTTTATAAATTACTTAAGAGACACGGATTTTGCTTGCAGGAATGATACATTTAACAAAGATTTTACAAATACAATTCTAACCAGGAGAAAGAACAGCTTAAACATTTTAAAACATATTTAAATTAAAAGAAAATTTCCTAGCATTTTTGCAATAAACAAAGGAAAACAAAGATTTACAAAACCCTGCATGGGATTTTGTTCAGACTGAGCACATGTGTATCTCCTTTACTTACAGTATGTAGTAATATACATCATGTACAGTTTTTGCATTCCTATGTTTCTGAGGTCATCATGACCTTGCAAAAACCAGATGTTACTTTCCCAAAATAGGATTTGACAAAATTCTGGAGCACAATAAGGAAAGCCTGTGGGTACGTGGACCAAAATGATACAAAAAAGAAAATCAGCAACAAATAAATTACTCTAATGAACAGATAATAATTAAAATGAATTATCGTGCATAGCTATTTAGACCAGCACACTCACGTTGGATGTTATACACATAATCTTTCGGCTGCTGTACACTCGAGCCTTCATCAGGTTTCTATTTTATTTTTCTCTGACTTTTTTAAATGTAGAATTTTCATTATTATTTTCAACCTAGCACATTTGTCTTGCTTGTTATACTCACAATGTTTCGGCTCTTGAATCTGCCGGTCTTCTTCAGCTTTCTGTTTTATTTTTCTCTGCATTTTTTAAGTAGGGAATTATGATAATTATTTTCAAGCTAGCACATTAATCTTGCTTGTTATGCTCACAATGTTTCAGCTATTGAATCTGCCGGTCTTCTTCAGCTTTCTGTTTTATTTTTCTCTGAATTTTTTAAATAAGGCATTATCATTATTATTTTTAAACTAGCACATACGTTTTGCTTGTTATACTCACAATGTTTCGGCTGTTGAATCTGCCGGTCTTCTTCAGCTTTCTATTTTATTTTATTTTATTTTTTAAATAAGGATTATCATTATTGTATGCTTTAATTTACCAACTAGCTCGCACATCTTTGTTGTTATACTCACAATGTTTCAACTGTTTTTCCCTCCAGCATCTTCAGGTTTTTTGTTTTATTTTTCTCTGAATATTTTTTATGACGAATTATCATTATTATATGCTTTTATTTTCAAACTAGAATACTCATCTTGATTGTTATACGCACAACTTTTCGACTGCTGTACTCTCCGGCCTTCTTCAGGTTTCTATTGTATTTTTCTCTAAATTTTTTGAATAAGGATTATCATTATTATATGTTTTTATTTCCAAACTAGCACATTCATCTTGGTTGTTATTCTCACAATCTTGTGGCTTGTACTGTTTGGCCTTCTGTAGATGTCTGTTAAATTATTTGAAATAGGGAATTATGTGCTTTGCTATTAGTCCAAGCATGTTAGACTTGGTAGTTATACTCAGAAAGTTTCAGTCATTGTATCTTCTGAACTTCTTCAAATGTCTGCCATGTTTTTGTCTGATTTTTTTAAATGAACAATTATCATTATTCTATTGTGCAATGCTTATCTTCTCTCTTATGCTCACATGTGTTTGGCCATTGCTCTCTCCACCCTTCTTCAGGTGTTTCTCTGTGTATTCAGTAGTCTTTTCAGAAGTTCAAACCAAACCCTTTATTCAATCCACAGAGTTAAACTTCTTTGCATGCTACTTTCCATTTTTATTGGGGAGTGATTCAATGAAAGAAGTAGACAAGTAAGACAATAGTGAATATGATGAATGGTGAGTATTAAAAATTACCAAATTATTAGGGTTAGGGTTCCAAATGTGGAATGAGAACAATCTACTCCCATTGATTGAATAAAGTTTTTTTAATAATTTCATTCCAAGGAAGGCAACAAACATTATTTACATTATTCGGACTATTGTCCTCATCTTTGTCGCCATATTTATTACATCGTTTCAGCCGTTGTACGCTCCGGCCTTCTTCAGGTGGTTGGAATGTCGAACTGAACCCTTTATTTTGCTCACTGGGGTAGACTGTCCTAGTTCCACATGCCATGTTTAATGGATGTCAGTTATCAGTTATCTCCTGTTAATTTCTCTCTGAAAGTTCTCCACTGCCTTAATCGGGCATTGAACTCATACTCTTTGGGTCCTGTCACTGGATCTAAGTAACGCCTTTATCCATGGTGCAATGTGTCCTTGACAGTGGATAAAGGCCAACCACCTGAAGAAGGCCGGAGCGTACAATGGCCGAAACATTGTAATAAATATGGCAAAAAAGATGAGGACAATAGTCCGAATAAATGTAAATAATGTTACATAATACCTCATCTTAGAAATATAGAGAGATACTGAAGGCAATAAAGTCACTAAGACAGGGTTGCTGAATCTGCAAAAATATATATTATTAAAGGAGAGAGACAACTCCAAGTGCTGGAACTGAAAATGACAATTGACATTGCATTTAAATTTTTAAAGATCAAAGTTGACTAGGGAGCAAGAAGCCTGAAGCTATTTCCACAAGTTCTAAGCATATCAACTGTAAAATGATGAGACCTAGCTACCAATCCAGTACTGCATTTAAATTCATAAAGTTTAGGTGCCATAGAGGAACGTTCGTCAGAACAATTACCATGAAAGTATTTATAGAAAAGGCAGAGGGAAGCTACCTTACATTGGTGGGGAAGTGATTGAAGCTGAGATGCCAGGTCAGGGCCAATAACATTGCAGATTCTTCTTTGGATTTTATCAAGGATCTCTAAAATTATAGAAGTATGAAATAACAGGGATTGTAAATAACAACTGACATTGCATGTAAATTTTTAACCAAAGTTGACTAGAAGCTTAGAGAGTTCAACAGGTGAGAAGTCTGAGAGAAGAAACTGTTAGCATAGAACTTAGCAGAGAACTTAGTTTGGCTTGAAATTCCAAGAAGCTTACTAAGTATAAAGACAAGCACTAGATTTAGTCCAGAGGGTATAACAGGTGAAAATAACAACTAGGATGAACATGCAGCTCTGAATAGCAAAGCATATAATATTAAGATATTGTTGTGCATGGATATATAACATTGACTTCATTTGCAAAGTGAATGGATATAGAACAACATAAAAAAGAAAGTTTAAATAGAACACAAAAGTCTTTGCATAAAAACACTTTAATGTATATATATTTATCTTTAGTATTGTTAATACAAAGTAGGCATGTAGTTACTTACAATTGCTTGTGTACCAAAAGAACACTGTGTAATTTTTGTACTTATCTTTGTGGATTGTTCATGAGCCTGAAAAATGCACTTCTGCTTACCTTGCTGGTCAAAGCTAAAAGAAGTTGTTTATTTTATGCACCTAACAATGTCTCGAGCAGTTCTCATCAGGTCATGTGACTGTTTTTTATTCTCGTAATTATCTATATTTAGCTTTTTATTTTTAGTGAAGGGGAGATAACTTTTGTCTCTCACAACAAACCTCCCTGCCTAGTAGTGGAGTCTAGTAGTAGTGATATTGTTTGTCTCTTTACCAAGAAACTTTTCTACCTGCTTTTGTATGATTGGACTTACTATCATTGTTTATGTTTTCTGTATCAATTATTCTATCATCACTATGAGGTTGTTTTTCTGTTATGATTAGCTTATCACTTTTAGATTCAACTTGTGGATAAAACCTATCTATTAATACTGTTGACTGTATGTCATTGTTTAATTTAATTAGAAAATATATGTCAGCTCTACATAACACTTGGAATGAACCAATGTAAGGTGCTTCCAGAGGCTTGCAAGCTTCGTCTACTCTCATCCATAGACTTTTACATGTCTTAAGCTTATCGGGAATGTACTGACATGATCTTTATTCTCCTGGATGCAAAGAAATGCACGAGACTGTATAGACAAACTCGTGCATTGTTCAGACACCTTTTTCAAACCGAGGGCTGGTGAAGAACAACTTTGACCAACTTCTTTACTTACTCTACCACACATGGTGGACACAGCAAAGCTCATGCCGTGGCCTTTGACATCCCCAAAGCATTCGATAGAGTTTGGCATGCCAGCCTCCTTCGCAAGCTCCAGGGTTATGGTATCACAGGTCGATTGTTTGACCTAATACAATCGTTTCTGTCAAACCGGGATTTGAAGGTTGTTCTCAGTGGATTCATCTCCAACTCCTATCCCACTAACGCAGGTGTTCCTCAAGGCTCCATCCTTGGCCCTACTCTGTTCCTCATATTTATAAACGACCTTCCTGACGCCATAGACTCCCAAGTCGGTATCTATGCTGACGACACCACTATTTACTCCTGCCTCAAACACAAATCTAGTGAGGCTGACAAAATTAACCTGGCAGCTCAAATTGAAAAGGACCTCTAATCGGTTGTGGACTGGGGAGAGAAATGGATGGTCAACTTTAACGCCTCTAAAACAAAACTGCTCTCCATTAACCACCACAAGGATCCATCCCTGCATCCCATTAGAATGTCTGAGGACCAACTTCTCGAGAGCTCCTCTCTGCGGCTGCTTGGTCTCACGCTGTCCGCTGATCTGAGATGGAACAAATCCATCGAGTCAGTTGCATCATCCACCGCAAGAAAAGTTGGTTCCCTGTGCCGAGCCAGGAAATCTTTCTCCCCGGAATCGATCCTCCAAGTCTATAAATCGACCATTCGCCCTTGCATGGAGTATTGCTGCCATATATGGTCTGGGGCCCCTGCTGGTTGCCTCAGAGTTCTTGATAAGATCCAGAGATGGATATGCAATGTGATTGGCCCTGATCTGTCATCTCGTCTGCAGTCGCTCTCTCACAGACGCGATGTTGCATCGCTCTACCTTTTCTACAAGTACTTTCACGGTAATTGCTCCGAGGAGTTGCTTTCGCTTGTCCCTAGGCCTCGTGAATTTAAACGTCCTACGAGGCTGGCATCCTGTTCCCACCCCTTCACCGTTGAAACTGTTAGATGTAGATGTCTCTTCTACTCCAATAGCTTCATGTCTCGCACATCTCGCCTTTGGAACTCCCTTCCCGATTACTGTTTCCCTGACAAATACAATCTCCAACGGTTTAAGTGTAGTGTCAATCGACATCTCCAGTTGCCTTGATCTATCCACTTCCCTTCTCCACATCCTTTCATCTTTCATTCCTATCTGCTCTCGCTCCAAATCTTCTGTAACCCCCTTGCCTTGATCGACCCTCCGTCTTTCTCTTTCTCCACATCCTCTCCTTTACCAATCCTATCTGCTCTTCCTCCATCCCTTCTGTAACCCCATGCGTGCTAGTGGCCTCCAGCCTTGCTTGGGGTGATACGCTTAAAAAAAAAAAAAAAAACTAAAAACTTGTAACAAGATTAATGTACAGTTACAAAATTTCTGATTAGAACTGATGAAAGAGCAAAAATTCTTGTAACATGTGTGATCCCCCACCACCACAAAAAAAAAATCTTTAATCACCAGTTCAATTACTACTATGATGGACCGGTCATCAGGCAGACAACACACATCCCATCCCTACTGCTCTTTGCTTGACACAAACAAAATTTCGACAGGGACAGATAAAAACGATCTTGAAATCACAGCACAAACCCATTTCAAAGAAAAATATATTGTAAATCTTCAAAAATGCGCCTGCTATTTAACATCTGACCAGGTGCTAATATTTTTTTCTTGTCACTTGACATTCTCAGAAATGGGAGAAAGTTCATTTTCTAACACTGTAGTTGTTATTTTCCCCAGAGACACTATTTCAGCAATAATCATCTGAATTGGAACCGGAGACACTGTACCATTATGAGGAAATCATCTACCAGAAGAATCAATAAATGCTTTGACATCGTTATGTTTTTGGTTTCACAACATAGGCACCAGATGGACGGGGATATATAAGCACTGAGGTAAAGGTCATATTATCCTTTTGATATATGTGATGTAGAAATAGATAGCATATTAGTCAAATAAATATTTACTGTTATATATAAGTTATTCTCTTGTTTAGGTTTTCCCGTACTAAGCCAGAATGTAAGCATTTAGTAATTCTATGGTTCCTTCACTAGAAATACAAACATACACACACACATGCATATATATATATATATATATATATATATGATGGTGATGATGGTTGGCCACTTATATTTGAGGATGCCCATCTACTAGGGCAGCTAGCTAATCCCTATTGCAGGTGCTAGCTCAGGCATATTTTGTGTTTGTTCACCGCCCACAGAGCCCACCTGTGGTTTATACTGCAACTATGCTGAGCAAATCTTAGCTCCAGTTTTGCGAGAGAGAAATGTGTTATCTAGCAGGATCAACAATTTGAACAAGGCCAGTATGTTCAAACCCTCAGTTCCGATGACTTGTGACTGTGCTATATGGATGGGGATATATAGGCATTGGGGTAAAGGTCACATTTTCCTTTTGATATATGTGATGTAGAAATAGATAGATGTTATATATGTTATTCTCTTGTTTAGGTTTTCGTGTACTAAGCCAGAATGTAAGCATTTAGTAATTCTGTGATTTCTTCACTAGAAATACACACACACGCACACACACACAGAAACACACACACACACACACACACACACACACATATATATATATATATTGACAGCAAAAAACAAAAATTACCTCAACATAGATATAGTCTATTTCAATCCATTCTGTATATGGCTATCATCAGTCTCTAAGTGTCTGCCTCAGAACATTGTTTTAAATTTATTTTCAATGTCAGTCCTCCTCTTGTAGACACCTTGTTAATGAGAGTGGGTTTGTGTTAGCGATTAGTAGGGGTGTAAGGTATTTTATCCCCCACCAATTGTTTGTTATAAATCGTTCTCTATGTATGTCCCACTAAACGGTTCAGTTTTATTTACTGGTTGGATCCAGTTACACATGATTTGCTTTTCTCTATCTTTCTCTTCACATTTGCTTTTTATGACTACAAGGATTAATGGGAATGGCCAACAATAACATCCCTCATTATTACCCTGCAACCTGGACATTTATCTTTGCTTGAGTCTTGTTTTAGGATTTACCTTTAAAAGCTTTAGCTAAAAATGGATAATACCTGCTATAAACCCACATTTTCATTCTGGCTAAGATCAAAGTACAATATCTGTTCTCTACTGATTTGAGATGAGAGAAGGTGCCTGATCCAGGTGATTCCAACCCTACTGCAAAACCTTTCTAATTGTACTAAGAGAAGGATGAGGTTGGTGTAATATTGTGAGATAACATGTGACAATAATGTAAATATTTATATAGTATTTCACATATATTAAACATAACATGTATAAAAATAGGTCTGAATCAGCTAGACATGTGAAGTCTTACAATATTAATGTAGAATCCAATAAGCAATCAAAACTCCAAAATTTACACTCCTCCCTGATCTTTTGAACAGGAGTAGAGGTTTATCCTTTGTTTTCTGCTTAGGATTGGGTTTCTGGGTCCTTCTAAATTCTACTTCAACTCTATACTTGTAACATCTCTGTCTAAAATCTGAAATTTATTGGGTTTCTATTTCCTTTTCATTTTCTTTTCTTTCACTTCCAGTAATCCCTTGCATCTTAGTGGTGATATCACCTTGCTTGGGGTAAATTAACCTTTATTTCTCTGTATCTGACTTCATTTGCAGTAAAAATAGTTTATCCTGCCATTGAAGGTGACTTTAATCCCTGAACAATATTGAGTTTGAATTTCGTAGTTGTGTTGTCATATTCTGCTATGGCAACAGAAAATGATTTTGAGTGAAGTTTACAATAAGGATTTGAGAGGCCTTGAAAATGACTGCAGTAGAAAGAGAAGAAATATTAATAATTCAAAGTGCTAGAGGTTAATAAAAAAACAAAATAAAACGTGTCTTGTGTTGTCTTTAAAGAAAAAACATTGCAGATCTTACGAGTCATTGTAGGTCACACAATTTATAGGTTACTTAAATTTGACTTTATTTTATTCAACTTTTTACTCTGTAACATAAATTTCTATACTTGCTTGATTTTGAGATGCCCAACTCGGAGCACACATCACCAAAGTTAAGCAATGTCAAGCCTGGCCAGTACCTAGATGAGTGACTGCATGTGAATAACAGTTGCAGCAAATTTGGATGTGAAGATAGTGTAATGAATAACAGCTTGGAATTGGGAATCTGTTCCAATTCCAGTTGGGTTCATATATTTACTTACATGCAAATACCCTTGGGAAAGGCATGAATCCATCTCTTCTCCCCACCAGTTATGGGTTAATTAGTAGGACTTGTATCAGTAAAATCATTATCTTCCCCTCAAATTTTTTTTCTAAAAATATTTTCTGGCTTGAAATAACCTGCAAATGGTTGATAAGCAGTAAAAAAAAGTCTCACTAATGACCATACATTCTATTTTTGATGGTTAGTCCATTTTTTTTGTTTTAAAATAACTCAACAGTGGCAAAGGAATGTTAAGCTGGCATTGCAGTGTGTGTGTGTGTCATAGTGAGTTTTTGTCAGTAATGAAGAGAAAGATCAATAATATTGGAGAAAAATCAATATTTTATTCTCTCTAATTGAAAGCCGAAGATCATTTTCCTCGTATTTATTCCGATTCTGAACTGCCAAGAATATTTTCTACGTTGTAGTTAATGAAAAACGGTTCATAAAAGTTATTTTCTGTCTATTTTCAAACTGAATTTCTTTCTTTTCCTATTTTCTTAGTCTTCAAAAATGTCAATCTAGATTTTTTTTAAATTGTTGGCACTCAAAATAATATTCTTCATGAAGAAGAAAGATAGAAATATTGGTGGAAAACAACTTAAAAGTATAAAATGTTTTTAGGTATGAACTGATGGGTTGCATATACCACGTATGCTCAAGTATATATCTCCTAATCTCTGTTCTACCAACCATTTACATAAGCTTGTTAGGTAGGTTACATGCTGCCTTTCTCTGTCCCTCTTGCCTTCAACATGTCCTGTGAGTGTTAAACGTTCCAAGCCCCCCTTTCTTAACAAAATTCTTCTTATTCTATATTCCATGTCTCTTCATAGACATGGATGATCATCACTCTCCACAATTTCCTGTCTTTTGTAGCCCTTAGCGAAGTGTATCTTTTTGCTATATCTCCTAATCCCTATTCTGACACCTGTTTACATATGCTTATTCCTCTTCTTCAGGACCTGAGCCTAATGGCTCTCCACAACCTTCTGTCCTTTGTAGACCTTAGTAATGTTTGTCTTTTTGCCATATCTCCTAATCCTTGTTCTGCCAACAATTTATACAAACTCATTAAGTTATGCAGTACTTTTCTCTGTCTCACTTGCTTTCACTATGCCTTGTGAGTGTACAATTTTCCATGTCCTCTTTCCTTATTATGTAACCTAGAAATTTTAACTGTTGCTTTCTGACATACTTTGATGAAAATGTCAGATACTTCAAAACAATAGCCAAAAAAAAAACAAAAAAAACAAAAGTAGTTAAAAGTTGAAAGAGGTCAGCTAGTTCATGCATCTGGATACATTGGACAGCAAAAAAATTAAATTTAAATCAAGCAACTGTGTTTCTTCAGCAATTTTCTTGATACCAAATTGTAACCAATGTTTGTTGCATTTTATAGAAATTTACAGAATAGACTATAAAAATGTTATGTGAATTACATAGGTAAAACATCGAAGAATTTAAGTGAAAGATTATATGAACACAAAGGGAATATTTTACACGACGATGTACTCAATGCATTAGTTATTCATCATAATAAGTTTGACTATAATATTGAATCAAAAAATGCATTTTTAATTAAAGGAGTGAGTAATTTAGTAAGGCAGTGTCTTCACAGTAAATTCACATCTGAAATCATACAGTGTATTTCCTTTCTTAACAAAACTTCTTCTATGTTCCATTTCTTTTCATGGATCCTCCTGGGTATGATGATAAACTACATCTGCATCATGGGTATGATGATAAACTACATCTGCATCCTGGGTATGATGATAAACTACATCTGCATCCTGGGTATGATGATAAACTACATCTGCATCCTGGGCATGATGATAAACTACATCTGCATCCTGGGCATGATGATAAACTACATCTGCATCCTGGGTATGATGATAAACTACATCTGCATCCTGGGTATGATGATAAACTACATCTGCGTCCTGGGTATGATGATAAACTACATCTGCATCCTGGGTATGATGATAAACTACATCTGCATCCTGGGTATGATAATAAACTACATCTGCGTCCTGGGTATGATGATAAACTACATCTGCATCCTGGGTATGATGATAAACTACATCTGCATCCTGGGTAAGACTGCATCCAACAACAAGGCCTCTGATCAGGAGGTTTTGAGGAGTGGGGAACCAACTCTTAATTGCTGGTGTTCCCATGTCCATCCTGACCCAGGGTGGTAGCACCTGTTATGGTCCCAGCTATAGGTAAATAGTTAACTCCCAAACTGGGGTCAAAACACTGTGAAAGTGTAAAAATAGGCTTTAATACCAGAATACTTTGTAAAAGATTATTACCAACAATAAATTTTTGAAGAAAAATTATTACCAGCAATAAATTTTTGGAAAAAAGTATTACCAGCTATGCATTTTTGAAAAAAAAAAATTACCAGCAATAAAAATTTTGTTAGTATTAAATAACCCATTGAGGTTGATATGCCATAAAACAAACCAAACCAAACCAAAATATACATTTTTGAAGGAAAAAAATATGATCAGCAATAAAAATCTTGTTGGCATTAAATAACCCATTGAGGTTGATATGCTGTAAAACAAAACAAAGCAAACCTTTCATGGATGTGGGTGATCATCACTTTCCAGAAGCTTCTGTCTTTATAGCCCCCTCTTTTTTCTATCTCTCCTAATCCCTGTTGTGCCAACCATTTACACAAACTCATTCTTCTTCTTCAAAATGTGAGCCAAAATGGTTATCGACCTTAGTAAAGTTTGTCTTTTTGCTATCTCTCCTAATCCCTGGTCTGCAAACCATTGATACAAGCTCATTAACTGCTATTCTCTGCTCTGCTTGCCTTCAATATGTCCTGTGAATGTTCAGTTTTCCAAGTCCTCTTTCCTCATTATGTGCCATAGAAATTTCAACTGTCACTTTCTGATGCCACATACTTTGATTAAAATGTGGGACTTAGTTTTATTTGCCAACAATATTATTTTTTATGAAGATGTGTTGGCCAAAAAGTACCTAAAATTTTAATCATTGTGATACTTTTGTATCATTTTTTTATGAATAAAATATGATCCCCTTTCTTAAGATTATATATATATATATATATATATATATGTGTGTGTGTGTGTGTGTGTGTGTGTGTGTGTGTGTGTGTATGTAGATAGATAGATAGATAGATAGATAGATAGATATGAATAAACTGATAGATAGATAGATAGATAGATAGATAGATAGATAGATAGATGATAAATATAGTTTTAAGTGGTGCTATATTTGGGGGTTAAAGTGCTTAATATGAGGAATAGAGCATATGTAAATATAAAAGTGTACATTTGAGTCAACACTCAGAGGCAACAGTCTGTTTCAGGCCATTGATTGCATTTAGCATGAAACAAACTGTCACCTCTGTGTGTTGACTTCAATGTTCACTTATATATATATATATATATATATATATATATATATATATATATATATATGTATGTATAAGTGGGTGTATAAATGTTCTGTCCCATTTTTCAAAATACGACCAAATAATCAGATATCTTGTGAGAATCCTTCTTTGACAAATTTTCAGCACATCCTCAGAGAGATAGATTGAGAGATAATCAATGACTGCTCTAGCCTATTGTAAATACCTATTTGCTTGTCAAACTGTGCAAGATATAATTTTATCTCATGACATATAATCATCTCTAACCCAACTGCAAAAAAAGAAAGGAAAAGAATTTAATATGTGCGGACACAAAGAGACAAACAGATATTTCTCTCTGCATATATCTTTCTACAAGGAGAAAAAGAAAATTTGAAAAGCAAGGCATTTATAACTTAACAGAAGGGATGAATATTCATCATTCTGACTATAAAGTATAAAAGAGATTAAAAAATTCCATTTCCCCTCCTTTCTTGTAAATCTATGCCATGAATATTCAAATCAGATCAATCTACTTTTCTTGTTAAATTTCATTAAAATTTCTTCTGATTTTACACCTTTACAACAAGAAAATTTTTTGCCCACCTGATGACAGTTCCTCAGCTAAGAATATTTTTATTTTGTATCCTGGAAAGATCAACTTCAAATCAACTGTAATAGTCTATTGATTACTTTGATGAAGCTTTTTCATTATTATTAATTATTTATCCATCTTTCTTTCATTCTATTTCTATAGATTGTTGATATTTAGTTATAGTAATAAGATGTAAAAATTTGAATTCCTTACGTAAAACATAGTTATTTAAAATTTTTGATGTGTCTTTCTTTCATCTTATTTCTATTGCTTGTTTACACCTAGTAGTAGTAATAAGACGTAATAGTCTTAAGTTGTCTGAATTTCTTAGATGAAGCATTGTCATTATTATTCATTTTTCACTCGTCTTTCTTTCATCTTATTTCTATTGCTTGTTTACACCTAGTAGTAGTAATAAGACGTAATAGTCTTAAGTTGTCTGAATTTCTTAGATCAAGCATTGTCATTATTATTCATTTTTCACTCGTCTTTCTTTCATCTTATTTCTATTGCTTGTTTACACCTAGTAGTAGTAATAAGACGTAATAGTCTTAAGGTGTCTGAATTTCTTAGATCAAGCATTGTCACTATTATTCATTTTTCACTCGTCTTTTTTTTATCTTATTACTATTGCTTGTTTACACCTAGTAGTAGTAATAAGACGTAATAGTCTTAAGTTGTCTGAATTTCTTAGATGAAGCATTGTCATTATTATTCATTTTTCACTCGTCTTTCTTTCATCTTATTTCTATTGCTTGTTTACACCTAGTAGTAGTAATAAGACGCAATAGTCTTAAGTGGTCTGAATTTCTTAGATGAAGCATTGTCATTATTATTCATTTTTCACTCGTCTTTCTTTCATCTTATTTCTATTGCTTGTTTACACCTAGTAGTAGTAATAAGACGCAATAGTCTTAAGTTGTCTGAATTTCTTAGATCAAGCATTGTCATTATTATTCATTTTTCACTCGTCTTTCTTTCATCTTATTTCTATTGCTTGTTTACACCTAGTAGTAGTAATAAGACGTAATGATCTTAAGTTGTCTGAATTTCTTAGATGAAGCATTGTCATTATTATTCATTTTTCACTCGTCTTTCTTTCATCTTATTTCTTTTGCTTGTTTACACCTAGTAGTAGTAATAAGACGTAATAGTCTTAAGGTGTCTGAATTTCTTAGATCAAGCATTGTCATTATTATTCATTTTTCACTCGTCTTTCTTTCATCTTATTTCTATTGCTTGTTTACACCTAGTAGTAGTGATGAGACGTAATAGTCTTAAGTGGTCTGAATTTCTTAGATGAAGCATTGTCATTATTATTCATTTTTCACTCGTCTTTTTTTTATCTTATTTCTATTGCTTGTTTACACCTAGTAGTAGTAATAAGACGTAATAGTCTTAAGTTGTCTGAATTTCTTAGATGAAGCATTGTCATTATTATTCATTTTTCACTCGTCTTTCTTTCATCTTATTTCTATTGCTTGTTTACACCTAGTAGTAGTAATAAGACGTAATAGTCTTAAGTTGTCTGAATTTCTTAGATGAAGCATTGTCATTATTATTCATTTTTCACTCGTCTTTCTTTCCTCTTATTTCTATTGCTTGTTTACACCTAGTAGTAGTAATAAGACGTAATAGTCTTAAGTTGTCTGAATTTCTTAGATCAAGCATTGTCATTATTATTCATTTTTCACTCGTCTTTCTTTCCTCTTATTTCTATTGCTTGTTTACACCTAGTAGTAGTAATAAGACGTAATAGTCTTAAGTTGTCTGAATTTCTTAGATGAAGCATTGTCATTATTATTCATTTTTCACTCGTCTTTCTTTCCTCTTATTTCTATTGCTTGTTTACACCTAGTAGTAGTAATAAGACGTAATAGTCTTAAGTTGTCTGAATTTCTTAGATCAAGCATTGTCATTATTATTCATTTTTCACTCGTCTTTCTTTCATCTTATTTCTATTGCTTGTTTACACCTAGTAGTAGTAATAAGACGTAATAGTCTTAAGGTGTCTGAATTTCTTAGATCAAGCATTGTCATTATTATTCATTTTTCACTCGTCTTTCTTTCATCTTATTTCTATTGCTTGTTTACACCTAGTAGTAGTAATAAGACGTAATAGTCTTAAGTGGTCTGAATTTCTTAGATGAAGCATTGTCATTATTATTCATTTTTCACTCGTCTTTTTTTTATCTTATTTCTATTGCTTGTTTACACCTAGTAGTAGTAATAAGACGTAATAGTCTTAAGTTGTCTGAATTTCTTAGATGAAGCATTGTCATTATTATTCATTTTTCACTCGTCTTTCTTTCATCTTATTTCTATTGCTTGTTTACACCTAGTAGTAGTAATAAGACGTAATAGTCTTAAGTTGTCTGAATTTCTTAGATCAAGCATTGTCATTATTATTCATTTTTCACTCGTCTTTTTTTTATCTTATTTCTATTGCTTGTTTACACCTAGTAGTAGTAATAAGACGTAATAGTCTTAAGTTGTCTGAATTTCTTAGATCAAGCATTGTCATTATTATTCATTTTTCACTCGTCTTTTTTTTATCTTATTTCTATTGCTTGTTTACACCTAGTAGTAGTAATAAGACGTAATAGTCTTAAGTTGTCTGAATTTCTTAGATGAAGCATTGTCATTATTATTCATTTTTCACTCGTCTTTCTTTCATCTTATTTCTATTGCTTGTTTACACCTAGTAGTAGTAATAAGACGTAATAGTCTTAAGTTGTCTGAATTTCTTAGATCAAGCATTGTCATTATTATTCATTTTTCACTCGTCTTTCTTTCCTCTTATTTCTATTGCTTGTTTACACCTAGTAGTAGTAATAAGACGTAATAGTCTTAAGTTGTCTGAATTTCTTAGATGAAGCATTGTCATTATTATTCATTTTTCATTCGTCTTTCTTTCCTCTTATTTCTATTGCTTGTTTACACCTAGTAGTAGTAATAAGACGTAATAGTCTTAAGTTGTCTGAATTTCTTAGATCAAGCATTGTCATTATTATTCATTTTTCACTCGTCTTTCTTTCATCTTATTTCTATTGCTTGTTTACACCTAGTAGTAGTAATAAGACGTAATGATCTTAAGTTGTCTGAATTTCTTAGATGAAGCATTGTCATTATTATTCATTTTTCACTCGTCTTTCTTTCATCTTATTTCTTTTGCTTGTTTACACCTAGTAGTAGTAATAAGACGTAATAGTCTTAAGGTGTCTGAATTTCTTAGATCAAACATTGTCATTATTATTCATTTTTCACTCGTCTTTCTTTCATCTTATTTCTATTGCTTGTTTACACCTAGTAGTAGTAATAAGACGTAATAGTCTTAAGTGGTCTGAATTTCTTAGATGAAGCATTGTCATTATTATTCATTTTTCACTCGTCTTTCTTTCCTCTTATTTCTATTGCTTGTTTACACCTAGTAGTAGTAATAAGACGTAATAGTCTTAAGTTGTCTGAATTTCTTAGATGAAGCATTGTCATTATTATTCATTTTTCACTCGTCTTTCTTTCATCTTATTTCTATTGCTTGTTTACACCTAGTAGTAGTAATAAGACGTAATAGTCTTAAGTTGTCTGAATTTCTTAGATCAAGCATTGTCATTATTATTCATTTTTCACTCGTCTTTCTTTCCTCTTATTTCTATTGCTTGTTTACACCTAGTAGTAGTAATAAGACGTAATAGTCTTAAGTTGTCTGAATTTCTTAGATGAAGCATTGTCATTATTATTCATTTTTCATTCGTCTTTCTTTCCTCTTATTTCTATTGCTTGTTTACACCTAGTAGTAGTAATAAGACGTAATAGTCTTAAGTTGTCTGAATTTCTTAGATCAAGCATTGTCATTATTATTCATTTTTCACTCGTCTTTCTTTCATCTTATTTCTATTGCTTGTTTACACCTAGTAGTAGTAATAAGACGTAATGATCTTAAGTTGTCTGAATTTCTTAGATGAAGCATTGTCATTATTATTCATTTTTCACTCGTCTTTCTTTCATCTTATTTCTTTTGCTTGTTTACACCTAGTAGTAGTAATAAGACGTAATAGTCTTAAGGTGTCTGAATTTCTTAGATCAAACATTGTCATTATTATTCATTTTTCACTCGTCTTTCTTTCATCTTATTTCTATTGCTTGTTTACACCTAGTAGTAGTAATAAGACGTAATAGTCTTAAGTGGTCTGAATTTCTTAGATGAAGCATTGTCATTATTATTCATTTTTCACTCGTCTTTTTTTTATCTTATTTCTATTGCTTGTTTACACCTAGTAGTAGTAATAAGACGTAATAGTCTTAAGTTGTCTGAATTTCTTAGATGAAGCATTGTCATTATTATTCATTTTTCACTCGTCTTTCTTTCCTCTTATTTCTATTGCTTGTTTACACCTAGTAGTAGTAATAAGACGTAATAGTCTTAAGTTGTCTGAATTTCTTAGATCAAGCATTGTCATTATTATTCATTTTTCACTCGTCTTTCTTTCCTCTTATTTCTATTACTTGTTTACACCTAGTAGTAGTAATAAGACGTAATAGTCTTAAGTTGTCTGAATTTCTTAGATGAAGCATTGTCATTATTATTCATTTTTCACTCGTCTTTCTTTCCTCTTATTTCTATTGCTTGTTTACACCTAGTAGTAGTAATAAGACGTAATAGTCTTAAGTTGTCTGAATTTCTTAGATCAAGCATTGTCATTATTATTCATTTTTCACTCGTCTTTCTTTCATCTTATTTCTATTGCTTGTTTACACCTAGTAGTAGTAATAAGACGTAATAGTCTTAAGTTGTCTGAATTTCTTAGATCAAGCATTGTCATTATTATTCATTTTTCACTCGCCTTTCTTTCCTCTTATTTCTATTCCTTGTTTACACCTAGTAGTAGTAATAAGACGTAATAGTCTTAAGTTGTCTGAATTTCTTAGATGAAGCATTGTCATTATTATTCATTTTTCATTCGTCTTTCTTTCCTCTTATTTCTATTGCTTGTTTACACCTAGTAGTAGTAATAAGACGTAATAGTCTTAAGTTGTCTGAATTTCTTAGATCAAGCATTGTCATTATTATTCATTTTTCACTCGTCTTTCTTTCCTCTTATTTCTATTGCTTGTTTACACCTAGTAGTAGTAATAAGATGTAATAGTCTTAAGTTGTCTGAATTTCTTAGATGAAGCATTGTCATTATTATTCATTTTTCATTCGTCTTTCTTTCCTCTTATTTCTATTGCTTGTTTACACCTAGTAGTAGTAATAAGACGTAATAGTCTTAAGTTGTCTGAATTTCTTAGATCAAGCATTGTCATTATTATTCATTTTTCACTCGTCTTTCTTTCATCTTATTTCTATTGCTTGTTTACACCTAGTAGTAGTAATAAGGCGTAATAGTCTTAAGTTGTCTGAATTTCTTAGATCAAGCATTGTCATTATTATTCATTTTCCACGCGTCTTTCTTTCATCTTATTTCTATTGCTTGTTTACACCTAGTA
This sequence comes from Acanthosepion esculentum, assembly GCA_964036315.1. Taxonomy (NCBI): domain Eukaryota; kingdom Metazoa; phylum Mollusca; class Cephalopoda; order Sepiida; family Sepiidae; genus Acanthosepion; species Acanthosepion esculentum. Next base: position 73,846,307 of record OZ038493.1, on the reverse strand, counting down.
GTAGTAATAAGACGTAATAGTCTTAAGTTGTCTGAATTTCTTAGATCAAGCATTGTCATTATTATTCATTTTCCACGCGTCTTTCTTCCATCTTATTTCTATTGCTTGTTTACACCTAGTAGTAGTAATTAGACGTAATAGTCTTAAGCTGTCTGAATTTCTTAGATCAAGCATTGTCATTATTATTCATTTTTCACTCGTCTTTCTTTCATCTTATTTCTATTACTTGTTTACACCAAATGACTGACTGGCCCACCAGGATACTAGGAAATTTTTGACCCAGTCCGCCATTGTTTACACCTAGTTGGAGTAATAAGACATAATAATCTTAAGTTGTTTGAATTTATTAGATGAAGCATTGTCATTTTATATTCATTTTTGACCTGTTATTTTAATTGCTTTTTTACACCTTGTAGTAGTAATAAGATATAATAATATTCTTAAATTGTCCATATTACCTTGTTTAACTATTGTCATTATTATTCATTTTTCACTCGTCTTTCTTTCATCTTAGCAAAAGATGAAGTAATTCAGGATTAACACTAATAACATGAGAAGATTTGCATGTGGCCTCAAATTTAGGTGATTTATATCAGATTTTGAGTCCTATGCTTCTTGGCAGATCATTTTAAATCATAAAATTTCCCAGCATGCACTGACAATCATGAGTCTATATTTGAAAATGCTTCAGTAAGTCTATCGATGTTGACATGATCAGTATACATGTAGCCAGGCGTTGTGCAAACTATAATAGTGACAAAACTGAAGTCTGTATCAAGAGACAAGAACAACAGTTTCAGATGCGACAAACCCAAAATATTAACCTTCTTTTTTTTTTACAGTAATTTTCACCCTTTACAAGGCCCAGTGTCTATTCAAGGTAGAGAGTTATGTTAGGAGGTAATTTGTGTGGATAGGAGGGAAGATAACAATTAACCCTAGACCTAAACAGGTTAAGATTGTAGTGATCGGGGAAACATTTTGTGAATTGGTTTTACAGAACAGTTGTTCATAAGGAAAAAGCTGTTTGAGTTGAACTTATTTCTCACCGATGGAATACGGAGGGAATGTGGATTGTTTGTTACTATGTAAGTTGCATGGCATGTCCTTGCTATGAAGGTTTGAAATGGTGAGGCCAGACATGTTCTTAAATAGCCTTATCAGACTGAGTCTTTCATATGGATATAATGCATGAGGCCAAATGCTCATTCAGATATATCAAAACTATCAGCTATATACAGCCATTTTCTCAGATCAGTGATTAAAATCAACTTTAAGAGAATTAATCCTTTAGATGATCAAGAAGTACATACTGCATCAGATCTTATAGACTGGTGCCATAGATTCACAAACAAAGAACTTTACCAAATTACAGAAAACACATCACTTGAAGACCTCCAACTGCATCAATTACAACTAAAATGGATAGCACATAAAACGAGAAGTGAAAATAATGATATAATCAAGATGTTGACATTCCACACTATCTTAAACAAAAGGTTAGGAAGGAAACTTCCATCAATACCAGAAAGAGCTATAGCAGTTAATAAGGGGTTCATTTCTTCAAATTTCTAAAATGATAAAGGAATAGATTTGCCAGATAACAAAAGTCGCATCACTTGAAGACTTCCAAAAGCAACAACAACTAAAATGGATAGCACATGTAAATAAAAGGGAAAATAATGACAGAAACAAGATGCTGATGTTCCACATTACTTCAAAGAAAAAGTTTCTCAGATCAGTGATTAAAAACAACTTCAAGAGAATTAATCCTTTAGATGATCAAGAAGTACATACTGAATCAGATCTTATAGACTGGTGCCATAGATTCACAAACAAAGAACTTTACCAAATTACAGAAATATATATATATTAGCTGATGTACCTGATAATTCCAGGGAAAACAGATGTTATCCCAAATTCCCATTCTCATATCTTTTCTTCAGTTATCCGAAAGTAACAATTCACAGTAAGTATCACTCAAAATTAGCCTTTATGCCACCCCTAAGATTTTGGGAGGAAATACCAGTAAGTTATGGATAGCAAAATTGTAAAGTTACTTATGTCATAACAGGCAAATTTTTGTTTATAAGGTAATGGCCAAGGCCATGTTATTCTCAGCATCCTTCTGTAGAACCATATCTCTTTTGCCTCAAGTGTCTTCTTCATCTGAAATTGTCCAGCATTCACTGACATATAGGAGGATTGATATTATATAGCAGTTCGGCAGCATTTTATCTGTCTCTAACAATATTTTCCTGTTTTTAAATCCTTTGCTTCGTTTTTGGAGAGCATTATTTGCTATTCTAATGTACCTTTGGATATTGGTATCACATCGTCCAAAATCTTTAAAATGCCTTCCTAATATTTAGGTATTTGCAGTTTAGTTATTGACATCTTGAACCCCAAATGTTGAACCCCATCTTGAACCCCAAATGCTGAACCTCATTTTGAACCCCAAATGTTGAACCCCATCTTGAACCCCAAATGTTGAACCTTATCTTGAACAACAAATGTTGAACACCATCTTGAACTCCAAATGTTGAACTCTGTCTTGAACCCTAAATGTTGAACCTCGTCTTGAACCCCTAATGTTAAACACCATCTTGAATTGCAACTGTTGAATCCCAAATGTTATTAGATTTCTAAACCACAACATTTGAGTTAAAAATCTAAGATTGTGTAGAAATAGCAAATGGCTGACAATAAAATTTTAGAGGTCAAATATAGCTTCAAAAACACAACCTTAGGTTTCTAATTCAAATGCTTTGGTATGCTGAAACATTCGATATTTGATGGAAAGAATTTACCTCATTGCCTGTTTATTTTATTTGTATAAGTATTTTTCACCCCATCATATGGAGCACTTTTCTCAACGCATCTGTTACTTCCATTACAAAATCAAGTGTTTGCAGATAGGAAAGAAAAAGTAGAGATTTTATTGCATTATGTAATTTACTAATGGTTTCTTTGTGAAATCCATCAGAGAACAAGAATACTGATGGCATACTCAGTTCCAGGTCATCTTTGGGCAAGGTGAATTACCAATTATCTAGTATATACAATCCCCAAAGTTAAATACAAGCATTAGTTAATGAATCTTAATTGAAGTTTGATAAGAGGGACATTTGACTGGGAAAATCTTTTTGAAATATGTCTGGAATATTTTATTATTTAATCTTGTTATCATCTTTCCAGTATTATAAGATATTTTCCAAATATTTACTTTTTTATTTTTTTTATATTATATTAAATTAATTATCTGTAGCTTCTATTAATTTGTCTGTTGCCATGATTTTTTTTCTTGGGAATGATAGTGGAATGGTTTCATATTGACTTCTCCATGGTGATTTTATTGAGACACCACCTCCAATTTGACTCATCAAGAAAATATCAAGAAACAGAAAAATAACATAAGAAACAAATAAAAGAATGCCGAACTGGTATGTAATATCTATACTTCTATATGGCAGTAACTGCTGGATAATTACCACACAAACGAAGAAAAATAGGTAATAGATTTGTCATTCTACAGATACTGTTCAAAATACCATGGGTGGTGCATGTAAGCAATGGGGAAGTTTCAAGAAAACTGGAAACAAAAGGAACACTTATACTTAGAATCAGAAAGAGACAGTTGACACAAAAGGATACAAAATGAGGAAATAATGCTTGTAAAATTTGATACTTCTAGGATATATTAAAAGTAAATGGGAGAAAGGGAAGCAGTACAAAACCTACTTAATGTGTTTGTGCAAATGGATGGCAGAACAAGGGCTAGGAGGAGTAGTAAAGAGGCAAATGTTGCTTAGAGCTATGAAAGATACGAAGTCGTGATCACCTACATTCTGAAGGAATACAGACCATTAATGAAGAAGAAGAAAAATATCCAGTCTGACAAGTAAAGAAATATCTTACACCAGAGAATGGAACTAAATACCGAATTTATTCGATGCAAGCTAAATTTACAGATTCAGATGAACGACAACTTTTGAGAAATCACAGTAACTTTTAACAGGTAATTTGTGTCAAATAAAGAATCTGTATTTATATTGTCTGGGTTTCCTGAAGAATTCCACTAAAAGTTTTTTGCTAGCAGGATGCTTTCACATCACAGACAAAAGCAATAATAACAAGGTTAAGTTTCAGCTGACTGGGGGCTAGCACCTTTACTATGATTGATTTGGTGGAAGCCAGTAAAAATTTCAAGATCATAGAACCTTAATTGATAACAAAACACATAGAAGTCACCTCCCCTTGTCTGTCAATATCTTTCAGAGATAATCACTTACAAAAGAGCATTCATCTGTATCATTAGGCTGTGAGAAAATAACTATCGACAAAGAAACTGGCAAAGATTAGCAAGATCCAATCACTTGTGAATATTGTATGAAAAGAAAAAGTTTTAAAGATAGGATACAATCGCTCCATATATCCTGTGGTGTCATGGAAACACTTCCAGTTGAAACTGTATGGTTTCATCTGGCAAGTGGAAAGTACTTGACAATGGCAGACTCCCAAAGTCAACCGATATTTGTTTGCATTGTGTGGGATTCTTTGAAGAATTCTCTGAGACATTAGATACTCAGTAAGGGTCCGTGATGCGGAAATTGTGACAAGACTGTCTCAAAAATAAGAGATATTTGGTTAAAAGCAATAACCCTGGTGCTGTTGTGATAAGCATGCTGTGTCTACATACATTTCTGTGTTCTGTGTCTGTTATGTAGACATGGGTTGTCCATCAAATAAGAGAAGAGATTTATAAATATGTCCTTTTCTTACTTTTAGGGATTATGGCCATATCATGGGAAAACACTGGCTCTTGTACAATCACCAAAGTTAAGCAAATTTTGAGCCTGGTTAGTACCTAGAAGGGTGACTGTTTGGGAACATCAGATGCTGTAAAACTTGAATGTGCCACTAGTGTAAAGGGTAATGGCTCAGAATTGAAAAATGAAGAGCTGAGTTCCAATTCCAGTTGGGATCGTTATGTTCGCTTAAGTACAAATATGCTTGGGAAAGGTATGAATATACGTCTTCTCTCCCCCCAGCTATGGATTAATTAGTAGGACTTCTATCAGTAAATTATTATTAGATCCCAAAAGTTGTAACTATCTAAAAAATATTTTCTGGCTTTCAAAAGCCATAAAAAAATTTTCTGGCTTATCAAGCCATAAAAAAAACAAATCAAACATTCTTTTACAGAAAAATGCAACATTTATGACACAATTTCCACCACTGTAATGTAGATTCCCCCTGACTTTTCTATAAATACTTTCATGGTAATTTCTCTGATCAACTTTGCTCTATGGTACATAGACTTTATGAATTTAAGAACAGTATTAGATTCACAGCAAAGTCCTATGCCTTTCCTTTAAATAATTTCATGCTAATTCTTCTTTTCACTATGGTACATAGACTTTATGAATTTAAGTGCAGTACTAGATTGGTGGCAAGGTCTCATCATTTTACAGTTGAAATGGCTAGATGTAACCGTACGTTCTATGCTAACAGATTCTTCTCTCGCATAAGATTCACTTATTGGCGTCTCGGCTTCAGTAACTTTCCTACCACCATAATGTAGCTTTCCTGTGCCTTTCCTTTAAATAATTTCATGCTAATTCTTCTTTTCACTATGGTACATAGACTTTATGAATTTAAGCGCAGTACTAGATTGGTGGCAAGGTCTCATCATTTTACAGTTGAAATGGCTAGATGTAACCGTACGTTCTATGCTAACAGATTCTTCTCTCGCATAAGATTCACTTATTGGCGTCTCGGCTTCAGTCACTTTCCTACCACCATAATGTAGCTTTCCTGTACCTTTCCTTTAAATAATTTCATGCTAATTCTTCTTTTCACTATGGTACATAGACTTTATGAATTTAAGTGCAGTACTAGATTGGTGGCAAGGTCTCATCATTTTACAGTTGAAATGGCTAGATGTAACCGTAACTTCTATGCTAACAGTTTCTTCTCTCACTCTTCTTGTTTGTATAACTTCTTTCTTTTCTTTTTTCTCTCCATCACCTTTGTCCCTGACTATCCCACATTGTGACAATAGAAAATCTACCAAGAATGGTGATATATTGTAAGAGCCTTGACACAAATTCATTGTTGCTGAATTAGCAATCAAGACACTTTCCAGACAATTTTGTCTTAGTGGATTATTTTCTCTTTTAATCAAATTCCCTATGTCAAAATTGTAGTCAGTTTTGTTACAGTGAACAGCCAATACATTCTATGTGTTGTTTTTTATAATGTCCCTTTTATGTTCATATAGTCTTTTGTTTAAAGTTCTTGAGGTTTCTCCAATGTATTCATTCTAGCAATTCCTGCATTTGATAGAATAAATTCCTCCTTCAAGTTTTGGCTCGTTGTTTTGTTTTTTATTGAATATGTCTTTGATTGTTTTAGATGTAGTTGTGACAAATTTTATGTTGAGTTCAGATAAATTCTTTTCAGTTGTAGTTGTAATAAAGTTAGTGGGTAGAATAATATATTTTTTTGATTCATTGGGGTTGTCAGGAAGGACAGCTCTTCTATTTTGAAATATTTTATGAGTCTTTTGTTTCACTTTGAACATGAAATAAATCAAAAGAGAAGAAGAGGGTTTGTTGTCTCTTCCTTTAATAGTTCTAAATAGTGCCACATAGTGAGAACCTTGGCAGACAAGGTGGGGGTAATCACCACAGATAAATATGCAAATTTCAAGAAAGACTTGATTTATATTTATAGTAACTGCAATAGTTGCACAGTAAACATGCCCATTGAATGATGTGTAACCCCACAGGAGAGTGTCTGTTTATGCAAGTGCAGTAAGGTACTCTCTGATTGGTTGCCAAATTGCATCCAGGCCAGATCTAGAAATGTTAGGTTGTCACGCACAAAATGATACACTTTATAGGAAATTAATAAAATGCATCTGAAATGTTAAATAACTAATTTATTTAGTTGCAATAGAGGCTATGTTGATGAATGATTGTTCTCCAAGGTATCTCTAATTTCTTTGATCCCATCTTTAATAAAAATTCTCATCCTTTGATGTGAGAAACAGTTCAAACGCTTCTATTAATACTTCCTTATTAGAGAATGTTTTATTGTGTATGAAACGCTGAAAATGCTTAAATAAGTGATAATCGGTAGGAGAGATATCAGGTGAATATGGAGGATGAGGCAAAATTTCATAATTCAGGCTATGCAGCTTTTGAACAGTTGATTGAGAAGTGTGCAACCATGCACTGTCATGCAGCAAAATTGGGCCATCCCTATTCATAAGTCTAGGCTGTTTCTTTTTCAATTTTTTTTGTGCAGGCACTCAATTTCTCGACAATACAAGGTTGCTGCTATTGTTTTCCCTTGAGGCAAGAATTAATAATGAATAACCCCTTTGAAAGACCACCAGTGTAATTTTTCAGACTGTGGTTCTCAGATTTTGATCAACCAAAGCATTCAATTGATCATGTCTGATAACCAATCATGGTATTCCCCTTGGTTTATTTTCAAGACTATAATCTCCAAAGCAAAACTTCTGAAACCATCTCTGTACAGTTCTGATTCCAACAATACCATTACCAAAAGCTGCCTTGATATTCTGAAATGCTTCCAAGGCAGAATGACCCAGTTTGTATTCATACAATAAGATTACTCGACATTTTTTCATTGTAATCATTTTCATTGGGCTTATTAGTAGCAATATATTGAAAGAAAAATTATCTAGAAAGAAAAAAGATTCAGGAATAAGTCAAGATTTTTTTATATATTAAGGAGGTTACTTCATTAGTATTATATTCCATGCTAATAGGAATATATATTTGAAAAACAAGGTGGATAAAATAAGGAAAGGTTTATTGTAAAAAACCAGTACAATAAGAATAAAGGTAACAGTTATGCACAAGGTTATCGCAAATCACTCCAGTAGTGAGTGCTACTATTGAAAGGTCGGTAGTTCTTGCATAAATCTGAGTTGTACTCAACAGATCTCAGCTAGTCTCCGTAGACCATTGACTTACAGATACTTATAGGTAGTTACTACGTATAGTGTAGTCACTCATGGTGGTTACATGTTATTCCATTATATCAGTTAGATGACATGATTAACAACCGACCAAAAAATGTGTCATTTCATGTGTGACAAGCTAATATTATAAAATGGATGGGCACTTTCCAGACACACCATGGTTTAGTCATAATGCTTCATCTGTGTTGTTAAGGCATTGATGCAAGGGCAGATTGTCAATGTACTTACACCCTGTTTTATGTATCTACTACAGTAATGGATCAAATGGCAAACCGTTGTCTGCTTAATTGCACAGAGAGCTGTTGGGGTCATTTCTTTCTCAAGTGATATAAGCAGTTTAAAGCGGAATTTTTATTTGGTTTAGTAATTAATATGTTTTTCATGCTATCAATCGCTATATTTATTTATACTATGCACATATACACGTGCATGCACACACATACATACATACATACACATACTCACAAAGGCAGATGCACACATGCAAATACATAACATGCACATATGCATATAGACACTTGCACACATATAAACCCGCATATGCACATACATACACACAAGCACACACACAGATATATGCACACATACACACACACACAAACACACACACACACACACACACACACATACATTGTAGTATGTATATGAAGTTTTAAGGAAAATGTCAATAAAAAGGACACAATGCTTTGAATCAGAAAAAAAGTTGAAATTTCTGAGACAGTAATGAGAAAAGAAATCTTGGAGAATCTGACACTAACAGGACATATTAAAGCAAGAAGAGCAGAGAGAAACAGTGAGAAATAGAATGAGCTTGTGTCTGGTGCTCCCACTGTATGTCTTGAGGCCCTCAACAAAATCCAGAGACAAATATGCAAGATGATAGGTCCCGATCTGGCATCTAGTCTACAATCGCCATCCCAGACATGCTGTGGCCTCTCTCTGTCTCTTCTACAAGTATTTTCATGGCAACTGTTATAACAAGCTACTTTCACTGGTTCCCAGACTGCATGAATATAAGCGAGCGACCAGGCTGGCATCTCAGTTCCACCCTTTCACTGTCAAAATGGTTAAATGTAACCGTCTCTTCTACTCAAACAGCATCTTCTCCCACACTTCTCATCTGTGGAACTCCCTTCCCCTTACTCGCTTCCCCGATGACTATAATCTTCAAATATTTAAATGTAATGTCAATCGATATCTGATGCCCTGAGCTTGTTCCCCATCCTTCTCTGTATCCTTTCCCTAAATATGCCTCTTTACTCTTGTTCTCAATCCTCTGTAAGCCCTTGCATGCTAGTGGCACTCCCGCCTTGCTTGGGGGGAATTGCTTTAAAAAAACATGGATGACAGAACAGGGTAATGGTAGTGTTAGGAGATGGAATAATTCCAGTTACCATTTCTCCATTACAGGTGTTAGTATATTTGTGAAATACCAACACCTTAATACAAGAGACGGAAGAGAATAACAGAAAGAAAGGAAAGACAAAGATGAATTGTACTCAAATAATTTTTTATACTGATATATACATACATGCCACTAATTTGTCCCACACAGGGAAATTATAACATACAAATATAGTATGAAAGAGGCAAAAGGCAAAAGGGTCTTACTTGTAATTTTTCCTGACAGGAAAACAGGCAGATCAGTGGAGTCCTTTATGTACCTTGTGATATCAGGTGGATATCTATGCCCTCTTAACTGCCATAACCTATGACCTCATCACACTGAAACATCTTTAGGTAAACAACGTTGTATCTGGTCTGTACCTAGATGGGTGACCGTTTGGGAATACCAGGTGCTGTAAGCTGGGATTTGTGAGTAGTTTAATGGATAATGGCTTGGAATTATTAATTTGTGATCAGAGTGCCAATTCTCAGTGAGTTTGTTATATTCACTTACAGAAAAATAGCCTTGGGACAGATTTGAATCCACCTCTTCTCCCCTAACTATGGGTTAATTAGTAATACTTGTGTCACTAAACCATTATTATGTCCCCTACACACAAAATTCTTACACTCTAAAAATATTTTCGGGCTTCAAATTATGTGCAATGGGTTGGTAAGCCATAAAAAACAAATCAATTAATCAAACGACTTAACTGCCATACGCAGTCATGTTTTGCTTCTCTGCTGTCTACATAGTAACTGTATCAGCAGACATGTCTTGCTAAATAGCAACTGACATCACTCACTGCCTGTCACATGACCCTAGTGAATTCATCTTTCTCAAAGGGAGATAATTACCCTTTGCATCCCTAAAGGGTGTAAGGAGACAATTACCCTTTGCATCCCTAAAGGGAGTAAGGAGACAATTACCCTTTGCATCCTTAAAGGGAGTAAGGAGACAATTACCCTTTGCATCCCTAAAAGGAGTAAGGAGACAATTACCCTTTGCATCCCTAAAGGGAGTAAGGAGACAATTACCCTTTGCATCCCTAAAGGGAGTAAGGTGACATTTACCCTTTGCATCCCTAAAGGGAGTAAGGAGACAATTACCCTTAGCATCCCTAAAGGGAGTAAGGAGACAATTACCCATTGGTAAGGAGACAAATATTGCTTAGATTAGCAAAGGATAGGAAGTTGGAGAGAGCCCTGATTGCCCACGTCCTGAAGAAGGTATTAACAATTATCTAATCAGAAACATGGAATCAGCAAGCAGGGTTCAAATTCAATGTGTTGCATTGGGAAAGACAAGAATTTGTCTTCTCTTCTACAAGGTAGACCAAACTCTCTAGCTTTGGGTGGCAGCCAGTCTAGGTGAAAGATTACTCTACATTCAAAACCATAAAAGAAACAATGGGGAATTACTCTATCTTTTCCAAGAATATAAGGGAATTTACAGATTTTGGTCTGGCAAATTGGAGAATCCAGCAAAGATCTGTAACGAAGGATGCTGGAAATTTGGTGACGCGTATACAACATAATTACTAATAAACTGTACATCCATTACCCTACTCCAAGATCAAGGAATACTGCACTTAATAAAAGCTAAGTATCACTTACTTTTTATGAAGGGTTTTCTAATTACACTAAATTGTGACAGTCCTGTAGATATCTATCTAAGTATTTAATATGAGAATATACATTAACTTTTCAAGGAGATAAAAATAAAACATAAACAACAGGGTACAATGGTAATATTAGTCATTTTCTTATAAGGAAAAATTTAACGTTAAATTGTGCAATCAGGTTGTACTACTTAAAAGATTTCTTAGGAAAATAAGTTCCTCAAGTCCAGTAGCTGTTATTGCTCTTTCCAGTATTGATGAGGGTTTCCTTCCTAACATTTGAAGTTTGAAGTAGTGTAGAATGTCAACATCATGATTATGTTACTATTTTCTCTTCAAGTTGCATGTGCTATATATTTATCATTTCACTGCTGTTGGAAGTCCTCAATTGATGTGGTTTCTGTGATGTTATAGTTCTTTGTTGGTGTTGTGGCCTTGTTAGGGCCAGAAATAAAGACGACAAAGAGAGGAATTGAATTAAACAAATATATTAACAGAAACAGTAATACAAACATATACAAACAAGAATGTTACAACAAAAATGTTCGGTCCGATTGTCATAGCTGACTGCTAGAAACTTCCCTCTCCAAAAGGCAATACCTGCTCCTATTTATAGTTGGGAGAGTCCATGCATGCGTAGGTAAATTACCATAAGAGTTTGGAATTCTGTAGTGCCATTTCACAAAGTTTGAAGGCGGGTCAAGATTTATAGGCATCACACACTCAGAGCCAATTTTAACTAAGTGCAGCTCATGGCCACATCATGCTGATTGTCCTGAACAGTTGCAAAACAGAGAATAATAAGAATCAACACTGACCGAATCTAACAAAAGGAACTACAGAAGAAAAAGAGTACAGGCTTACAGTCATATTACGCTAAAATGCCAATTCCTGTACGATCACCAAAGTTAAACAATGTCAAGATGGGTCAGTACCTAGATGGGTGACCACTTGGGAATACCAGGTGCTTTAAGCTTGAATGTGCAGGTGGTGCAATCAATAATGGCTTGGAATTAATAATCGGAGATCCAAGTTCCTATTCCCATTGGTCTTGTTATGTTCACTTATGTGCAAATACCATTGGAAAAAATATGAATCCACCTCTTCTCCTCTCTGCTATGGATTAATTAGTAAGATTTGTATCACTAAACTATTATCTTAAAAAAAGATCTTCTTACTATGTAAAAAATATTTTCTGGATTTAAATAACCTGCAAATGGTTATAGAAAATTAATGAATAAATCAATTAAAAAGCATTTGTATGCAGCTGACAGTTTAGATATTTTCGAACTTATTTGGTTCCATGTGTGACATCCATATGATAGTCTCAATCTAACAAGGCCATTTAAGTTTTTTTTTTTTTAAGCATTTCACCCCAAGCAAGACAGGAAGCCACTAGCATGCAAGGGGTTACAGAGAGTTGGAGCGAGACCAAATAGGAGTGATAGAGGAAAGGATGAAGAGAAGGACAGGGGGATAGATCAAGGCATCTGGAGATGTCGATTGACATCACATTTGAATAGTTAGAGATTATAGCTATCAGGGAAACAGAAAAAGTGGAGGGAGTTCCACACGCGAGAGGAGCGAGACATGAAGCTCTTGGAGTAGAATAGATGGCTACATTTAACAGTGTCGACAGTGAAAGGGTGTGAGCGAGATGCCACCCTAGTTGAACACTTAAATTTATAAAGTCTGGGAACCAGCGAAAGTAGCTCATCGGAGCAGTTGCCATGGAAGTTACTCAAGTTTTCAGGTTAATGTTGTTGTCTTGTAGCATATTCTATGTTCAGTGTCTTTTTCTCTTATAGTAAATGTTTTATAACTGATCTATACACTAATTATTAAATTCATATTGTGAATATTTATGATTGATTCAGGGTATGTACTATCACCGCTTGTATTCTAATTAATGAATATAGTTTCAGTTTGGAAAGATTTAAATATCATTTAAATTTCTAAAAATCCTTATGATTTAAAGATCTGAGATGTAAATAATTAGGTCACAGGTGTATTATTGGATTATTATTATTATTATTATTTGATCTCTATTAGTCCTGTAAAGTAGAGAGTCTAATGAGTTTCTGTAACCAAGGTTGCCAGTAAATCACTGGTGTTAACGTAAGAGAAAAACGTGATGTTTTTCTCATCTCTGACATGTTTTATTGTTATGAGAATAAAACATTAATCAATTATTTTGTTAGCAAAAGTGAGATCCAGTAATTATACTCTCTGTCTTAATGATATTAAGCAATTGTGACTAATTAAAAAGGAACAATTCTGCTACAAGGCTAAATATGTAATTATTACACACACCTCAAGAGGAACATTGAAATCAGAACCGAATCTTCCTTAAATCAACAATATTACAGCATAATTACAACCTATTATGCAGTGATACGAAGCCAGAATTATTACTTCCAGGATGAAAGGATTTATTTTAGGTTAAAACTGTTGAGGAGAGAGAAACCAGGAAGTTATATTTTGTTTTTCTTTAATGCTATGTCCCGTTAGGATATTTGTAATTATGGCTTTCCATATTTTCTTTTTATTTAACATTTTTAAACTGTGTGGTGCCAGTTCTTGGGAAAATTAATGGTTTGGTTTCTTATCGCCTTGTTCTGTATGGTTTTAAATTCAGAGTTTGGCAAATTTGGACCTTTCTGCACACCAAAAAAAAGGAGTTTCAAACGGAAAGTTTTTGCCATGACACTGCTATTATTTTAATTAACTTAATTCCTCGTCAATATTTTTTGTTTTAAAGAGCAATAGTTAGAATTGTAATAAAACCTAAACATATACCGAAAGGTAATTTATACATTTTTTTTTGTTCTTGAGAAATTTCAACAAAAATATAAACACTATTTATTAATTAGATTGCTTATTTATAATAATAATTTTATATTTACATTCTAAAAATTGCTACAATAATAATTTTATATTTACATTCTAAAAATTGCTACAATAATAATTTTATATTTACATTCTAAAAATTACTACAATTGTATTAAAACTAATGCAATGAAATATTTATCATTTCCCAGATTATAAAAAAATAGATATGAAAACAATTTTTATTCATAAATTTATAAACATTTACTTGATTATTAAAATATCTGGACCAACCTATTGACCATTTTATAAAGTTCGAATTGACTGGCAATTAGCCAATATTTTGCCAACCATTCCAAAAAAAAATCTAATAAATAAATAGTGTTTATTATTTTTTATATCAATTATCTAGAACAAAGAAAATGTATAAGTTCACTTTTATTACAATTCTAATCACTGCTTTTTAAAACAAAAAACATTGTCGAGGAGTGAAGGTAGTTAAAATAATAGCAGTGTCAATGGAAAAACCATCCTCTTGACAGTCTGTTTATTTGTGGGTATGAAGGTCCAAATTTGCCTAGAGTTGGCCTTCTAGACTGGATAAAGAGCCCAGTTTACCTTACTCTTTTACTGGTTCTTTCTACTGGTTCATCTCCTGTTGAAAGATACATTTTCTTTCATAGGGCATTTAGTCTCTAAGCCAGTAGACGTTAATTTCACTGTTTTTTTTTTAATACAAAAAAGATCTTTACTCAAACATGTGTATCCACATTTATCATAATAAGAAATAATGTTGAATTAAAAAATATATTAATTGCTTAAAAATCAGAAATATTCTTCAGCTAGAATGGTTGTCAATGAAGGTTAAATACAAGAATCTATTTTCACATAGCTGCAAGGAGAAAAGATGGATTTTGAGGAAATTAATGTTAAGTGAGGAGGCACGATGAAGTAATGGATAGCGGCTCGGATTGCATAATCAGAGAGCCGAGTTCGAATTTCAGTCAAATCCATTACATTCACTTACATGCAAAATACCCTTGGGAAAGGTATGAATCCTCTTCTTCTCCCCACCAGCTATGTGTAAATAGCAGGACAGATCAGGTTCTGTAGCTTTGGATGTCAACTGGTCTACTGCAGAAAGAAATGGGAACCTACTGTAAGAAAAAAAAACTGCCTCATCAGTCATGTATCAAAGGATACATGGCCGCCTAAGGGTGTATCATGCATGACACATAACTGACTGATTGTAAATGCCTTATCCAAATTTTGAATTTACTAATTTCATTTTCTGTAAGCGAAATGAATTATGCAACCTATTGAGATATATTCGATGAAATATGTTTTGACAGAAAAAATTAAGCCAATAATTTTAAACAAAGCAAACATTATTTTATTCAATGTGATTATGATGTTTGTATCTCAAGTAATGACATCTTTTACAAGTGAATTGTTATTGTCTTCAATAAACTCTTATGATCTCTGTATTTGTTGGTTCTAATTCCTGACTACAAAACAACCACCTCCCAAAATTTATTGACAAATTGTACAGATGTATGCTGGGATTTCTTCCTAGCCAATAAGAGAGACCACTTCTTGGTCTCATCCACTTTATTTCTGTCCTTTCTTGTCTTGAAGTCGGAACAGTGTGATCACTTGACTGTATCTCTTTTGCATGTGAACACCATTCTTAGTTTGTGAATTTTTGCCTTGTTATTGTTTCTTTGCCTTCTTTTGTCTGGCATAAATTGTTTCCTTAGTATTATTTTTTGCCCTGTTCATTTCTTTCTTTCATTTTTGTATATTTCGCCAATTCTCGTCTGCAGTCGCTCTCTCACAGACACGATGTTGCCTCGCTCTGTCTTTTTTACAAATACTTTCACGGTAATTGCTCCGAGGGGCTACTTTCGCTTGTCCCTAGGCCTCGTGAATTTAAACATCCTACGAGACTGGCATCCTGTTCCCACCCCTACACCATTGAAACTGTTAGATGTAGACGTCTCTTCTACTCCAATAGCTTCATGTCTCGCACATCTCACCTATGGAACTCCCTTCCCTATTACTGTTTCCCTGACAAATACAATTTCCAACGGTTTAAGTGTAGCGTCAATCGACATCTCCAGTTGCCTTGATCTATCCACTTCCCTTCTCCACATCCTTTCATCTTTCATTCCTATCTGCTCTCGCTCCAAATCTTCTGTAACCCCCTTGCCTTGATCGACCCACTGTCTTTCTCTTTCTCCACATCCTCTCCTTTACCACTCCTATCTGCTCTTCCTCCAACCCTTCTATAACCCCTTGCGTGATAGTGGCCTCCAGCCTTGCTTGGGGTGATACGCTTAAAAAAAAATAAATAAAAATAATTTCTGCCAGTTCCATTATTCCATGGCCAATTACTCTACAGTATTTATCCAGAATAGATTCCATGCATCAACTTATGTTTGAATGCTTTGAAAGTGGGCTAGATATTACACAGATATAATTGTATCTTTGCTACAAACTGTCCAGCTGTGGAATCTTTGGGAGAGTTCTGTTGGTTATCAAGTCTTTCCTGTCAGGTAGGTTTATGAGGGTCAGTTAAATGGCCGGTCGTCTGAGACACATGAGATCAATGCTGACTTCCTCCAAGGGTCCCTCCTGAGACTAGCCCTCTGTCTACTTTATATTAACAATCTGCCCAAGAACACTCTCAGATACTTAATAAATATATATGCAGTGTATGGCTGCACCACTAGATATCTTGATGACCTGGCAATGGATCTCTCCTTTGACCTAACTTACTTCCTCCTTTCCCAACACTTATAACACTCTCACTCATTAAACCTCTACCCTGAGTGACTTTTGTGCCTTTTATTGAATAAACTAACAGTAAAAAAAAAACACATTAAGTGGGAGCATTTCTTGTTTAGAATTAGAGATTTCCTTTTCCTAGAATATTTACCAACAAACTATCAGTCAGTTATGTGCCATGCATTAAACATGCATAGGTGATCATGTATCTCTTGATATGTGACTGACAAGGCAGTTTTTTTTCTCGCATCAGTTTGCCATTTCTTTCTGTGGTAGACCAGTTGACATCCAAGGGTATAGAACCTGGTATGTCCTGATATTTACCCATAGCTGGGTGAGGGAGAAGAAGCAGGATTCATACCAAATGATACAGAGCCTTAATATTCACCAATAGGTGGATGGAAGTGAGTTCATGCCTTTTACAGGATGATTAGTGTGATGTAAATGGAAGCAGCTTCAGCTGAAACTTTCATATGGATGTCATGTGTGACGCTAAGCTTGTTCAGAAATATCTGAATTGTCAGCTGCATGCAATGACTTTCTCAGATCAATGATAAAAAATAGCTTCAAATGAATGAAACATGTAGGTTTTGGAGAGGATCGTCCTTCTTCAAACCTTGTAGACTGTTGTTACAGAATCGCAAAGAACTGTACCAAATAACAGAAACCACATCACTTGAGGACTACCAACAGCAGTAACAACTAAAGTGGATATCCCCTGTAACTCAAAGAGAAAATGATGAAGCCTGGGTGTCTTGGCAAAGATCATCCTTCTTTGAACCTTGTGGACTGGTGCTACAGAATCGCAAAGAACTGTACCAAATAACAGAAACCACATCACTTGAGGACTACAAACAGCAGCAACAATTAAAATGGCTAGCTCATGTAAATCGAAGGGAAAAAATGAAATAATCAAGATGTTGATATTCCACACAGTTCAGTTTCAGTTTAGCATTCAACTTACATTTTCCAATTGTGTGTGTATTTGGGCTTGGCAATGTGAGTGGAATGAACAAAAACCCAAAGCTACAAAATAACTGTTCAACAGCTTTTATTTCTGGTTGAAAAAAAGTGCAAAATAGTTGTATTTTGCAAGGGAAAAAATGAGCTTTTCCTGTTAATATTTTTAAGTATAGTAGTTGCTTTTGTTGAGAGATTTCTCTGCTAGTTCCCATTGGATGAACAAGAAGTCTTGGTGTAAAACTGTCAAGACAGATCTTGTCTTTTGCAGCAAGGGCTGTGTGTAGTTTTCCTTCGATAGGTGTCATAAATAATGATTTCTCCACCAATTCCCATGGGAGAAATGGAAAATCAGAAGTCAAGCTGCCAGGACAGGCCTTGTCTTGTGCAGCCCTTCAAGCTAGGCTTGAAGTTAGAGACGCCTGAAAGTGATGAAAATCGGTAAAAGGCCAAAAACTTGTCTCACTAAATTCATTTATGATCTCTGGTGCTTCTGGTTGTACCCTGTTGATTATTTCCACTGCTGCTGAATCAAGCAAAACAAGGAAGCCCTCCACTACATGCCACAATAGCCAACAAGTGAGATAGTTTCTATAAAAATTCCAACTAAAATCTTTAAAAAGGTAATTTCCTACAGAAATTTAGGTTTATATTCATTTGAAGCACATAAAAAGAAATGTTTTCTTAAAAACACACACACTATTAGTTAAGTAGAATCTTTATCAGAACAGTTGCATAAAGCAGTGCTTCCCAACCTTTTTAAGCAATGGCACACCTAAGAGAAAATGAAAATATCATGGCACACTGAGCAAAATTTTTAAAGGATATACATTTAAGTGTTATGAAATAAAACCATAGATTTTTTTAAAAACACACACACAAATATAAACTAACTTTATTTCAATGTTTCTATTCAACTATTTGTGCAGCTTATTTAGTGTGAAACCTGTGTATTGTGTTTTTTTTTCGACATTTTTCTTCTATGTTTGGTCGAATGTACAAAAAGAATTACATAAATAAGAAATAGAAAATTGTAATAAATCTGATGCAGCCTTTTTAGCTAATGTGAGATATTCCTTTTGTATTGAAATCCAGAATTTATCAATGGCTACCGATAAATGTTTTGATCACTAGAAATGGTGGACAATTCTTCTTCTTCTTCACATAACTGAAGTCCAATATAAGAAGGAACACAGTTAAAAGAATTACTTGAAAAAAAGTTTAATACTTATTCAAATACTAACACTGGATAATTACTACTTACACACACACACACACACACACACACACACATACATATATATATATATATGACATGGCGATATTTCGTGGCACAGTTAAGAGGATCGCCAGTTCAAATCTGCCATTTCGGGCAGTTCCGGCAAACTTGTCAAACTCTCTGCTTTTGAGCAGAGAGGAAACCCAGATGAAGCACTGCCGAAAGGCAGAGTCTCATCTGGAGAGGTAGACAAGCCTGACTCCATGTATAAGGGGTCTATGGGGAATTTCTGCCCAAGCCTACGGTCTCAGAAGCACCCCACATAAAATATAAAACGTCCTTGTGTCATATCCTGCCTTGTGGGGAGGCTAAAGTAAAGAGACTTAAGAGCATCACGCAACACACTAGTGTGCCACAGTGGTTGAAAATCATTGCTATAAACCATTATATTGATTTGCTATGATGGACGTCGAGTGACGATCGCTCTTGCTATCACTAGAGGCAGACAATACGTTGAGGACTGGATAAAATCATAGATTTAAAAAACACACACAGATATGATCTTACTTTATTTCAATGTTTCTATTCAACTATTTGTGCAGTTTATTTAGTGTGAAACCTGTGTATTGTGTTTTTTTTTCTATTTCTTCAATGTTTGGTCGAATGTACGATAAGAATTACATAAATAAGAAGTAGAAAATTGTAATAAATCTGATAAAGCCTTTTTAGTTAATGTAAGGTATTCCTTTTATATTGAAATCCAAAATGTATAAATGGGTACCATCAAATGTTTTATTTTGTGCAGTTGATCACTAGAAATGGTGGCCAATTCTTCTTCTTCTTCTTCTTCACATAACTGAAATCTAATATTAGAAGGAACATTTATGAAGAGATTTCAAATGCAATCATATATTTCCGTGACAATATTTTATGGTACACTTAAGAGGATTGTGCAGCACACTAGTGTGCCATGGCATTGCAGTTGAGAATCACTGGCATAAAGACACAATACTATCTCAGCAATTTTCAATATGAAATTGTAGAGACAAATATTTCAATGTGTTTTTGAAAATTGTGTTTCATGCACCTTTTATTAGAATTAGAATTGTTTTGAACAAAGACAAACAAAGAAAAAACTAGATGTGTGGAAATCATTTCCATCCTGACAAATTAGATTCTTGCATTTTTTATAACCTTTTTCCCTATTTATTCTTAAAGTCATTCTTTTAATATCCCCTTCCTTCTTGTTTCATTCTATTAAGAATTCTTTCGTTTTATCATTTGTTTTCACTGATTTGATTGTTCTGTCTTTCATTTTCAATCTCCTTCATATCTTTTTCTTTCATTTAATTATGAGACAGAAGTTGCTAATGGCCTCTGTTTTTTTCTTGTTCTTCCTTTTAGCATCATTCGTCACTTTTTTTTTGTCATCTCTCTTCCTTACTCTTTATCCTTCCTTTCCTTTTCTTTCTTTCATGCTCTTGTTTTTTCTTTTTCTTTTTTCACACATTTATTTATATTTCTTCTCTTTTTCTCTCTTTTTTTCCTTCTTTTCTTTATGGCATCCTCTTTTTCTTTCCTTTCTTCTTTTCAGCCTTACTTTTAAGTTTCTTTTTCTTCTATCCTTTCTCTTTCTTACAACAGTCCTATCTTTTTTCCTTTTTGTTTCTTTTCTTCTTCTTTTCTTTTTTTCTCTTTTCTTGCATTTCCCTTTCTTCTTTCTTCCCAACCTACCTTATTTTTTTACAATTTTCCCTTCTTGCCCCACTTTTTGTATATCTCTTTTTCTCCTAGCTCATCTTACTCTTTCTTTCTTTCTTTCTTTCTTTCTTTCACCATTTTTTCTTCATATAGCTTTATTAGTTTTGGGTATAATCACAGAAAGTTTTATTGCAGTAATTGGTTTAAAGAACAGAAATTTCCACCACAGGAACATAGACATATCTACAGACTTGTATTTGCACTTGCATCGACATGCATACATGCATGTGTAGGTATATGTGCATACACATGTGTACAGAACCAATCAAGTCCACTGGTAGTAACTTTAAATGCCTATAATCCACTTTGTCCCTTGAAATTAAATTATTTTTCTATGTGTCATGTCTCTTCAGGATATAAGCGATCACGGCTCTCCACAATTTCTTGTCCTTTTTAGGTCTTAGTAACTTTTGTCTTTTTGTTATCTCTTCTAATCATTCTTCTACCAACCCTTTACACAAGCTTGTTACATAGGTTATATGCAGCTTTTATCTGTCCCTCTTGCCTTCACTATGTACTGTGAGTATCAAATTTTCCAAGTCCTCTTTCCTCATTATGTGCCCTGGAAATTGCAACTCTTCCTGGTGGTAAGTATAAGTGTCCTTTTTGCTTCCATTTTCTCTAAAACTTTGTCGTTGCTCCCATGTTCAGTCCATAGTATTCTCAGTATCCCTCTGTAAAATCCTTTTCTTTGTTTCTAATGAAATTTGTCTGTTTCTTAATATTTAGCTTAGATTTTGGAAGGCATCTTTTGCTATTCCAATAGGCTTTCAGTTTTCAGTATCACACTATGTCCTTTGCATTTTTGTGTGTACTATCCAAACCTTCATGCTTGAATTCAGATTTATAACAATTGCAAGGAAACTCAGCTTAATTGGCAAATAGAATGTGCTGATATATAGTGTTTCACATAATAAAAACCTGTACATTGCATGTGATGCAGGGAACAAAAACATCATAAGTTATTTACACTATGCTCTGTTCATCACGTGATGCAAACGGTATAATCATTTTCAATAAAGTAGAAAAATATATGTCTTTCATATAAGACCTTACATTATAAGTGAAGCATCGTTTGGTCATATATGATGCACAAAATATGAGATTAACCCTTCCCTCAAACGTCCTGATAGTATTTCACATAATACAAACATACAAATCATAAGTTATTTACACTATGCTCTGTGCATCACATGTGATGCAAACATTATAATCATTTTCAGTAAAGTAAAAAAATAGATGTCTTTCATTTAAGCCTTTACCTTATCAGTGAAGCATCCTTTGGTCATATATGATGCACAAAATATTACTACTTAGTTTTTACTAAAATATTAGTACTTAGTTTTATCACTCTTTTAAAATCGTGCCTCGTGTGCACCACATAGGATGCACAGACATGGAAATCATGTCCTGTGCATCACATATGATGCCCAGGACAGGCAAAGGATTAAAACACTTTACAGATATTTAAATTGTTCTCCTTATTTGATTGATGTTGTCTATCAAGATTAGCAAAAGCTGAAGCAAATATGCCAAACTAAAGGTTGATGAAGTTGCTTTTCTGCCAACTTTCTGATATGTTACCGAATTCTGGGTTGTATATCAGTGATATCTGCACTTCCTCAAATGTCTGTACCAGTCCTGCCGTCAGGCCTTTCTTTACCAAAGTGTCTCGGAGCAATTTTATCACAGATACTGAAGATTGCCAAAGTCTTTGTTATGGAAGATTCTTTTTCTTTTATATACCATGTCCCTTCACAATGTAGGTTAACACGGCTCTCCACCACGTCCTGTCCTTAATAGCTCTAAGTAAGGTGTATCACTTGTTAGATAGGTTATTCGCTGCTTTCCTCAGCCCCATTTGCCTTCCAAATGTCTTGTGAGTGTCAAATTCTCTGAACCCTCTTTCCTCATTATGTTACCTAGAAATTTCAACTCTCTCTTTCTGATGTTCTTTGTTAAACACTGTTGATACTCACAAGATATAATGAAGGCAAAATGGACAGAGGAAAACGGTGCTAACGTACCTACTGAGCGTGTGTAAACGGATGGCAGAACAGGGATTAGAAGAAATAGCAAAAAGACAAAATTGGACACAGTATATAGAAGAAGAAGAGGGTGACGATAAAGTCCTAAGCCATATTCAGCTTTATGGATACCAACAAAAAATTATTTCTTTTTGGGCAGACTCTAAGTCTGAGCATTGTCTGCAAATACATGCTCCCTCGTAAGCTGTAATATTAATGTAGGCTTGTGGCTGTTTTACCATGAATAGGTTTGGTTTATAATCATTTCAACCCAAACAAGGCAATAAAACCACTAAGATGCAATGGGTTAATGAGTGTTAGAGAATATGAGGAAAAGAAAACATTATTAAGGAGAGAGAACAATAAAAAAAGACAGAAGATAACAATTGACATTGCTATATATATATGCTATATATATATGTATATATATATATATATGTACATATACATATATATATATATATATCATATATATATATGTACATATGTATAAATACATATGTTATATATATATATATATATATATATATATATATATATATACACACACACACACACACACACACAGTGGTGGGGGAGAAATATTCATACACCATGAATATTTTTATTTAACATAGTTAGATTTTATAATTCATACAATATTACTATACGACGACATGATGCTGAAATATGCAAGAAAAAATTCCGAAAAATTTGTTTTATTAATGAAATTATGCAAAATTAAAAAATTTAGAGGCAAAAAAGTATTTGCAGAAAATTCTTACATATATTTAATACTTTGTAGCACATCCCTTACTCAATTCAACAGCAATCAATCTCTTTCCGTAGCTTTTAATCAATGATTTGCAT
Source organism: Acanthosepion esculentum (assembly GCA_964036315.1). Classification (NCBI taxonomy): domain Eukaryota; kingdom Metazoa; phylum Mollusca; class Cephalopoda; order Sepiida; family Sepiidae; genus Acanthosepion; species Acanthosepion esculentum. The sequence continues at coordinate 73,822,844 of OZ038493.1, read as the reverse complement.
GTTTCCATTGGTATTTTATTCCATTCTACTTTGCATATTCTCTTTAGGTACAGGATGTTTTTTGGAGCTCTTTTATTTACTTGAATTTTTAATAAACGCCACAAATTCTCTATTGGATTCCAGTCTGGAGACTATGATGGCCATTTGAGTGTATTGACATTGTTTTCAATAAGACATTTTTTGTAGTTTTAGCTGTAAGTTTAGGATCATTATCTTGTTGCAAAACCCATTCATTTAGGAGTCCAAACTTTATTACTGACCCCCAAAAATTAAAGTTCAAAACATCTTGGTACATTTTTTTAATTCATTCTACCATCTATTATCTCTAAATTACCCACACCATTAGCAGAAAAACATCCCCAAACCATGATATTGCCACCACCAAATTTCACCGTTGGGATTGTGTTCTTCGGTGCAAAGGCTGTGCCGTCTTTTCTCCAAATGTAAGTCCTTCAATTATGCCCAAATAGTTCAATTTTTGCTTCATTTGTCCATAAAACACTTTCTCAAAAGAATTCAGGTTTATTATTTTGCTCATAGACAAATTTTAACTGAGCATCCCTATGTTTCTTGAATAATTTGTGGAGATTTTCTTGGAAAATGAAATCTTAGTTGATTTCTATGAAGTTCGTTGCCTATTGTTCACTTCGTAACAATAATACCTGATGCATTTAATTCTTCCTGTATTTCTCTCCAAGTAGTCATTGGATTTTTTTGAATTTTGCGCTGGATTCTTCTCATTGAACTGGGAGGAATCTTGTGTGGTGCACCAGATCTCGATTCGTTCTCAACAGTTTTCACCTTTTTATACTTAGCAATAACAAAACTAATAGAAGTAAATGGTATATCTGCAAGATATCTGCTATTTTCTTATAGATTTTGCCTTCCTTCCAATGTGGGTTGATCAATTCTTTTTGCGAATTTGATAATTCCTTGCCTTTCCCCATGATGTTAATTACTGTGTATGATTTGTGTTCAGAGATAACCTTATATAAAAATGAATTGTAGAATGTTCTAGATTGTTCCAGTAATAAGATAATTGGAAGAATCTAACAAAATTTTACAAAGAATTATGTAAATAAAAGTAATTTAAGCCTTTTGATATTAATGACATATTGTGTACAAATACTTTTCCGACTCGAAATTTTATAAATAACACATAATTTTATTTATAACAAAGTTTTCTAATTGGCTTATGCATATTGCCGCATTATGTAATCGTGTAGAAATATTGTATGGATTTTAAGTTTTTTCATAAGTTATAACCATGTTAATTAAAAAAGTTCATGGTATGTGAATATTTATTTCCTTGACTGTGTGTATGTGTATATATATATATATATATATATATATATATATATATATATATATATACAGACACACACAAGTTCTCCTAAAAGTCACTATACATTTTTAATAAATTCCTAAAAATTACACAAGAAACTGAGTTTATTAATATTTTTAGCATCATCAAAGGAGTCATTGAAGTTTCATTTGCTAGACGTGCCATCACGTTTCACCACCTTGAAGACTAGCTGCATACCTCCATATGAGCGCCTCCATTTTCAAGAGCTTATGCCAACTTTGGACGCAAGCCATTCCGTCTTTTTGCAGCCTGTCTTTTTCGACCTCACTGCAAGGCCTGCAAATTCTTTCCTCAAGCTGTGACAGGTCACAGGGTTTAGTTGCATGCACTTTTTTATGATATAGTCCCACAAAAAAAAGTTACAAGGTGTGAGGTCAGGGGGAATGTGGGGCCCATTTGAGAGGACCCCTTCGACCAATTCATAGGTCAGGAAAGCTGATGTTCAGGAATTCCCTCATTTAATTAATTAAAAATTTCATAGTGTATGAATATTTATTTTCCCCCACTATATATATATATATATATATATATATATATATATATATATATATAGTCATTCACAGACAAACTGTTTCACTGTATCACAGCTCATCAATGTGGCTAGATGTCTGATTGCCTCTAGCTAGGATCAAAACCTGGCAGAATTGGCATCAGTCAGAGATTCTACCCCTAAGCATATTTATTTTTAGATAAACACACAGTGACTGAGAGTACTCGATTCGCTTTACTGAAGAGTCTTGCATTATTAGCTGTAATAGTCACTGTTTACAAACTCACATTTTCTCCCCAGAGAGCTCAACCGAAATAAATTTTTCAGGAGCATATGTATAGTCGTCCACAGACAGACTGTTTCATTGTATCACAGCTCATCAGTGTATTTATGAAATGGATTATATAGGTAATTAAATGACAAAGTGGAAAACATTCTATATAAAATATTTTGGTCTCTAAAAGGGCTTCAACAGACTAAAGTAATGATCTTATTAATGGAATCTTATATATGTAGGGGGAAGATAGAGATATAAATGTAAACATTTTATTATTAACTTAATTGGCTCACAATTTAAAATTGGTTTATAGAATACTCACAAATTTATTTGTCTTGACTGATAATGTTACCTTTGTTTTCTGGAATATTAGAACAAATTCCCAGAAGTAATTTCTATTACGTGCCAGTAAAATGATTGGCCAACAAGTTGTATAAATTTCTACATGTACTAAAGAATGAAGAAGTTGTTTTGAAATCATTTAATAGGCCTGCAGTCTGTTAAAGAGTTTCACGTGTATAATCAGGAACATTTACTTATGTTTTAAGCATTCACCCATTTAATTTTAATTTAACATTTATATTTCTTCCATTTCTGAACGCTGAGAAAAAACTTTGGGTGTTGAGATGTGAAAAATTTAGCAGAAAGTCATTCACAAAAGTTTCAGCAAGAAATTTTAATGCCAAAATAAATTTAGAAAGGTCCATCACAAAAGATACATCTGCTCGATGCAAATATGTTGAAAGAAATTGAAAGGTATTGAGTTCTTAAAATAGAGAAATTGCTACCGGCATGCTTAAGTGCTGCAGAATGTCATAAAAATAAGATAAATAATTTAAAAAAACACAGTCTTAACTGGGTTCTTTTTTTGTTTTTTTTTAGCATCGATTGAATTATTTCTTTATAAATTTTATTTCTATTTTTTCCCACCCTACAATTACTAATGTATTTGAAAGGAGACAAGTAGATACATACATGTAAATGCCTTTTAAATGTCTGTCTGTTGCAATCAAAATTCAAAAATTATAAAATCATTTTTAATCAAATTTTATATGTAGACACACGTTTGCTATTTATTTTTGTCGACCTCTTGTGGAATATAGCACAGTCATTCTGATTCAGTGTATTTGCATGCGTGTATAACAAATTTATGAAATTCTAATATATGCAGTCTTATATGGCTTGAAATATGGACAGTCAAATTAGTAACATTAGAGTTATATACTATATATATATATATATATATATATATAAGTAATGAAAATCTTGGTAATCCATATGGATAATCCCAAGGAGGGTGAAATCCTGAGAGCTCAATGTTAAGTCAGAGCAAATAATTTAATTTAAAGAAAAACAGACCATTTTAAGGCTCCATTTGTTATAATTTATTTCACCAGAGAATTTTATTTTTCTTTGGATCTTCAGATTTCACTTTCAAATTCAAACAAAAAATGAGTTTAAAATTTACACTTTTGACGGGCAGTATTAAGCTTATATACGTTGTTGACATAGAAGTTGGTGAAGAATAGTGTGAGAGACATGGTCGAGTTTAGAGAGGGAAGGGAGAGTTTTAAAATTTCTTTTTCTTTTTATTACAATACTTAATATTGAGGAAGGAGAGGTAAGGATTAGACATTGACCTATTTAATCCGTCAACTCAACAGAAATGATATATATATATATATATATATATATATATATATATATATATATATATATATATATATATACTACATATAATCGGGTAATGTGTGATCTTGTGCATCATGTGACCTCCAAATTTTCACTTATAAAAAATGATTTTATCATGTATCATGTGTATCATGTGAGTTCCTTTTTCAAGAGACCAAATTACAATAGACTAACTTCTTTTCCTCTATCTCTTTCTCTCATCTCCTAGTTAAATAAGTTAAAAAAGTAAAAGAGAATGATAAAAGTATTGTTAGTAATCCTATACTCATTTTGTAAATGCATACCGCCTCAACCGGGTATTGAACTCACACTCTTTGAGTCTTGTCACTGGATCCAGTGGAGAACTTGGAGAGGGGAATTAACAGGAGATATCTGATAACTGACATCCTATTAAACATGGCATGTGGAACTAGAACAGTCTACCCCAGTGAGCGAAATAAAGGATTCAGTTCGACATTCCAACCACCTGAAGAAGGCCAGAGTGTACAACGGCCGAAACGTTGTAATAAATATGATAACTGTCATGGTCCAATATCCTCACACCACGGTTATGGTCCAAGGTTAGGACCAAGGAAGAACAACACGAACACAAGAGTAGAAAATAACATATATATATATATATATATATATATATTACAACAGAATTATAATACACAAAGTTGAAGGTGTTAGTATTAACTGTCAGTCTGGTTTAGAGTGAACTAATATGTCTTGACTCGTTAAGTCTCAACTCATTCCTCCCTTCTCTCTCAGAGAGGCGCAGTATTTATAGAGTCAGGAAGAGTCTATTCTCGTTATAGGTAAGTTCCCATAACACCCCCCTTCCAAAGCTTTTGCGTCGCAGGGGTCTTTAGTATTTTTTCTCTTTGGATTTATTATCAAAGGCTCTGTGACTTTTCTTTTCCTGGTCGATTTTCATGGTTCAGACATTGTTTGCGGCCTTTGCATATCAAATGTGTCGAATATGGTATCCATCACTTCTTCTTCCTGAGGTGGACCATTAGAATCATCCAACAGCCTTTTTCTTATTTGATTTACATGTCTTTTATGAGAGAATTTCGGGCCCTGTATTGTGTAAACCATGTTCCTGATTCTTTTTTCAATTGTACCTTGATCCCAGTAGGATGTATTTTTTTCATACATTTTGAAAAAAACTCTCTCTCCTGGGTAGAATTTTCTTTTTGGTACACACAACATTGGTATTTGCTTTGTTTGTTTTGGTAGCAATTTGTCAAATACTGATCTGATTTTCCGGGCTAACATCACTTCTGCGGGTGATAATGCCGATGGAGTAGCACTGTTTGGTGTAATTCGATATACTTGTAAAAATTGTTGCAATGCCTTTTCTGTTGGCATGTCATATGCTTTCCTTAACGTTCTTTTGAGTGTGTCTACAAATCTCTTCGCTTGCCTGTTTGATCTTGCGTGATATGGCAGGGATTTGATATGTTTAACTTGAAAAGTTTCACAAAATTCTTGAAAGTCCGCAGGTGTAAATTGTGTCCCATTATCAGTGACTAGACAATCAACCACTCCGAAATGAGCAAACAGCTTGTGGAGGCAATTTATGATAGTTTCAGAAGTAGGTTTTCTGCAACGAAACACTTCTGGCCAGTTGCTATAACTGTCTACTATGATCAAATAGTAGAAACCATCTATTGGACCTGCGAAGTCTACATGTAAGTCTTGACCATGGTCGATCTGTCTCTGGCCAAGGCTTATGGATGATCAGCAGTGCTTTTGCTGCTAAGGAACAACCCTTGCATTTTTCCACCATATGTGTAATGTCTTGATCCATGTTTTGCCAATATACGTAAGTTCACATTAATGATTTTATTCTGTTCTTTCCTGGATGGCCCATGTGGAAGTCCTTTAGGATTCGTCTTTGTAGTGTTTTCGGAATTACTACCCTTTCGTTATATAGTAGAACATTGTCACATGACGAAAAACTGTCTGAAACCTTTTTATTTTTTTCTGCAATTTTTGTTTTTGCTTCTTTTATGAATTCATCATTTACTGCTTCATTTCTTATCTCTTGTAGTGTGACAGGAAGGTTTTGAACTGTACTACATAGTGATGTCCTGATATCTTCATATCGTAGGGCTGCAATTACGGAATCTTCCAATGGCTCCGTTTTCTTAGGTATTAGTCTTGAGAGACCATCTGCATGCACAATTTTATTCGTTGGCGGATACTCCAATTTGAAATTTTAGTTCAGTAAAATTGTACCCCATCTTACCAACCTATTAGCAGTGTAAACAGGTAGACCTTTCTTCGATCCAAATGTTGTTAGTAACGGCTTGTGGTCCATCTGTAAAGTAAAAAATCTACCGTAAATATATCTATGAAATCTTATAACTGCAAAAATAATCCCCAGTGTTTCTTTTTCGATTTGTGAGTAATTTTTTTCTGCTGGTAATAAAGTTCTTGAAGCATGCCTGATGGGTTTTAGTGTCCCATCCGGCATTTTATGCAGTATACATGCCCCGACTCCATAGGCGCTCGCATCACTTGCTACTATTGTTTCTAATTTTGGGTCATAGTGTGCTAAAAATAAATCCGCGGTTAGCGTCTTAATTATTTTGTCAAACATTTTCTGGCATTCATCTGTTCACTCCCAAACTTTTTCCTTCTTCAACAGTTCGTTTAGGGGTGTGTGTAATTTATGCATGTTTGTAATGAATTCTTGGTAAAAATTCACTAAGCCTAAGAAGCTTTGTAATTCAGCTACATTTTTTGGAGCTGGCATTTTTTTTATTGCCATTGCCCTTTCTGGGTCTGGTCGCCTTCCTTCTTCATTGATGAATTGGCCCAGATATTTTATTTCCTTCATAAAGAAATTGCATTTGTTTTCTTTTACCTTGAAACCATAGTTTTGTATTCTCCTGAAAACCTCTTGAACGTGTCCCCAGTGTTCAATGTTTTTACTATTTATCAGTATGTCATCCAGGTATGCAATCATGAAATCAAGTCCGCCTAGCATAGTATCCATTATTTGTTGAAATATTGCCGGCGTGACCTTAATACCGAATGGTAATCTTTGGAACTTGTATAATCCTTTGTGTGTGTTTATGCACAATTATCTTGAGCTTTCCTCATGTACTGGTATTTGTAGGTACGCTTCGCTCAAGTCTATTTTTGAGAAAAATTTTCATCCATTTAATTTTGTGAAAACTTCTTCTGGACTGAGTAGAGGATAGTGGTAATCCTTTATCGCTGAGTTCAATCTCATTGAGAAATCAGCACATATTCATATCTCACCCGATTTCTTTTTTACATAAACCGTAGATGCGGCCCATTGACTATATTCCACTTTTGTCAATATACCGATTTTTTCGAGTCTATCCAACTCTTGATCTATTTTTTCTATTGAAGTAAAAGGTACGTTCCTTTTCTTCTTGAAGATAGGTTGTACGTTTTCTTTTATTTCTATATTTGCTGCCATTTTTTTACACCTCCCGAGGCTGGCTGAAAATACTTCGGGGAAACTCTCCTTTAGTTTCTCCTTTAATTTATCTGCTTCGGCCGATAAACTTTTCACTTTTTGGCAGTACGTACTTATTGGTAAATCCCAGAGGTCGAATTTCTGCATCCAGTCCGTTCCAAATAAATTTTCTGTATTTCTTAGCACATACATTTTTAATTTTTTGGTCATTCCATTAAATGTCACATTTGTAATAACTTCTCCCTCAAATTTTATTTTTCTCCCAGTTACCGACCTAGCAATTTTATCGGTTCTCAAAATGGTCGGATTGTTCAATTTTCTCCATGTTTGTACGTTAATAATAGTTAAATCCGATCCGGAATCCAATTGTAGTCTGACTTTTCTGTTTAACATTTCTACTTGCACGTATTTTCGTATGTTTGTCTCGTCCACTTGGTCAGTCCTAGTGACTCTTACTCTGCTTTTGCTTTCTTTCCTAGTCCAACAATGAGAACTTTTATGACCCACTTTTTTTGCACGACAGACAAGGCTTAAAGCAGTATGGACAATCTTTATACCAATGCAAAGTCCCACAGCGATAGCATGGACTGGGTGGTAGTTTTTTCTGATATTGACTTTTTGAAGTAGAAAAATTTGTTTGACCTGTTTTTGAGGAGGGAAAATTGGTTTGGTTTGTTTTTGAGGAGGGACAAAAATGTGTTTGTCATTGTACTTTACGTATGTGAGCGATGCCAGACTCTTCTATATCTTTCGAGTCCTTCTTTACGCTTATACATCTCTGACAGTCTTCAGCCAATTTTTGTAGCATCAATTCTGGTTCACTCTCAAGTTTTGTAAGAAATCTGCATCTGATCTCCGCGTCTTTAGTCGAAACCAGGCCTTGAACGAATATTAAACATTTAAAATTGTCCGGGCTGAGTTCAGATAAGTCATCACGATGTTTGTTTACAATGGAAGCGAATGTTATGTAGTCTTCGCTGTCCTTTTTTGTTAGATTCAGACATTTCGATCTTTTGTGGAATAGTGAGGTGTTTGGGCTAAATAGTTCTCTTAACAGTTTTATGGCTTCCTTGAAAGTTAACTCATTTGTTTTCCTCAGTAATATGTAGTCTACGAATTTAGTGTATTCGCTTGACCCTAATTTTCTTAGTAGTAGACGTACTTTTCTCGCGTCTGACCAATTCCCGCAATCAAACTCATATAACTCTTTGTACCTTCTGAAGTAAGTTGCGAAGGTTTTGTCTTCGTCTGGTGCATACGTGAAGTCTTCGATAGAGCTCCATATAGCATTTTGCGAGAGAACTGTTTCATTTTCGGAATTTTGCCCTTTATTTGTTATTACCCATAGCAATAATTCTTGTAGTTCAAGATGCTTCTGTTCGTTTTTCTGTTGCTGCTCAAATTGTATTTTCATAAGTTCCAATATGGTTGTCTTAAAGTCTTCCATATTTACCGTAATTATGTGTAAGTATTTTTCTTTTAGTTTAGAATTCAGGTCTTTGTTACTACTGTAAAGTTGGTGTCCAATAAGAAAATTTTCTTTTTTTTTTTTGTTCACGTATAACTTGTTTTTTTTTTGTTTTTTTTTTCACTACCAACTATCGCCTCTGTTACGGACGACCGATAGTAAAATATTTTTTGTAGATTCTCCATGTAGAAGTTGTTTCTTGAATATATTTTTTTGGTTTCTCCGCATAGAGTTTGTTTCTGAAGTTTCCTCAGTATACTTTTTTAGGATTTCTCTGTGTAGCATTTGTTTCTTCAGTCCTCATCACCACTGTTATGGTCCAATATCCTCACACCACTGTTATGGTCCAAGGTTAGAACCAAGGAAGAACGACACAAACACAAGAGTAGAAAATAACAAAGATATATTACAACAGAATTATAATACACGAAGTTGAAGGTGTTAGTATTAACTGTCAGTCTGGTTTAGAGTGAACTAATATTGTCTTGACTCGTTAGGTCTCGACTCATTCCTCTCCTCTCTCTCAGAGTGGCGCAGTATTTATAGAGTCAGGAAGAGTCCATTCTCATTATAGGTAAGTTCCCATTACAGTAACAAAGATGAGGACAATAGTTTGAATAATGTAAATATTGTATTTTATAATACGATAATAATATGTGAATATTGCATGAAACATTATTAAATAAATTAAGTAAAACATCAGTTTTATCAAAATCATGTTTATTTTCAATACAGCTGTACATTTAGACTACATTTTGACTATGGATATATAGTTTGGTCAATGGCATACCCAGGGCCAGCAGTAAATAGGCTAATTTTAGGTCTCATGTATGAAGCAGCCCCCTTAAATTTAGCTTCAAAATTAGGTCTTCAAAAGTCACATGAAACACAAGTATATATGGTGTGTATATATATATATATATATATATATATATATATGTGTGTGTGTGTGTGTGTGTGTATGTATATATGTATATATATATGTATATTTTAATTGGTATCACTCCATGCAAGTCATAAGTGGAAAGAAAAGAGCAATCAAGCGTACAGTAGATAGCAATTGACATTGCATTTAAATTTTTGCAGATTAAAGTTGGTTGAAAAGCATGGATTCAAAAGGGAGTTCCACAAGCAAGAAGTGTGAGAAAAGAAACTGTTAGCATAGAACTTACAGTTACATCTCACCATCTCAGCTGTAAATTGATGAGATCTTGATTGATGAGATCTTGACTAATTTTTCAAAGAGATTTACAAAAAAAACATCAGGATACAATGTTAATAGTAATATCAGCTGTTTCCTTACAAGGAAACATTCAACATTCATTGGCTGAGGAGCCAGTACTATTCTTGTTGAAATTCATAAAATTTTTCTCTTGAAATTTCTTTTTCAGAAAAATAAGTTTCTCAAGTCCAGTCGCTGTTATCACTCTTTCCAGTACTGATGGAGGTTTCCTTACTAACCTTTTATTTGAAGTAGCGTGGAGTGTCAACATATTGATTATGTCATAAACTTACAAGTGCTATCCATTTTAGTTATTGCTGCTGTTGGTAGTCCTCAAGTGATGTAGTTTCAGTTCTTTGTGATTTTGTAGCATCAGTCCACAATGTTCAAAAAAAGAAAGGTGAGATTGGGAAAAAATTGGAGTGTAGATTGATATTCTGATAATATTCTATGGTGGTACATTCAAAGATTTTCTTTCTGAGTAAAATACTCTCGCTTTTGATGAGTGTGTCAATTTTTAACTCAAAATTGTAGTCAAATTTATTTCTGTGTATGACTAGTGCATTTGTTAAATTGTTATTTATGAGGTCTCATTTGTGTTCATAGAAACATTTTTTTTCAAATTTCTGCATGTTTCCCCAATGGATTGTGAGGAACAGTCTAGGCAATTTATTTTATATATGCCTGCTTCTAAATTATTATTTTTATGAGTGGTTTTAGATCTGATTATATCCATAACAGTTTTGGAAGTGGCTGTAACTATTTGGATATTGCTTAGATGGGATAAAGTGTTTTGGATAGTGGATGTTATAGAATTGGTAGGTAGTATTATGTATTTGTTTTTGTTTAATTTATTATAGTGGATAATGTTGTTATTTTTGTTGCAGTCGTATATTTTCATACCTTTCTCTTTGCGTTGTGGATAAAGTGCTAGGGATATTGGAGGTTATTGAATGTGTTTTCTATGTGTGTTTCCTCAGCACATTTAGTGCATGAGTTCCCAATAAAAAGTTTGATGTCCAGTTACATAAAGTGTTGTGCAGAAAAATCTGTTGACAGTTTGTTTTTAGAGAAGAATGTTTTCCAGGTTGCGAAATGTTTTTTTAAAAAATACTGGAAATTTTCTTTTTCAGCTTGAAAGTGGCCCAGAAGTGAAATGAATTTTTATCAATGAAACAATTTTTTTTCAAAAAATTATTTCATTTTTGTGTCCTTAAGTTGATTTTGCAAAATACACAAAATTTAGTAGATTGACATTTTGAATAGGTAACTGGTAAAAATGTGTCATTCGTAATGTTCTCGTGACAATTTCAGTAAAAAATTGTGAAATATATAAATTTTGTATTTTTTCACTTTTTGTATTAAAAAGAAAATGTTAATGTTGTGATTAGTGAATGAAATGAAGTCTGTAACTTATGTGACGAAAATGTATGGAATGAAGATAGTGAAAAGTTCACAACTGAAAATATATTTCTATTTTTTAAGATTTTTGCATGTTTGCTGAGAAAAATGAATGACTTTACCTTTTACTGATTAATGATGAATGCCATTTGTTGAATAATATATTTGCGAGTCTGCTTCTTTTTCTATAGTGTTCAGTCTGGTGTAGTCTGCAGTTGCTGAAGACTTGTATTTGTTGTTACATGAAGTTCTTATTTTTTTTAGATTGCTTCTATATTTTAGAAGAAATGTCTTCGATAGTTGACCAGGTTTCTGTATGAAAGTTGAACAGAAATTGTTCGGATGTTGGATTGGAAAGTGTTTGAAAATTGACCAGGGCTTCAATTGGATGCACACAAGACTAATTTCTCGTATACAAATTTTTTGAAATGTAATTAAATTACTCAAATAAAATACAAAAAGGTTTTAAGTAATTCTGAAACTTGTGTATGGGGCTTCTAAAATAAAAATGTTGATTCATTTTTAGGGAGCGTCGTGTCAAGCATCACAAGATTAACTCCAGTTTCATTGGTAATAAAAGAAATCCTATTAATTGCGGATTCTTGCACCAAAGCATGTGGAATGAAAGATCTACACACTATCAAGTGGAAAGTCAGTATTTTGTAGTCTGGAAAAGTCACTAGATTCAATTTGTTTTCTGACTTGAATATTCGATTTGGTAGGCAAAAGTCTGTATGGTCATACGTTTGGAATGTAGCCAGTTTTTCACAATTATTTGAACTGATATTAAAATGTATCTCTAGAGTTATAGGAATCTTTTATTTTTCAAACATGGTTAGCACATTTTGCCCATGATCATAGTTGATGTTAATGAATATTAGCCTTTTCTTTTTTTTAATATTGATTCCATTATTTTTAGCCTGTTTTTACATGTAGATGAGACTATTAAATTTCTGTTGCCTCTCTTTCTCTCTCTCTCTCTCTCTCTCTCTCTCTCTCTCTATATATATATATATATATATATATATATATATATATATATATATATATATATATATTCAGAGATTTGAAGTGTGTGTTTAAGGCACTTTAACTTTTTACTCTTCATCTTGAATTTTAGTATATATATATAAATATACTCCCGCATAAATAACCGCTAGAATAGATTACCCACAATGCACCACTGACCCATATATATAAATAGTCAAGGAAAAATCTAACATTCACAGGCTGACAATTGTGTCTAGCATGAAACAGCCTGTCGCCTCTGAGTGTTGACTTCAGTGTTCATTTTTATATTTATATTTACATACGCTCTATCTCCGATATGGAGCACTTTATTCCATAAATATAGCACAACTTAAAACTATATTTCTTCATATATATATATATATATATATATATATATATATATATATATATATATATATATATATATATATATATATATATATATATTTACATTGTTCAGACTGGTGTCCTCACATTGTTGTCATATATACACTGTTTCAGCCTCCTTCATGGACCTGTTGATAAAAGCATTGGTTGAATGAAGTAACCCAATGACTCGACCCAAAGCATTGTGAGTTCAATACCTGGTCACAGCAGAGCTGAACAAAAACTTTGAGAGTTGAGTTATTAAAAGGGAAATAACTGAAGCTGAGATATCCAGTAAAGGTATGACACATGGAACTAGAAAAATCTACCCTGGTGGACGAAATAAAGGGTTCGGTTCAAAATTATAAAGTATATCACCAGAATTAGGCTGGAGTGTCAAACGGCCTAAACATCATTAATATAACAACAAAGATGAGGACAACAATCAGAACAATATAAATAGTATAACACCTCACTTCAAAAATATAGACATATATATATATATATATATATATATATATATATATATATATATATATATATATATATATATATATAATTGTCGTTTAAATTATGCAAAAATGAAAGTAGCACAGACATCTCGTTTTCACAGATATATTTACCAAAGTTACACAAAAATATCTTGATATATTAAAGAGTAAATTCATTCAATAAAATCACCATTGATTTCAACCATGGCTTTCTGACAAGTTCAGAATCTCCTGCAACTCTTCTGGATGGTCTCCTTGTTTAAGTTGGTGAATGCTGCCATACTCCTTGCCTTCAGTTCATCTTTGGTGTTAAAAGGAGTTTTGTTGGTCTCTCATTCCACTGCACCCCACACATAATTATCAAGTAGTTACAGTCTGGGGAGATAGGTGGCCAGATTTAAGGGGGTTATGTGGTCACAGAAATTGTCTGACAGTCACAATAGGGCTCTCCTGTTTGTGTGCAGAGCCCTGTTGCCAAACATAAGGTCTTCCAGCAGCCATCCTCTTGACCTAGGGCAGCACTACCTCCTCAAGGCACTTGATGATGTAGGCCTCAGTGTTGAGTCTGAGGCGCTATATGAAAATGAATGGAGGCATAATATTGCCATCACTAGTGATCACTCCAAAAACTTTCGTAATCACCATTAAACTCATTCAGCACTTTTCAAATCATCTACACTGTCCTCAGATTGACACCCAAACACACTGAAATGTTTGCATTGGCAATTCCAGCGTGAATGCCAACCAGTACAGCATGCGGTTTCCAAATTTGTGTGCAGTTAATTGTGTCATGGTGCTCTTTTTCTCATAGATAGTGCCCACTTGACCTTACTATACTTTGCAGTTGACAAAATCAAAAAACAAACGACATGTATTCGCAAAATTAAAAATATAAATGGCAACAATTTACCCATTGCAGCCTGTATATATATACTCATTGTTTTGACAGATATATGTGTGTATGAGTGTGCATGTGTGTGTTTAATATATTTTAACTATTTTGCTCATCATCTTGAGTTTTTGTGTTATAAGATCAAAGCAAAGACATGAATTTTGAACAGAATATTTAATGACACCAAAAGTCCAGAGTAGAAGCTGTAAAGAGTTGTAAATTAAAACTGACATTTTGAAGTGCTCTAAAAAATATCTTCACTTTTTCAATGTTCCCTTTTCTAAATCATTTCTCTGTGACTCAATTGTTTTTTAATCTGCTAAAACTGCATGAATTTAATTTCTTTCCAGAGTTTTGTACATCATTTTTCTTTTTTGTTGTCGTTGTTGTTGAGGCCTCAGCCTAAATTACTACCATTATTTTATGTAATAGTTTTTCTTTGCTCTGTGCATATGTAAGGCATTTCTAACAACTGAATGTTTCAGTTTCCAGAAGCCCCAAATTGTCATTGACATGCATTGCATCTAATCAGAATACCATGATTTATACATCTAGATTTTTAAGTACCAAAGCATTAATCATTAGTATGATAGTATTATACAGTATTGGTATGATAACAAATCTAGAAAGTATATTACATCCCTATGTTTTCCTCTTCTCAGTCTCTTTCCCATCTCACTCACTCACACATATACACACACTTTCTTTCTCTCCATATATAGTATAGGTAATCAATCCGTTTGTATATAATCTGGATGGGTCCTAGTAATATTAATTATTAAAACTGATCCACAGAGAGCTCGATGATTTTATTTTAACAGAGCATATGTATTTTACAGCAGGAAAACAAAAATTACCTCAACCTAGGTATAGTCTATTTCAAACCGTACTTCATATAGCTATTGTCAGACTCTAAGTGTGAGGTAATTTTTGTTTTTTTTGCTGTCAAATATATACATCAAAAATTTTTTTGCTGTCAAATATATATAGCAAAAATTTTTTTGCTGTAAAATATATGTCAAAAATTTTTTGCTGTAAAATATATATATCAAAAAAAATTTTGCTGTAAAATATATATATCAAAAAATTTTTTGCTGTAAAATATATATGTCAAAAATTTTTTGCTGTAAAATATATATATCAAAAAAATTTTTGCTGTAAAATATATATATCAAAAGTTTTTTTGCTGTAAAATATATATGTCAAAAATTTTTTGCTGTCAAATATATATATCAAAACTTTTTTTGCTGTAAAATATATGTCAAAAATTTTTCTTAAATAATATTTAAAAATAAAATTAAAAAGTGCGACCTGGTAATATATGTGAAAAAATAATTTTATATACTGTAAGTAATTCTATTACATTTACTCGTTTTATAAAAAAAAATATAGTCTATTAAAATTAACAGTGAAAATATTTTAAAATTGTTTTTTAAAATTGTAGTTAAATAAAACGAATTCTAACCTAAACATCTTTTTAAATTGTAGTTAAATAAAATGTATGCTAACCTTAACACCTCTCTCAGAGTACTTCAAGCACTTAAAAGAATCCAATAAAACACTTAGAGTAAAATGAAATTAATATGAAAAGCTAGAATATGTAGGCCATTAAATGACCCATGTCCTTTGTACATACATGAGAAAGTATATATTACTAAGTTTATAATAAATAAAGGTTTACTGAATCAGAGAAATAAATTAGCTATTTTTTGCCGTCATTGTCATAAATTTTACTTAAATAATATTTAAATATAAAATTTTAAAAAACGTGACCTGGTAATATACATACTTATACTTGATATGAAAAAAAATAATAATAATAATTTTACATACTGTAATAAATTATAACCATGGAATATTAATGTTTAAGTCTTTTTATTATATCCTTACTCTGTCCTGGACATTGAGTTCTACCTGGATTCTATCCTCTTGGAATTATTTTTTATACATATATGTATGTGTATGTATGTATGTATATATATTTATATTTTAGATATATGATTGCATATGTATGTGTATATTTACCACTAATATTATCAATATCTATCTATCTATATATATATATATATATATATATATATATAAATATATATTTTAAATTAATTGATTTAAAATATGTTTTTTTTGGCTACACAGTGATAACCATGTTTCAAAAATGGAAGCCCAAGCCTTTGAATTCAATTTTGTTACCAAATTAAAGACATTAGTTCCATTTCCTCGTCAAGCGAATTTTGGAGTAACTTATTTTTTTAAATCTATGGTTTTAAAGACACGGCAAAGATTCGTAATTGAGGGTTTCCAAGGATACTGAGAAATCCATTCATCTAGACAAGGGGTGGTAGGGTGTTCAATTTTTAAATTTTCGTTGTATCAGTTAATAGTTACATTCGAAAGCGGGGTTATATATATATATATATAATTCATTTATTTATTAGTTTATATCTAATATTTAGTAAATACCCACATTTGAGTAAAGCACCTGATTTTTAAACAGTGTTTATTTCACCTACCAACCTGTGCATTTGAGAAAACTTACTAAAGGATTTGAACCTGCATCCCCTTTTGTAGGAGGAACCAGCATCTGACCTGACCATTCAGCTTTGAAGAACCTCACACCCACAAGGTTCTATTTGCTTGAAAGTCATATCTGCTCAGTTTTGTATGGGAAACAAAGCAATTTCTAAAGAATTAAAGGATTTTTATTTTTAATCCAACTTAATTTTATTTTGTTATTTTTAGTGGATACTTTTATTTGAGTAGACACTCCATTTTATTTTGAACAATATTTCATTTCATCTCCCATCGTGAACATTCTAGAAATCATAATAAAGAAAACTGGCCAGATTTGAACCTGCATCCACATTTGCAGGAGAAACTGTTGTTAGAACCAACATGCTTTAACAAAATCAGCTACGAAGAGCATCATGATAAAGCAAGGTTTTATTTTGAGTGTAACTCCCCATTTTGTAAACTGTTTATTTTGGAACTTATATGATAACACCATGATGCCAAATGTTTTCCATTTTCAAGAGAATTCACTACTTGTTATGCTTGAAGTCTTCTTTGAACAGTCAGACATCAGTTTATCTGGGAAGAAAAAAATGATAAAAAGTTTTTAATAAGAAGAGTTGAAATGAATGTATGCAAGGTTTCACAGCTCTAGCATCACTCCTTCATAGTCAGCCTATGAACTTTTCAGCCCACCCTCATATACACTCACTCATAATAAAAGACACACATCTACATGGTGGATTCTCCCATCATATTCAATGTATGAGGGTCAAGCAGCTCAGTTTCAACAAACTGACAGCCAGACACCTGCACATTTGATTTGATTATAGTGGTGAAGGCTTTGTGCAGAACCAACCACACTTTTCGAAAGGCTGAATACAGAGATCTGGTACATTACGTGCCACAAGGTCGCCAAACAACCCTCTGCAGGTTTTGAATTCAGAGTTGTCCTTCTTCTAGTTGTCCTGTTATTTACAGATAGTTGGAGGGAGAAGAGGATTAATATCTTTCATAAGTGAATGTAATGGATTCGACTGGAATTCAAATTCGGTTCTCCAATTCCTCAATCCAAGCTGCTATCCACTACTCTACAGTGCCTCATATATATATATATATATATATATATATATATATATATATATTTACACACATATATATGTATATATGTGTGTGTGTGTGTGTGCATGTGTGTATCTATCTATCTATCTATCTATCTATCTATATATATATATATATATATATATATATATATATTTATATATATATATATATATACATATATTTTTATATATATATATATATATATATATATATATATATATATATATATATATATACACCATCATTACCAATTACCTGATGAGACGTGTTTAAACAATGAGACAAAATATGCAGTTTTGTAGTAGTAACTTTGCATGTTGTAATGTAACAGTTTATAAAAAATATTTATTATGCATTGCATTGTGGGTAGTCTATTGTATTGCTTTGGGGGTAGTCTATTGTATTGCCTTGGGGGTAGTCTATTGCATTGCCTTGTGGGTAGTCTATTATATTACATTGAGTGTAGTCTATTGTATTGCATTGTGGGTAGTCTCTTGTATTGCCTTGGGGGTAGTCTATTATATTACATTGTGGGTAGTCTGTTGTATTGCATTGTGGGTAGTCTGTTGTATTGCCTTGTGGGTAGTATATTATATTACATTGAGGGTAGTCTATTGTATTGCATTCTTGATAATCTATTGTATTGCATTGTGGGAAGTCTATTGTATTGCCTTGTGGGTAGTCTATTATATTACATTGAGGGTAGTCTATTGTATTACATTGTGGGTAGTCTATTGCATTACATTGTGGGTAGTCTATTGCATTACATTGTGGGTAGTCTATTGCATTACATTGAGGGTAGTCTATTGTATTGCATTGTGGATAGTCTATTGTATTGCATTGTGGGTAGTCTATTGTATTGCCGTGGGGGTAGTCTATTGTATTGCCGTGGGGGTAGTCTATTATATTACATTGTGGGTAGTCTATTAAATTGCCTTGTGGGTAGTCTATTGTATTGCATTGTGGATAGTCTATTGTATTGTATTGTTGGTAGTCTATTGTATTATTCTAATAGTTATTTTGGTGGGTGATAACAGTTTCTAATTATTTTAGTTGCTATTGAGAAGGAATAATTGTGGATATGAATGCAATACTTTGGCTATTTATACTTTTGTTAGTTAACTATTTTTATTTATGATTGATTTTTTTATTGTTGGTTGTTATTATTACATTTTCTTGTGCTTATCTGTGCAGATGTGGTTTGCTAATTTGTTTATTTAAAGAGTTTATTTGTATCCATTATTTGACATTAAACCTAGGCAACACAACTTGGTAAAATAAGTCTCATGAAAGATAACTGGCAGATAGTGTAATATTTTTAGTGCACTGAGATTATTAAAAATAGAGTAATTGGTAATCAGGCTCGCGGGCCAATCAAAATGCCTTCACAGGCCGAATCTGGCCCGCGGGCCGTAGGGTGCCGACCCTTGCTTTAAATATTGCTGCCACATATGGTCTGTTGCTCCTGCTGTATATTTAAAGATTCTTGATAAAATACAAAGAATCTGCAGTATTATTTCTACTGACATGGCATCTCACCTTCAGTCACTTTCCTACCATTGTAATGTAGCTTCCTTCTGCCTTTTCTGTAAATACTTTCATGGCAAGTGTTCTGATGAACTCTTCACTATGTCACCTAGATTTATGAATTTAATGCAGTAATAGATTGACAGCTAGATCTCATTTTACAGTTGAATTGACCAGATGCAGCCATAAGTTCTATGCAAACAGTTTTTTCTTTTGCACTTTTTACTTGTGGAACTCTCTTCCAGCTCCATGCCAATCATTATCTACTGTTTTTTTGAATGCTCTTCTATTTTTCTGACTCCTTAATCATGTTTTTCTTTCTTTCTTATTCTTTCACACTAAATAACCCCTTTGTGCCATAGTGGCTTTAATACCTTGCTTGGGATTAAATGATTAAGAAAATATTGAAAATATGAATTTTTACCCATATATACAAACTTTATAGTTCTCCTGTATAATAACAACTGATCCATCTGAAATTACCTTTTTGGTGTGTAATGATTTATTAAAAAATAAATCCTGCCTTTAACGCTTCCTGGGCATGACGATAAACTACATCTGCATCCTGAGTATGACAATAATCTACATCTGTGTCCTGGGTATGACGATAAACTACATCTATGTCCTGGGTATGATGATAAACTACATCTGCGTCCTGAGTAAGACAATAAACTATGTCCAACAGCAAGATGTAGTGGACCGTGGGGGTGAAGATGTGAAGAGATATCAGAAGGTTAAAATTTCCTGCTGGCCGGTCCAGCTACATGAGAATGTCGGACATTAAGTCCAAAGAAGACAAACAAGACCGATATACATGGGCAAACAAATATATATTAATAATGAGTTGCACAAAGACATGAACAGTTACATAGAGTTTGTAAGGAGAAATTATGTGCGTGTGTTGTAGTGTTCGTACGTACGTGTATTGTTCTTAGCGCGTTCCCAGAATTTGGGAAACACTGTATCTGTGAGAGGTCACATATTGGTGTAAGTGGAAAAAGAACGATTTTTCCTCGTCTCTGTGCGAGGTAGCGGCCCAAGGTCTGAGTCGAAAAAGAGAGAGAGAGAGAAGGGTCAGCCAGTATTTATATTCAAAGGAGAGAGACCCCTGTTGAAGGATTAAGGAAACTGAGGAGGAGCTAACTCCGACAAAGGCCTCTGATAATACTTTTTTGAAAAAATAATGTTGCCAGCTGTACATTTTTAAAAAAATAATATTATCAGCTATAAATTTTTTTTGAAAGAATAGTGTTGCCGGCTATACGTTTTTAAAAAAATAATATTACCAACTATTCCATTTTTTGGAAACATTAATATTACCAGCTATACATTTTTTGAAAAAATAATATTACCAGCTATACGTTTTTGAAAAATTAATATTACCAGCTATACATTTTTTGAAAAAATAATATCACCAACTATACGTTTTTGAAAAAATAATATTACCAGCTATACATTTTTGAGGAAATAAATATTGACAGAAATAGATTTTTGAAAAAAAAAAAATTTACAGCATTAAATGACCCATTGAGGTTGATATGCCGTAAAACAAACCAAACCAAGCCTGTCATTAACTGAGGTGGAATTTTCATTATATAACATTTGATCTATCTCTTATACTGTGAATTAAGTGAATTGACAAAGAAGATTATGATATATAAATATTCGTTGTGAAAAATGAACACTTTCTTTTTTCATTAAGCTAGAGACTTAATTAACAGCTCCTGTTTTCAGTCTGACACTATTTTTCATTACTCTAAACATTATTTTTGTTGATATATGTGTTTGAGTAGACATCCCCCTTGTTTAAAATTTATTTTAAAATGTGATAATTACATCTAGCAGTTTTCTCATGTGACAAACTTAATAAAGAAAATGGTCTCTCCAGCAGGGTTTGAACCTGCATCCACTTTTGAAGGGTAATTGGATATTGATTGGTTGTGACTAAGCAATCTAAAGCATACTGGATTGGATGGTAGTTTCTCCTACAAAGATGCAGGTTCAAATGATACTGTAGAGTGCATTTTCTTTATTAAGCAAATGAATGTAATTCATACTGTTTAAAATAGATGAAAAAAAGTGCATCTCTTCAAGCATTTATAGCCACAAAAATAACACTTAGAAAATTGAGAAATTACTTATGGATATACTTTTTACTTACATTTTTATTTTCAAGATATTTTTAAGATTCTAATTTTCAGTTATCTATTTCGTTTTTTTGCAGCTCCTTAAATATAAAACAGAGAGAAAATGGTCCAACCACAAAATGGCCGAGGAAAATGAAGAAATACGAAAAATCAAAAAGGTAAGAAAGAAGAAACATTTATAGCATTCAATGGGCATTATCTATTGTTTTATTTTGAGCCTTGAATCACTAGAAATTCTCCTTCTTCACAAAACAGAAGTCCAATATTAGAAAGATCATTTATGAAGGGATTTTGAATCCAATCCAACTTTTGTGGCACACTTAAGGTGGCTCACTAGTGTGATGTGTTATGGCAGTTGAGAATCACTGTTCTATATAAATATATCTATAAAATTCCTTCATTGAATTCATTTATTCTGACAGTTTTCATCCACAGCAACAACAAGTCATAACTTTGTCTGCTACAAACTTATCAGGTTACCTCATCCAGAAATCTGTGATATAAAGTATTAACAAGATAAAAAAAAAAAACTAGCCAAAGATTAGTGATGATATTGTTCAGACTATTTTTGATAAGAAGTTAAAAATTTTAAAAGATTTTATAGAGATTATCCCCACCTTGTCTGCCAGAAGGCCACCAAGTGACACTCTTTCAGAATGATAAAATGAACCCTTTCTCTGTCATTCTTTTGCTCTGTGATACAATGTCAACATGGAACTCTTCCCCTCTGGAGAGACATCTTTGTCCCTGGGAAACTGACTAGTTAATTTCAAACAAACTACATGGACATCACATGTGTATGTGATCATGCACACGCACACACACACACACACACATACACTACTGCTTAGAAGATAAATATTTTAATTTCCATTTTTTTTAACTTTCTGTATGCATGTAAATATAATTTTCTTCTCTTCTTTTGTGAGCAATATTTTCCTTTATAAATATAGAAAAGCTGTTTCTTCCAAATGATTCTGTAAGCTACGAAACAAATGGTAGTCTGAAGGAGCAAGGTTGGGAGAATAAGGTGGATGAGGAATTTTCTCCCAACCAAGTTCTTCGATCTTTTGTGACGTGATTGTGTGGTCGCACATTGTCCTGATGAAACATCACCCGTTTTCGATTCACTAGAGCAGGTCATTTTTTCCTCAAAGCTTGGTTCAAACGCTCTAATTGCTGACAGTATATTTGAGCATTAATTGTTGCATTAGGTGGTAAGAATTTAAAGTGGATTATTCCTTGGCAATCCCACCAGATTGAAAGAAGAACCTTTTGCCCATGAAGTTCCCTTCTCGGCTGTGGCTGGGGTCTTTCCCCTTTACCAAGCCACTGTCTACAATGCTTAACATTTCGATAAAAGATCCATTTTTTGTCGTCAGTCACAAGTCTATCCAAAAAAGGTGAAACAAGTAGGCGAGAATGGAGAGAAGAGCAGATGTCAACTCGGGATTTGAGGTTGTTTTCAGACAATTCATGAGGCACCCATTTTCAAAGTTTAGGAACTTTTCCAAGTTGTTGAAGATGACGATGAACAGTTGTATGGTTTGAACTGAGAATCACTGCCAATTCCTCAACTGATAAAGCAGGATTTTCTTCAAGGGCTGCTTCAAGAAGCTTTTCATCAAACTCAACTGGACGTCCGGTTCGATCTTCATCTTCAAGCGTGAAATCGCCACCTCTGAATTTTGGAAACCATCTTCTGCAAGTTCTTTCATTTACACATTCCTTTCCATAAACTGAGTGAATGTTTCTAGCCACTTTGGCTGCTGAGTTTCCTTTCTTGAACTCATAAAGCATTACGTGCCTCAAATGATTCTTGGGTACTTCCATGTTAGCAGGGTTTTAATCAAACAAAATTTAATTTTATTGTTCTCTGAAATAAAATTTGATCAGTTTAAATGCATCTAAACATAAAAATAATGTTCAGCTCCATTAGACATTATAAAATACTCTTTAAATTTCATTCATATTAACAAAAAGTTAAAATTCGGACAGAACTTATGGGATGACCTAATAGTTGTTTGTTGGGTCTTCAGTCAAAGGCAACAAATTATAGAGCAGCTAATGTGAATCAAATTTACTAACAAAGACTTTGAAACTTACTTGCTTACCATTAAACTCTGCTCCTAAAACATTAAAAAATTATAAATAGTTGAATGAACTAAACATTCCGATCACTTCAATAAAATGTCTGCAACAAAGTTGTCTTCATTTTTTTTATTTTTGGACAGGAAAAATTGAAGATGCAATGATGTGATGAAATTTGGGTTGAAACTGTTTTGATATAAAGATGTTTGTTTTTTATTTCTCGATATTTATTTATTTATTTTGATATTCATCTTTTTTAAATCTTTTATTTTATTTTATTTTATTTATTATATCTATATATTTTTTCTAAAGTGAATGTTAGATGGAAAAGTTAAAATTCGGACAGAACTTATGGGATGACCTAATATAAAATAAAGTGATATAAACCTTTTCTCTTTCAATTTCTTGATCTGTGATACAATGGCCAACATGGAACTCTTCCCCTCTAGAGAGACTTCTTTGACTCTGGCAAACTGACTAGTTAATTTCAAACAAACCACGTGGACATCATGCACGCATAGAAAAGCTCCAATTCTTGAAACGATTTATTTTGAATGTATTGAAAATTCATTTCTTTTGAAGCTGTTGAAAATTTATTTATTCTGAAAGTCTTTATCCTCATCGGTAACATGTTGTAACTCCTCCTGCTAAAAACTGGTGACCAACATTCACCTCATCGATTACAATCATCTTGCACCGCAGTGCTACTTATTTTTTATGACTTAACATTTATGTACCTCCACTAATTTGATGACTAAACACCACAGCATGATGAAAAGAAACCTGAAACTTAATAAAAACAAAGTTTTATCATCAAAATGTTTATGTTATAATTAAGAGAAAAGGCCAAAGTATCTTTTATTATTAAATTTTTTATTCCTTTCTAGCTTCTTCAAAATTTTGGTTAAAAATCTTGTTTTTTTTTTTTTTGCATCAGCAATTGGCCTGATATTTGCTATTAATGTTTTAACACCTTTTCCCACTAAAAAACACATTGATTTGGAAATTCTTGCAAAAATCAAATAATTGTCAGATTTTAATGAAAATTTCAGGACTTATTCACAGATGAATGAAATTATTTTTTAAATTATTTTTAGAAAATCTTGATAAAAATATTTTGTTTTTTACATATGCTTGCTGCCACTTACTTAATTTCATAAAATTTCAAGAAATTAAATTTTAATTGCAAAATTGGTCTTATTAGTTTAAAGTAGGACTCCTTGGAGAACATAAATCATCAATTTTTTTTTTAACTGCTACTCATTTTCCAAAAATTTCTCCAAATCATAAAATAAAAAATGCAATAAAACTATGACATAATTTGATTATAAAAGCTTTTAATTGCTTTTATAAATAAGATTGTTTAAGGACACTATTGTCTTAAGAAAAAAAAATTTTTTGGTGAATAATGAATTTTTATAAAAAAGATTTTTCATTTTTTTTTAATGTTAATTATTTTTTTAATTTTGATTATAACAATTTATAAAGTTTCAAATCTTTTAAATTTCTGCAGTATTTTGTGTTAGGTGATATTGTTATTAAGTGATATTAAAATTAAAGTAAAGAATATTTGTTTCAAATCAAATTAATTATACCTTAAATCAGTTAATATTCCTCAAATAAAGAATATTTTATTTTTGGTAGATTTCTTAATACAGAGAAATACATTGTGATGAAAGGTTACTAAAATGTGCGCTAATCAGCTATTTTAGCAAAACAAATCGATTCTAATCAATATGATTTCTGTTTGAAATATACCAAAATATTTTACTTACAGGAAATAGTAAATATAATCCTTTAGCTTTCAATTAAAGCTAAAATAAAGGCTTCAAGGAAGCTTATTCCTTTTTAAAAATTCATTTAAAACCTTAAGTATGGCAAATTAGTGAAGGTCCTTAGTTAACATCTATCTGACTCGGTCTCTTCATCTCTCTCTATCTGATAATACATTTATGCTTCGTTTAAAAAATTTTGACCTTAAAAAGAGAATGATAATTGAAATAGTTTGTCACAGAATGCAAGAATTATGGCTTGGTATTATGAATGAAACATAAAAAGTACTCTACAACTTAAGTGACCTTCAACAAGTGAAGCAAGTAAAAAAAAAGCAAATATAATTTTTCTATATACAAAGTATGAAAGCATGTGCAATAATCTGCCCTCATCAGCCACCAACCAGGGGAGGTAACACAGTTTCGGTGACTAAGGTGGTACTGCCATCCCTGGCGGTACCAGCAGCTTTTGCCACTGGACAGGGTATTGTTTTTTGTGTAGAGATATTAGTCTACTGTGATATTTTTGCAACTGCAAGTTAGATTTTTAATGTTGTGTTAAAAGCATTTGGTTTTGTTTGTTAACCAATACACAATGCACTCATAGTAACCATTATCAATGACATAGAAAGGAAGGTAAACAGATGTGTTTCATGTCAGAAGTGCCATTGTGTTGTGAGCATGGTTTTAATTGGTTTATTTGGGATCTTGACTAGATCCAACTTGATGCCTGTTATTCTGTGGTCTGGAGCACACTTCAGGCTCCAGCCAGTGATGCTTACCTTCAAAAGGAAAGAAACGATTGACCATCCAAGGAATGCATGGCACCCAACCTAACCTCAATAGGTAGCACATTTCCATGCAGTTGGTTCACAGCAATTTGTAGTGGTTTTTCTTTTGCTTGTGCTTCTCATCCCATAGAACCATTAATTCTACTAGGAGGACATACTTCCTTGAATCAGACCATGCTACAAAGTCAGGGTATGTGTCCATTTGAATTGCAGAGGTGTTCTAAGATCAACTAAAACCCTCCAATCATGGGTTCAACTCAGCAGCATCATGTTGGGAGCCATTTGGGTCTTCTGCACTCTGTGTTCACCTTCCTTGTCAAAATGGATCTTAGGTTCTCTGGCCGTTATAGGCTATTTTTTGGCTGTTTCACACTGTGGCTTGGCATTATGAATGAGACATAAAAAAATACACTACAACATAAGTGACCTTCAGCAAGTGGAATGAGTAAAAAAAGCAAATATAATTGGAAATAATAAAATCCTCTACTAAAAAATGCAACCAAAGAACTCTATTCCAATAAAGATATTACAAGTATGCTTGATAATAAAAACAGAATTAGCTTTTAATTAAACACAAATGACAATAATTCTTAAGTTTAAACTGTTCACAGTTAGAACATTATATTTTTATATTGAAAAGAAAGAACATTATCAACCTTTTTACTAAGATAAATGAAGAATATAATCACTCACTATATATATATATATATATATATATATATATATATATATATATACTTTCAAATCATATGTTGCATAATACACAAATCAAACAGCTGACCGATTCTGCACACATTTTTTACCGTGTAATGAGTCCCTTCAGGATGTGAGCGATCATGGCTCTCCACAATTTCCTACCCCAGAAATTACAACTGTCACTTTCTGATTCTAAGTACAAGTGTCCTTTTTGTTTCTGTTTTCCTTAAAACATTGTTGTTGCTCATGTTCAATATTATAATAAAAATATTTTAATATATATAATTATATATAATATAAATATATATATATATATATATATATATATATATGTATACATATATATATACTATACTTAGTTTAGCCAACATGTTTCATCACTTGATTGACTTTTGCCTTGATCAAGTCCATTGAATGATGAAACATGTTGGCTAAAGTAAGTATAGTTTTTCATTCATATATATATATATATATATATATATATATGTATATCTTAAGAAAGAGAAAGAACAGATGGAGTTAGAATCCACAGTTCTTAACATTTACTTTTTAAAAAGTACTCAATACAACGTAGAGCAAAATATTAAAATATTTTTATTATGATATTGAACATATGAGCAACGACAATGTTTTAAGGAAAACAGAATCAAAAAAGACACTTGAAAGTGACAGTTGAAATTTCTGGGATAGGAAATTGTGGAGAGCCATGATTGCTCACATAGTGAAGGGACACATTACACTGTAGAAAATGTGCACAGAATGGCTAAGTTGTTTGATTTGTGTATTATGCAACATATGATTTTGAAAGTATTACATCCTCTTATTATATTGGCCCATGACATGAGAATGACAGCAAGGATTAAGCCACCCTCCCAATAATCTATCAATTTACACACTGTACAGTGCATATGACATTTCATTGGATTTTGTAGTTCTCAGTCAATAAACATGCAATTATTGACACTATATGATTGGTTACTGCATCTGACTAGTGTAGGAAAAAAAAACAATGATGCTGAGAGGGGGTCAAAAAGCGCAGTGCGTTGCTCGGTGGCAGGCCAGCTATTTTTTTTTCTTTTTCTGTCGCCCCAAGGAAATGGATTTCACGACTCCTTTTCTCAGCCATTATGCTGGGCAATTGTGAAACAGACACCAACTCAGCCGCGCCTATTTCGACTTCCTCTTTGTCCGTCTGTCAGTTCGTACGTCCAACTCTATTACACGCAGTCCACCGAATGACTCCCTGATGCTTGGTGCTGCTGGCACCCCACTTTTTATGCTATTCCAAGACAGCCAAAATTTGCAAGTGTGCAAATATCATCTCGTTTTGGACGAGGTATGCGCGTATAAATTGTGTCTTCAATAGCGGCCATATTTCTTTTTGTCATCACTTTGCAGGCAAGACACGTTCGCATTCGTTTCGAATTCTGAGGTAAATCATGTCTTTCATCACAACTAGTGCTAAAAAAAAATATTGTTTTTGAACTTTAGAAGACTGTAGCCATGTTGCCTAGTCTGGCAAATCATATTACCAGCTCTTTTGGTCAGAAAGTGAAAATTATTCATTTTGTTACAGATATCAATCTGACAAAATGATGTCTGACACAAAAGTACATATTAAGCAGATGCACCATTTTTCACCCATTCATATTCATGAATACTTGATGAAAATTTACAGAGACCAAACAGTGTATGGGAGCACAGTTAAGCAATGGTTAATACTTCTCAGCTGTAGTCATAGTGATATGTGTGGCAAGCTCTGTTGGATGTACACACTTGTAGTACCTCAACATAATAAATACTCTGTCAGCATGAAGAAGTACCATTACCATGGTACTGAAATAAATTTATATACATGTACACATTTTTTTAATCATTTCACCCCAAGCAAGGTGATAAAAGTCACTCAAATGCAAGGGGTTACTGAGAGTGAAAGAAACAGAAAGAACGATAAAAGAACAGGAATCAAGGAGACAGGAGATGGCAATTGGCATTGCACTTAAATTTTTGAAGATCATAGTTGACAGGAAAGCAGGAAAAGAGTTCCACAATCAATAAGTGTGGGAGAAATTATTATCATAGAACTTATGGTTCTAGCCATTTCAACAATAAAATTAGAAGACCTAGCTGCCAATCTAGTACTGCACTTAAATTCATAAAGTCAAGGTACCAAAAAGGAAAACTCATCAGAACAATTACCATGAAAGTATTTATAGAAGAGACAAAGGAAAGCTATGTTATGGCAATGGCAAAGTGACTGAAGGTGAGATGCCTGGTTAGGACCAATAATATTGCTGATTCTTCATTAGATTTGGTTCAGAATATCTAGATATAAAACAGAAGTACTGAAATACATAAATTTTATGTCTCTACATACAGAAACTTGCAACTTCAAAGATACATGAAAATTTTAAATATTTTAAGGAAAAAATTCTAAAGTTGCTGCAAATCCAAAAATTCAGTTGAACATCATAAATTCTTACAATGTTCTATATCCGAGCAAAAAGGATTTTTTTTTTTTTTGTCTGGCCACAAATTTATATGCAAATTAATCATGTAAGTATCAGACAAGTTTTGATGACATTCTGAAAAAAAAATGAATAAAACAGAATGAAATTTGATGTTTATAATCAAATTATATTCAAATTATTAATTTGAAAGTTTCCTCTGATCAACCAGAGCACACTAAATACAAATATTAATAATTAAAAGTTCTGTGTTTACTCTCAAGGAATATTGAATCTCTGGCTCGCAACTACAAATATTTTCACACTAGCGAAGGCAAAAGTGCTCCAGTTCGTAGAGAGATAAGTAACAATCATAATCATGAAATTGGACACTAAAAGATCTCCATTGAATTTAATATCCCTCCATTAGTACGACAAAAGCTTTCATTTGAAAACAGAAAATGGAAGCAAAAAAATAGTAGATAGGTTCACCTATTGCCCAGTTCACACTCCTCTAAAGTCTTTTGAACAGGAGTAGAGGTTTATCCCTTGTTTCCTGTTTAGGATTGGATTTCTGGTTTCTTTTAAAGTCGTTCTCTTTTGCTCTGAGTAGCCACTTGTGTTTTAGTGACATTATCACCTTGTTTGGGGTGAACTGGTTAAAAAGAAATATAGCCTGACAACAAATCTTCTTGAACAGGATATCCTTGTATGTTAAATAAATGTCCAGCTACAGCCATTTGTCTAAAAGTAACTTGCTTCCCATCGTCCAGTTCACACTTGTCATAGATCTTTTGAATAGGAGTAGACCTTTATCCCATGTTTCCTGTTTAGGATTGGGTTTCTGGCTCCTTTTAAAGCAAATGTCGGTAACCCCTGGCCTGAGAAGGATTTTTGTCTAACTCACCAACTTAATCATAGTAAGGAATTTGCATTTCTTTTTTATTGTGTTAGTTGTTATCCTGTAATTCCTGTGGTAAAATAAGGAACCTTGTTAAAATAATATAACATTAACTTTCTTGTTTTTTCTTTAAACCTCCAGACCAAGGCAGCCTTCTGGACAGTAGTTACGCTTAAATTCATGAGGCCTGGGAACTAGCAAAAGCAGCTCCTCGGAGCAATTACCGTGAAAGTATTTGTAAAAAAGACAGAGCGAGGCAACGGCGTGTATGTGAGAGAGCGACTGCAGACAAGATGACAGATCAGGGCCAATTACGTTGCATATCCATCTCTGGATCTTATCAAGAAACCTGAGGCAAACAGCAGGGGCTCCAGACCATATATGGCAGCAATACTCCATGCAAAAGTGAATGGTTGATTTATAGATTTGGAGGATCGATTCCGGGGAGAAAAATTTCCTGGCCCGGCACAGGGAGCCAACTTTCCTTGTGGTGGATTTTAGACTTAAACAGGTCAAGATTGTCGTGATCAGTGAAATATCCTCTTGGAAGTCTGTTCCATAGGGCAGTGGTTCACAGGAAGAAGATGTTTGAATGGAACACTTCTCACAGATAGAATAAGGAGGAAATGTGGGTGGTTTGCTACAATGTAAATGGCATGGTGGGTCCTAGTTTTGATTGCTAGACCTGGGGGAACCAAGGAATGTAGTTCATCCAAGCACTTTCAATGGCAGTAGCGATAGAGCAGTGAGAGACCTGCCTGTGAGAGAGAGAGAGAGAGAGAGTGAGAGAGGTTGGAGGGTGGAAAATAATTCATCACCCAAAAGGACTCAGAAGCACTTTTGAGACTGGAAAGTGATTCTTGGGCATCTCCCACCCAAATATGACAACAGTAATCCATTTTCGGCCTGATCTGGCTCTTACAAAGGTCGGGGATAGCATAAGGAGTCAGGTACTTACTGGAGTGGTACAGGGAGAAGAACATTTTCCTGCATCTTTGGCGATGGATCATATGTACAAGGGCTGAGGGCCACTCAAGTTAGAGGGTTACATTAAGGTGCAGTTTGTATGGATAGAAGCGGAAAATAACGATTGACTCTAGACTTGTATAGGTTAAGACTGGGGAAACATCCTCTTGGGAGTCTGTTACATAGTGGTTCACGGGAAGAAGCTGTTTGAGTGGAAGTTACTTCTCGCTGATGGAATACAGAGGGAATGTGGGTGGTTCATCACTATGTAAGTGGCATGGCGGGCCCTAGCTGTGATGGTCAGACCTGGTGAAACCAGGAGATGCAGTTCATCTGAGCACTTTCCATGGTAATAGCAATAGAACAGTGAGAGAATCACAACATGACACTTGTGAGAGAGCGTTCGGAAAGTGGAAAATAATTCTTCTTCAACAAGGACTCAGAGACACATTTGAACTCTGGAACAGTTGAAAAGCATGCACCTCTGCGTTTGAAGAAAGTCAGTTGCACATGGAACTGATGTGAATATTACAAGAAAAATTAACTTCAAAACTTATTCAAGTTTTGGAGTTCATTTCTTATTTTGGATTTAAATCTTAAAATACATTAATTCTCTTGTCAGCTTATGAATTATACCTTTCTTGGATTCATTGCAATACTCTCATGATGTCCTTGAAATTGTTTAAATTTCTTTTCTTTGATTTTAGGTAAAAATAATAAATTATTATTAAAACTTTTCCTAATTTTAAATATTGTACATGTTTAATCCTCTTTTGTGCATTTGTAATTTTTAATATGTTCATCTGATTTTTTTAGTTTTACGAAATTTACCCAGCCATTTATTTTGCATTTCATAGCTTAATTGTTTGCTGCATAAAGATGAAAATGTATTTTCTTTGAGTCAATTTTCCAAATGCCATGATTTTTCCTATCTTGTGAGAGGATATATGGAGTAGCCAAATTTTTTCTTTGGTTTATTAAATAAAAATAAAATATTTTATTTTTGACATTAGATTTATTAAACAACATATTTACTATTTTCTTCCTTCATTTTTTTTTTGTCATCATTAAGGGAACTTAATTCCTTACAGTCAAAATTGTTTATCCCTCTCATCAAAGAACTGTTCTCAATGCCCTTTACCATCTTTCAAGGAATTGAAATTTTTCTTTCACTGAAAGAATTATTGAAGACAGGAATAAGTGATTACTTTAAGGTACATCTGGTGAAAATTATCTCTAGGTGCAATACTTGGTAGAAATGGCAGACGAATAAAAACTTTTAAGCGAAGTTGGAATAATTTTTATAACTGATCATTAAACCTTTGGGCCTTGACCACCACTTTTCCAGTGGTAGAGAAAAATGATGTAATGCCCAGCCACCAGTTGAATGGTGGGTAAACACTTGTAACTATGTTTATATCTACCGTGTAATATTACATACCAATCATTGGTAGATTTTGAATCAGAAGCTCAGACCGAAGGGTTAAAATTGTTCAGAAACGCAGGGTTAAATAACCTGCAAAGTGTTAGTAAACCATAGAAAGCGAATCAATCAGTCAGTCAATCAAAAGGTATTTTACCGGTGGTAGAGAAAAATGACCTAATGCCCAGCCACCGGTTAAACAGTGGGTAAAGACTTGTAACTATTTTTATATATACTGGGAAACATTGTATACTAATTATTGGCGAATTTTAACTCAGTACCTCAGGCAGGAGGGTTAAAATTGTCCACGAACACATGGGCTCAAAGGGTTAAAGAAATATGTGGGTTAGTATTATACTGATAGAATATTATGACATTTTAACTTAACTAATTTCAGATTAATGTTTTTGTATTGTTTGATTGCTGCTTTCATTTGGTCTACCAGAAAGCAATAAATGTTCAAATCAATCACTTGCTTTTTTATAAGGAGCTCCAAGTAGGTGATTCTTTTCTAATCAAACAATATGTCTGATATCACCTTGTTCGGAGGACAACTGCTCTTTTCTGTGGTTAGTGATGATTCATTTTTCTTGCTTCACAATCACTTCTGTTCCATATGGTTGTAAAGTAACCCATTACAGTTTATTACAAACACTATTTACATTATTCGGACTATTGTCCTCATCTTTGTTGCCATATTTATCACAACATTTCGGACTTTATCCACTGTGCCATGTATCCTCAAGGACACATGGCAGAGTGGATAAAGGCATTAGTTAGATCCAGTGACAGGACCCAAAGAGTGTGAGTTCAATACCTAGTTAAGGCGGTAAAGAACTTGGAGAAGGGATCTACAGGAGATAACTAATAACTGATATCCATTAGACATGGCATGTGGAACTAGATCAGTCTACTCCAGTGAGCAAAATAAAGGGTTTCGTTTGACATTCCAAACACCTGAAGAAGGCTGGAGTGTACAATGGCCAAAACATTGTGATACATATGAAAACAAAGATGAGGACAATAGTCCGAATAATGTAAATAGTGTACATAATACCTCATCTCAGAAATATAGACAGATACTGAAAGGCCGGAACGTTGTAATAAATATGGTGACAAAGATGAGGACAATAGTCCGAATAAGGTAAATAGTGTACATAATACCTAATCTCAGAAATATAGACAGATACAGGCTTGGGTGTGTTCTGTTGGAATAAGCAAGTGACCTAGTAATGTTGGAATCACGCTTGACAGATATGACAGATCTTGTTAGAGATTACTTGCATCTGTTTATTCACACCCTGTTTCCTGGTGCTGATTATTTATTCCATGAAGATAACACAAATTCCCAACTAGTTCCAGGAACAGTGCTCTCAATGCTTACGAGATGTAGATCCCACTAAGCATCATGAGTCAAATTACAGACTCTATGAACTCTCCTGATTTAGACCCCATTGAGCATCTAAGTTGCATTTGATTTCCCACAAATACCCTTGGGATAATGTATAAATCTGTCTCTTATCCTCACAGCTATGAGTTAAATAGCAGAGCAAACTGTACTCTCTAGCCTTGGTTAGCAACCAGTCTAGGAGAAGGACAACTCTAAATTCAAAGCCAATTTCGAAATGGGGGTGGTAACTCTATCCTATGAAAATCTACTTGCTACAAAAACCACTGCAGCAGCACTAGGGGTGAGGGGATGAACCTGTATTCTTTAGCGATCTTCCTTCCTTATGTGCCACACTTGAATGATCTCTCTATGATTTATGATTGACTTGAAAGAAGAATTCCCACTGTAGGCTGCCATTTCTTTCCGTTGTAGGCTAGTTGGCAACCAAGGCTATAGGACCCAGTCTGTCCTGTTATTTAACCCATAGTACCTGTTACCTGTATTTGCATTTACCCGGTCGATTGAGCTGGCTCCATCAAACAAATCCGCTACATCTGAACAAAGGATAACGATACATAGCAGAGATTGTATCCATTTGAATGTGCAAATCCATAGCATGTATACACATTTTTAACATAGTGCAATCCAGTTTGAATTCAGAGTTTCTTTCTGTTAGACTGGTTGCCAGCCAAGTCTATAGGACCCAGTCTGTCCTACTATTTTACCTATAACTGGGGAGAGAAGAGATTCATACATTCCCCAATGATATTTGCATGTAAATGAATGTAGCAAACTCGACTGAGATTTGAACTCGGCTCTCTAATTTCTCATTCTTAGGCATTAGTCATTACACTCCCTGCAAATTCAAGTTCACAGCATGTGGTATTCCCAAGCAGTCACCAGTTTAGATACTGACCAGGTATGACATTGCTTAACATCAATGATCAGATGAAAACTGGTATTTCAATATGATATGGCCATATGCATACAGGTGAGTCTAATCGCACTAATGAGGAGGAGGAGTATGTAAGAGTCATGTTTTAGAACTCATTAAATTACTTGATTTAGACCTCAGTGAGCATGTAAGGGTCATATGCAGACATTTGAATTGCTTGATTTAGAACCCACTGAGTATATACAGGTCAAGTGTCAGATCCTACTAAATTCCTTGATTTCCACATTGACAAGTGGGAGACGATACTATATTTCTTGATTTAGACTGCACTGAGCATGTAAAGGTCATGTGCTGACCTCATAATTCTTTGATTTAAACACCACTGAGCACTATGTATCAAATTGTAAAGCCCAATAAATTCCCTGATTTAAACCATACTGAGCAAATAAGGATCATATGCATACCTCAGGATTCCTTGACTTAGACTCTACTGATCCTGTATGTGCCAAGTTACAGCACCCACTAAATTCCTTGATTAGATCACAATGAGCAGGTAAAAGTAAAGTGCAGACTTCATAATTCCTGGATTTAGACCGCACCAAGTATGCATGAGCCAAGTTGCAGACCCCACAAAATTCCCTGATTTAGACCACAATGATTATGTATGAGCCAAGTCACAGACCCCACAAAATTCCCTGATTTAGACCAGACTGATTATGTATGAGCCATGTAGCATAACCAACAAAATTCCCTGATTTAGACCACACTGATTATGTATGAGCCAAGTCGCAGACCCCACAAAATTCCCTGATTTAGACCAGACTGAGCATGTATCAGCCAAGTCACCAACTGCAAAAATTCCCTGATTTAGACAACACTGAGTATGTATAATCTATGTTGCACACCCCACAAAATTCCCTGAGTTTGAACAGACTGAGCATGTATGGGACATGTGCACACTTTTGAATTCCTTGATTTAGATCCCATAGAGCATATATATTTGTGAAGTTACATACATCACTAAATTCTCTATTAAACAAGTCAGTCATAGAAAGGACCTGGCCTCCACATGGATAAATATACATATATAATCACTCTAGAACATTGAATGCTCCAAGAAACTTAGCTGCTATTATTCAAGAAAAGATTGGCACTATGCATTATTAGGAATTATGTCTCTAATTTTTGCACTTCAATTTATATGGGTATGCAAGATGAATTCTATGGCTTTTGTTCATGAAGAGAAAGGGGTAATTCGTTCTGAAACAGCCATGGTTACAGTGATTCAAAATTTACAACATTGTATGGACGAACTTAGCTATGCAATAAAACACAATGGGAAAGAGAAAGAGAAAATATCATAAAAGGAAAAAAAAAGAGAAAAATGTTTTTGGCATCATCTGACCGTTATATAAGATTTAATGTGCCATAAAATCTTGTTCCTTCATTCTTTCAGGTATGAGTATTTTGTGAAAAAATTGGATTCTCACTGAGCCATCTCCATTATTGATTACATAAGGCTTTTGCACAATGCATAATACTTCTCCAGTGCAACAATATGTTATGTCATAATGTATAAAACTATTGCCAATAACAACAAGTAGGAAACTCACTTACTTTGGCCATAACAAGAAACTTCAATAAACATTCACAGACTTTAAAATCATTTATATTTTTACAAAAAAATCTTATTCATATACAGTGAAGAGAAAGAAATGTCTGCACACTTGCAAAATATCAAAATGCATCTTCTTCTTCTATGTCCATTCAGGACATGGGCAATCATAGTTCTCCACAATATCTAAGTTTTTATAACTCTTAGTATGTTTGTCTTTTCACTGTCGCTCGTACTCCCTATTCTGCCATCCATTTTCATAAACTTGTTCGGTTAGTTATTTGCCGTTTCACTCTTGTCTTCAGTATGTTCTCTGAGTGGCAGATTCTACAAGCCCTCCTTCCTCATTCATGTGTCCAAGAAATCTCAGCTGTTTCTTCCTGTTTCTAAATATAAGCATCCTTTTTCTTTCCATTATCTTTAAAACTTCCTTGTTAATCACATGTCCAGTTCTTATTATTCTCACCATCCTTTTGTAGAACAATTTTTTTTTGCTTCAAGTCTCTTCTTCGTCTGTTAGAAGATTGTCCGCCTTCACTGCCATAGACAAGGACTGATATTATATAACAGTTAAGCACTTTTCTTTGTTTTGAACAAAATTTTCCTGTTTCTTAGTACTTTGCTTAGATTTTAGACCCCCTGTGTGTAAATTTAAAGCAAATGTAAGCATCGAAAACATATTAATGCCCACCATATTGGGCATTAATATGACGCTAAGCAAAGTAAAAATTATAACCTATTA
Source organism: Acanthosepion esculentum (assembly GCA_964036315.1). NCBI lineage: Eukaryota > Metazoa > Mollusca > Cephalopoda > Sepiida > Sepiidae > Acanthosepion > Acanthosepion esculentum. Next base: position 73,785,708 of record OZ038493.1, on the reverse strand, counting down.
TGACTTATAATTTTTGCTTCCTACCACCACCTCTTACACACATATATGTTATTCAAGGCGCTCTCCTGGTTCCTACACTATTTCTGATCTCCATCAATGATCTTCATAATGTCATCAGTTCCCAGGTAGGTATTTATGCAGATGATACTACCATTTACTCTTGCCTCAATAGCAAATCTGTGAGAGCTGACAAAGCTGCTCTTGAAAAGGACCTCCAATCAGTGATTAACTGGCGCAGGAAATAATAGCTTGTAAATTTTGAAGCCTCCAAAGCAAAAACTGCTCTCATTTAACCCCCACAGAGAAACTTCTCTGCCTGCCATCAGCATGGATGATGCTAAGCTTCTGGAGAGAGTAACACACTGTATCATCTTGGCCTCACATTTTCAACTGTCTTGAAGTGAAGTAACTACATCAAATCAATTGCTGCATCTACTGTGAGGAAAGTTGGGTCAGGTCATTGTGTCATGTCAAAAAGTTTTTCTCAGCAGAGTCCATTTCCACATTTACAAATCTACCATTCACCCATGCATTGAATACTACTTCTATATCTGGTCTGGTGCCCCCTGCTATTCATCTGGAGGTTCTTGATAAACTCCAAAGAAGGATCTGTAATGTAATCGATCCTGACTTGAGATCTCGACTTCAGTCCCTTTCTCACCGACGCTGTGTGACTTCTCTCTGTCTTTTCTACAAATATTTTCATGCTCCGAGGAGTTTTTCTCCCTGGTGCCCCAACTTCATGCTACTAAATTGGCGTCTAGGTCCCACCCATTTACTGTTGAAATAGTTAAATGCAACTGCCACTTCTACTCAAACAGTTTCTTTTTTCATATTTTCCCGCCTGTGGAACTCCCTTCTGTTTATTTGCTTTCCTGATAACTAGAATCTTCAAAAATTTAAATGCAACATCAATCACCATCTCTCTATCTTCTTGAATCTCATTTATCTTTTGTCCTTTTCTCAAGCATCTTTGTAATATCTTTATTGAACTGGAGGTCTTTGGCAGCCCTTTTTATTAATAGCGAATTTTATTATTTCAAATTATATTTACTTTTTTTCTACTTGTTGAAGGTCGCTTAAATTGTTGTGTACTTTTTAATAATACCAAGCCATAATTCTTGTATTCTTTGACAAACTATTTAAACTTTCATTTTTTTTTAAAGACCAAAGTTTCTTAAATGTAGCATAAATGTATTATCAGATAGACAGATATGAACAGGCTGAGGCAGATAGATGTTAACCCTGAAAAAATATATTACGATGGGATGCTTCATGGAAGGAGTTCTAACTTGTTGCTGATGAGGATGAAGACTTTCAGAATAAATGAATTCAACTTTTTCAAAAGAAATAAATTCAATGCCTTTGGAGGTTTTATTCTAAGAGAGGATTTTATTATTTCGAATTATATATATTTTTTTTTGTTCCACTTATAGGTCACTTAAGTTGTAGTTTACCTTTTCTGTGTCACGCATAATGCCAAGTCATAATTCTTGTATTCTTTGACAAACTATTTCAATTTACATTTTCTTTTTTAGACCAAAAGTAAAGCCGAGATCTCTGAGGAGTTGCGTTCGCTTGTCCCCAGGCCTCGTGAATCCCGCTCCCACCCCTACACCGTGGAAACTGTTAGATGTCGACGTCTCTTCTACTCCAATAGCTTCATGTCTCGCACATCTCGCCTATGGAACTCCCTTCCCTATTACTGTTTCCCTGACAAATACAATCTCCAACGGTTTAAGTGTAGCGTCAATCGACATCTCCAGTTGCCTTGATCTATCCACTTCCCTTCTCCACATCCTTTCATTTTTCATTCCTATCTGCTATCATCAGGTAGACCGGCTAGTAGAAAAAAATAAGACCTGAAAAAACCGGAATTTATAAACAAGGATCATACCATTCATTAACGGATTCGAAGTTGATTGTATTTTATTATTAAATATTGTTTGCGAGAGTGATTCTTGCCATATAATTAGCTTCATTGTTTGTTTTTCGTATGAATGATTTACGTTATATATATATATATATATGTATGTATGTATATATATATATATATATATATATATATATATATATATATATATTGTGCGTATTTAGGCATTTTTTCATTCATACATGTTACATTAAATAATATAGACAAGTGTTGTCTATTTATTTTATGTAAATTCTTTTCATATCGGCTGATAAGCTTAATAACATTATCATTAAATGAAGAAAGAATATCCCAATATTGATACATATTTTTTAATCCAATCTAAGCTTTCGGCTTACATAAGCCATTATCAAAGATGACAATTACATTACAATATATTAAGCAATACATGGACGAGAAAGTGATGATAGTCTGTTTTGTTTACATGGATGATTTCCAAGCAACAATAAACACTCCTATACTTAAACATGAAAATAATAAACAAAAACTAGAAATTCTTGAAGCTATATGCATAAAACAGTTGAAACCTAACCTGAACAAAATAAACTATGAAATCTCCACAAATATTCTTAAATGCCTATAATTGGTAACAGAAGCCATTGGTTTATGCCAACAGCTTCCCATCCTTAATACTTCTCGAATTCACTCTCGCGTGGTCATGTGACGTCATGATCTGCGGTGCGATTTTCGCTTCCAGCGTCTTATATGCATGAGTTTATCATTGCTTGGAAATCATCCATTTAAACAGAAACAGACAATCATCACTTTTTCGTCCGTGTATTGCTTAATATATTGTACTCTAATTGTCATCTTTGATAATGGCTTATGTAAGCCGAAAGCTTAGATTGGATTAAAAAATATGTATCAATATTGTGATTTTCTTTATTCGTTTAATAATAATGTTATTAAGCTTATCAGACAATATGAAAATAATTTGCATAAAATAAATAGACGACACCTGTCTATATTATTTAATGAAACATGTATGAATATATATATATATATATATATGCAGAAATATAGTCTTAAAGTGTGCTATATTTATGGGGTAAAGTGCTCAATATCAGAGATAGAGCGTGTGTAAATATAAAAGTGGACATGGAAGTCAGCACTTAGAGGCGACAGTCTGTTTCATGCTAGTGCAATCGTCAGGCGACTAGTGCTGTTATTTTTCTCGGCTATTTATATAAGGGTCAGTGGTGCATTATGGGTAGTCTATTTTGGCGGTTACTTTTACCGGAAGTGGCTTATTTGTTTATTTATTTATGTCAAATTGTTTTGCTTGTTTTTTTATTTTTATTTTTATTTTTTATCTTATATATTTATTTATTTATTCTTTTATTTTGATCGGTGTTTTTGGTTAACGTAGTCAAAATTTGTTTATATAGCTTATTGTTGGTAGTCTATAATGGCCGTCATTACCGGAAATCGCTTGTTCGCTTATTTATTTGGGTCAAATTGTTTTGCTTGTTTTTATTTATTTTCATTTTTATTTTTTATCTTATATATTTGTTTATTTGTCATTGATTAAATCTGTTTGTTGAATTTGTGGTTTTTTCTGACTATTATTTAGGTGGGAACAGTTTTTAATTTATCTATTTAGGTTGGTTATCTTTATTTGTTTTTGTTTTGTTTTGTTTTTTAAACGGCTAGTTTATCGTAATCCGTTGTTAGTTTATTTATATATTTGGATGTATTTAGATCGATTTATTATACTTGTTGTTATTTATTTGTTACACTATATCTTTTTGGCTTTCGGTTTTTAAGTAACGTAGTATATTATCTTTTATTAATGTTTTTTTTTTTTTTTTTATTATTATTATTTTTATTTGTATAACAGTTATAACTTTCGTCCGTTCTTTTGTTTTGATTTTGTTTCGTATATTCTAACAGGTGTGGTTTTATGATTTGTTTGGAGTAATTTATTTTGCTTATTTTATTGTTGTTTGTTTATATATTTATTTATTTTTCTATTTTAAGTTACGTAGTAAAAATTTGTTTTCATGTCTACATTTTGAGATTAGCTCGGATCTTTTATTTAATAATTTATTTTCATCTGGGAAGGTAATGATAGCTATTTTTTCCTCCAAGCAAAGTTTGCAGGTTTTTGATAGGTTGTTGTAGGCTGATGATTTTTTCCTTATTTTCCAAGATATTTTTGGTGTGGTGTGTGTTTTGCTTTTTATTTCCCAGATATACTTAGAAAGCATTGTGCTGTTCGCATATTTACTATTTGTGAAAGACAATTTGTGTACATAATTTCTTTGTTTCCATGGTCCTTCGGTTACTCCTATATATACTTTTTCTTCATTATCTGCTGATTTTGTCGTGGCTTGGTAGATTACGTTGTTTTGTAAACAATTACCGTTTAAGGGACATTCGTTTTTTATTCTGCAGTTGCACGTGGGTTTAATTTGTTCGTGTGGTTTGTTAATAATTTTTCTGTTGTGCTTTTTTATTATTTGTGCCATGTTCTCGGTGCAACTGTAGCTGATTTTTACTGTGTTTTTGTTGAATATTTTGTGTAGGGTGCTTGATTCCGGGAAGTGTTTGTGTAAAAGCTTGAAGAATATTTTTCCTATGTTTGTTTTTACGTTTTTGCTGTACGGTGGGTTGAACCATATGATATTTCTTTTTCTGTTGGTCTTTTTTGTGTTCTGTGGTGAGTATGTGAGTGTTGCTGGGAATCCGCTATCTTTTAGGGCTGTTTCGTAGTCTTTCTTGGCCTTGTTAAATATAGATTCATCGGAAGAATTGTCGGAAAGCCTGCGGTTAATCGATTTAGGTATCTGTTTGATTATAGAAGGCGGGTGGTTGGAGTATATATGTATGTACTGTGGTTTATCATTCGGTTTTCTGTATGGTTTGTGTGTGCCTTTTCTTAGGTTGAAGGTGACATCTAGAAAATCTACTTCGTTTAGGTTAGTTTTTATATCTATCTCGAATCCGTTATTTTTGAAAATTTTAATTATTGCTTTTCTAGTTTTATCAGTCTTTTGTTTGTTGCAGTATATATATATATATATATATATATATATATATATATATATATATATATATATATATATATATATATAATAGTAATAATTAAGAAAAGACTTTAAAAATACATCGTCAGTAATAAATTTATTTCGATGAATATAAATACACTCATCTTATCAGACCCAAGTACATTTTATAAAATGGAATCAATATATCCCAGACAGACAGATATACAAAGAAAAAAAAATGAGAAAGAGAAAAAGAAAAAATAAGAAAACAAGATGAAACAATGGCCAAAATAAATTGACCTCGAAAAGTTTTCTTTGGGGGCTTACATTATGAAGAGAGAACAGAAAAAAGGGTTAATATAACAAGTAAGGGAAGGTAAAGAGATAGGAAAGTTAAATTTAAAACAGAGTTACAACACTGTGTCAAATAAAGCTGACTATTTGCTCTGTATCATACATTGAGCTCTCATATGGACTGTAAAGTCCTCTATGGAATAATCCCTACCAATTACAATTTGGTATTATATATATATATATATATATATATATATATATATATATATATATATATATATATATATATATATATATATATAAACAGATTATTATTGCCAAACAAGATAAAATAATCTTTAAAAAAGGGATTGTATTTTATTCATAAAACAGATACAAAAGTATCACAACGATTAAAATTTTAGGTGCCTTTCGGTCAACACATCTTCAGAAAAAATAATCTCGTCAGCAAATAAAACTAAGTGGTTGAAAAGAAAAATTATTTTCAACTGGTGTTAAAATATACTAAAATTAAGGGTGGGAAAAAATGTTCATACTTAGGTACTGAGTTGCCGATCGGCTCCTCTGAACAAGGCCAACTTGTGTTTTAATTCTACCTGCCTACACAGGGTGGGACGTTGTAACTAACAACAGACTCCAAGATGAAACAATAAATTTAATCATTTAGCTTTAAATTAAAACTAGAATGGAATCTTCAAGAATGCTTTTTCATTTTTAAAATTTAATTTTAAAACTTATGTATTGAAAATTCAGTGGATGTACCTGTTGCTGTCAATCGGATTTCGCTGGGGTCTGGCTTTGAAATGCCTCGCACAACAGCTTATGATCCGTAAACAACACTGCGACCCTCTATGAGGTGGTGAAAATACAGCACAGAGAGATAAGCCGTGAGAAGCTCTCGATTAAACGTGGAATATTTTGTCTGTGCTAGTGAATATTTTTTTTGTAAAAGAATCCGATTGGTATAGGTTGTTTGTTTGCTATTTGATATAAAGCTGCACCCGCTGCTATCAGTTACTTACTGGTACTCTGTTATTGAAGACTGGGGATGTGCTAATGTTGTTTTCTTTACCAACATATTTTTTATATCATCAAATGCGTTAAATGTTTGTTCATTTAGCTCAAATTCTGATCTAGGATTTGATCGCATGCGTTCATATAACAGCAATATAATGCTTGCATAATTTGGAATAAGCTTTCAATAAAAAAAACCTGTCATGCCTAAAAATCGTCTTAAGCTTTTAGAATCTGTTGGTTTAGGAAAATTTTCAATAATTTTAATTTTCTTTTGTGTAGGTCGTAAACCGTTTTTACTGACGTGAAAGCCTAGAAAATTCCGTTACGCTAAATATGCACTTATCTATGGAAATGTTTAGGTTAATGTCATTTTGTAGCGAACCGTGGGGGTGAAGATGTGAAGAGATATCAGAAGGTTAAAATTTCCTGCTGGTCGGTCCAGCTACATGAGAATGTCGGACTTTAATTAAGTCCAAATAAAACAAACAAGACCGATATATATGGGTAAACAAATATATATTAATAACAAAACAAGTTAAACAAAGACATGGACTGTTACATAGGGTTTGTATGGAGAAATTATGTGTGTGTGTTGTAAGTGTTCGTACGTACGTGTATTGTTCTTAGCGCGTTCCCAGAATTTGGGAAACGCTGTATTTGTGAGAGGTCACATATTGGCCTAAGTGGAAAAAGAGAGATTTTACCTCGCCTCCGCGCGAGGTAGCGGCCCCAAGGCCTCAGTCGAAAAAAGAGAGAGAGAGAGAGAGAGAGAGAGAGAGAGAAGGGTCAGCTAGTATTTATAGCCAGGGGAAGAGAGACCCCTGTTGACGGATTAAAGAACTGAGGAGGAGCTAACTGCGACAATTTTATACTTGTAGTACCTTATTCAAGTCTTTTTTTTTTGTTTTTGCTGTTCATCATTGCTAAAAACTAAGATGCCATCCAGATATATGAATACACAGTCCAGTTTGAAAAATATCCTATCCATGTAACGCTGAAATGTAGCAGAGACAGTCTTCAAACCGAAAGGCATGTATAAGAATTCGAACAGCGGTTTTTGCTACGTCCTCGGGGCGTTTTTATTTGATGATAAGCAGACAGTAGGTCTATTCTGGAAAAGAAGGATTTATTTGCCAGTGGTGCTGTAAAAGAATTTATATTGGGTACAGGATATCTATCTTCTTTTGTGATAGTATTTAAGGCGCGGTAATCACTGCAAGCTCGATAACTAACATCTGGTTTTTGTACTAAATGTAAGAGTGAGACCCATTCACTAGTTGAAGGTCTAATTACATCTGTACTTAGTAACTTTTTTAAATTCCGCTTGGGGGGCGTCTAATTTTGGTCCAGAAAGTTTTCGTGCCTTGGCAAAAACTGGTACGTGACTTTCAGTGTCTATTCTATGATAAATGCCACCATATGTTTTATTTTTATCTATTTGTGGCGAAGTAACACTTTTATATTTGCCTATGATTTCACTAATATGTGCGACCATATCCATGTCATTCACTATTACATTATCCACGGTTCCTATTATTGTTTTTACTGCCGCCTTTCTCTCTGTTATGCTATCGCTAATACATTTATTTTTACAGTCTACAACTAGTTGGAATTGTTTCAAAAAGTCTAACCCCTAGCAATGGATTGGTAACGTCAACGATTACAAAAGTCCATTGATAAGCACACCTTAATGAAGGTATTCTTATTTTCAAATTAGCTTGACCATAGCATGTAATACGGTCACCTCCAGCAGATGGAAGGTGAACTGGTATTGGCTCTAAAAGTATGCCAACAATAGCTGAATGAGGCGAGGTGGAGACACTAGCGCCTGTATCTATTATAAAATCTATTTTCGTAGCTCCTATTCTAGCTGCTGTTGTTAGTATTGGCGAATCTGATGGAGTTAACGCGGTCTGCCCTACTAGTTTTCAGAATCACTATGGGTAGAGGGATGAAGATCAAGAATTTGGTAACGTGCGTACATTATTCTTTCTCTTATGCGGCCATTTCACCATAGCTTGCATGTATGAGCTTCATCTGCAAAGTACAAATCGGTTTTGCAGACTTTCGGTCTTTGTTTCGTGGAAAAATGACGCAATCCTACGGGAATTGTACTGTTCTTATTTTGCTTGTGTTCAGGTTCTATAAACTGGCATTTTGAATTAGTGGCATCAAGTTATCACATAACCTACTGTTGTGGTAGGATCCACCTAATTTGCATAGTGGAGTACCGACCATATAAATATGGTTGGTACCGGGAAGAGAGGGGAACGAATCAAGAGATTCAACCAGAGACTCTGCCCGACTGCGACCCAGTCAACACATTCTCCGGGAACGGTCTTCCCAGGAATATACAAAAGACTATATGTAAATATTGTGTACACTTTCTTGTTTCAATACATTTTTGTTCTAAGTACATTTTGTGTTGCATTATTATTCCATGCATTAGTCAAGTTTCAACACCTACCTATGTCTGTTAAAGGCATTTCTGTGTGCGCTGCTATCAGCGGGGCAATTTGTGGTGGAAGGGCTCTAATGAATTTGTGGCGTACTATTTCGTCACTTGCCCCACTTGCAATGGCCGCCATCTCCTGTAAATATAATGATGGACAACCAGTTAATGTGGTGTCTTCATTAATTTCTCGAACAGCTCTGGCCTGGTCTTTTCATAAGCATTCACAACTGATTCTTTGAGTTTCGTATAATTTCTTGATTCTAAAACGGGGGCGAAGGGGGGGGCTGAAATGTTTGTAATGACATCGAGAGGCAAGGCACTAACTACAGTATAAAATTTTGTATACTCAGTGGTCACTTGTCTAAAATGAATGTGTGATTCAATTATAGTGAGCCATCCGGCGACACTGGTCTCCATAAATTGTAGAGGTTTGACACTAACTTGCTGCACCTCCATTTTTATAAATTGTTTTCATGAAACCGTACGGAAATATACAAGTAGATAGAGGAAACGAAAGAGGAGAAAGCGGTAACTTACCCAGATTTATGCTTTTGTCACGTGCTCAATCATGCCGTTTTTTTTTGTTGCTTTTTTTGTTTTTGTTTTTCTGAAGGGAGTTCGTCAGAGTTAATAGTATGTAGCTCTTTTTGTGGAGGGTGTTCTTTTCAACGTCAGAGTTCACCAGTATGGTATATAGAAATGAAGGTAGGACTAATACATAAGTAAAGGCCAAGCTTACTGTCTATAGTACAATTTTCATTATTGACTCCATGTTGTTACAGTTGTTAAAATGGGTGACTATCATCTTAGTTCCTTTTGTGATTTGAGACTTCATACAGGGTCGTTGTGTTTTTGGTTGACAGAAATTCATTTGTTGAATTCTTTTTCTTCTTGATTTGTTTGTCCAGTCAAACTGACAACCGATGAATCTCCAACATTTGCGTCTGGAACTGCTGCATCAAACCAATTTCCCATTTCTGGTGCACAAGTTTTTTTTTTCTTCTTTTTATTTGGTCTGATACATCCGTGTTTTCCATTTGATTTTTGGTGGGACATGTTGTCCTTGGTTGATTTTTTTATGACGTTCACTGACCCATATATGCTATGTCCGGGTTCTGCCAGTTACCAAGGATAGGAACAACAGAAGAAAGGAAAGGAAGTATGTGTACAAGAGAAGAGAGAGAGAGAGAGTTTTCTTTGTCACTCTTTTAGTGAAAAGGAAAGTGTATATTTCCATATGGTGTTATTACTACCTAATCCTACTACTACATCCTTGCAGCCACAGGGAAAAAATATTCCAGACCAATATGACATTAAAACACCATTTGATGGAAGAGGATATTTTATCGGCGTATATTTTTCTCATGGAACCAATTCATGGTAGTCTAACATATACAGGACTTTTAGGGGGACCATATACCATTGACAATTTTGTGTTCAAAGTTAGCAGTGATAACTCATTCAGGGTAACCATTTGCCCAAAACAGCTGTTTAATTTTCTTAAGCTCAGCATGAAGCCTGCACTCAGAACATCAAAGCACGAATTGGCCCTGATCTGCCATCTCGTCTGCAGTCGCTCTCTCACAGACGCGACGTTGCCTCGCTCTGTCTTTTTTACAAATACTTTCACGGTAATTGCTCCGAGGAGCTGCTTTCGCTGGTTCCTAGGCCTCATGAATTTAAACGCCCCACCAGGCTGGCATCCCGTTTCCACTCCTACACCGTTGAAACTGTTAGATGTAGACGTCTCTTCTACTGCAATAGCTTCATGTCTCGCACATCTCGCCTGTGGAACTCCCTTCCTTATTCCTTTTTCCCTGACAAATACAATCTCCAACTATTTAAGTGTAACGTCAATCGACATCTCCAGTTGTCTTGATCTATCCACTTCCCTTCTCCACATCCTTTCACCTTTCATTCCTATCTGCTCTCGCTCCAAATCTTCTGTAACCCCCTTGCCTTGATCGATCCACTATCTTTCTCCACATCCTCTCCTTTACCACTCCTATCTGCTCTTCCTCCAAACCTTCTGTAACCCCTTGCGTGCTAGTGGCTTCCAGCCTGGGGTGATAAGCTTAAAAAAAAAAAGTAAGGCTATTGATAAGATTGATTTTCCTGGTTTTGGGAGCAAATAAATTCCAAGTGAGGTATAACTCAGAG
>OZ038493.1:73762359-73764859 GCA_964036315.1 Acanthosepion esculentum | reverse complement strand
TATTTAGGCAGTAGTTCCTCTCTAATACATGTTTCATTAAAAATAACTAACATGGTGCTTTGTTTTTTGTTGCATTTATTTTTGTGGATGAACAAGAGATCCTTTTTTGATATAGTGTATGGAGCACTTAGCCATCTCCTGATGGTGACACCTGCTCAGGCACATTTATGTTTGTTCAACACCTTTTTAAACAGTGAAATTAATATCTACCAACCTCAAGATTGAAAGTCTGATGAAAGAAAGTGTAGCTTTCAATAGCAATTTAACTTGTTTTCCTTTTTAACACTAAAGAAATACTTTCTGGAAAGGTGTGCTTTAGCATGAAACTACAGGAAACCATTGCAGAAAATCAAGGCTCAGTTACCCAATTTAAATGCACACATCCTGTTGGAACCTTTCAAAGACTATATTTGATAACTTTATCTTCATACATTTATTTTGAAATGTAAAGCAATTTTTAAGCCATTAATTGTGTTTTTCTCTTGTTGGCCTTTTTCTTCTTAAAGCAAATCTTCTTATGACAGATAAAATGAAAAGAAATATCCATAAACCAGTAGATAAAAACATCACTTACTGCACTAAACCTTTCTTTTTCCAATATTCATAACATTCATTTTAATTTCTGTAGTGTAGAATCTTTTCTCTTGAAATGGTCTCAGATGTCCTTGTACTTTGTGAAACTAATTTAAATTCTTCTATTGGTACCAATGAATTCTCTGTTCCAGGCTATCTTCTCCTTCGCCAAAAAGATTCTAGCATACATATGCATGAGCTTGGTGTTTATATTCTAGAAAATCTCCCAATTTCAAGAGAATTGTCTCTTGGGTCCCGAGATGATTCTTTCATGTACTTTTGACTTTCATTATTGTACTCTGTTAGCTATCTCTCTTTCATTTACCACTCTTCTTCTCAGAACTGTAATATATCAAACAAAACTTCTGATAATATAGAAATAGCTCTTTCTCTACATCCACCTGCTAATATTTTTGAGCTTGGTGATTTTAATACTCATCACATCAAATGGCTTAAGCATTCTAATGTTATTGATGTTGTCAGTATACAGACTTTCAATATTTCTATTACTCAATCTCTCAGTAAAATAATGGATTTCCTTACTTGTTTCCTTAATAATTCTGTTCAACATTTTTCTTTACTGGATTTTTCCTTACCTCCACTCCTAGTTTTGTAGAACATAACAAATCTGTCCTCTTGGCAATTCAGATCATACTGTAGTATCTATTGATATTTCTGTTACAAAGGAACCTACTTACAAGACTTCTTTCTGTTATCAGCATACTGATTGGGATTTATTTTGTGACTTTATTCATGACACCCATATGACTGATATTCTTAACCTTCCTACTGAGAATTTTCCCACAGAGGTTTCTTCTTGGGTTAAAGCTGGCATTGATACTTTTGTACCTGCAAATGCCAGATGAAACCACAATCTTATCCATGGTTCACGCCAGCCTGTTCAGCCATTATAGTCCACAGGAATCACTTTTTCTGAGTATACTGGCATGATAATTCTGATCACAACTGCCTCATATTCATGTCTGCTCGAAATATTTGTAACTATATTTTCAAAGAGGCTAAGTTTTTGTTTGCTGATAGGATGAGGTGCCATATAGACTCTAACAAGTTTGGTTCACACAACTACTGGTGGCTCTGTAATAATTAAATATGAGAAAGTCTTCTATTCCTCTTCTCTCCCTGCAATTCAAAGTGTTAACATCTTCTGCTGATAAAGAAGAATGCTTTGCTTGTAAATTCTCTTCAAATTCTACTCTTAACTCCCCTGGCGTAGCTTTGCCTGACTTTCCACTTAGAACCAAGTCTCTATTGAGTGATATCTTTTAAAATCATTTCACCTCAAGCAAAGCAACAATTCCACTAGAATGGGGGGTACAGGGAGTGAAAGTGAATGAGAATAAGAAGATTGAAAATGGGGAGGATTGAAGAAAGGGCAAAAAAGGAACAGGGTTCAAGAAGACAGAAGTTGGCAATTAATGTTGAATTTAAATTTTTGAAGATTGTAGTTATCAGGAAAGCAAGAAATTGTAAGGGTGTTCCACAGGTAGGAAATGCAAGAAAAAAACTGTTAAAGTAGAAATTATGCTTTCATCTAGCTAGTTCAACAGTAAAATGGTGGGACCTAGGTATATTGCTGCCATACCTGGTCTTGTGCTCCTGATATATATCTTGAAATTCTCAACAAAATCATAAGAAGGATCTATAATGTCCTTACCTGGCATCTTGACCGTACTTTAACCACATGAATCTAAGCATACTACTAGATTGGTAATTAGGTCTCATTTTTGATCTAGATGTAACCCTGAGTTATATTTTAATAGTTACTTTTCTTCCACTTCTCACCTGTAGAACTGATTTGCAACTTCACTGCCGCCTAAAATCTTCAAAAATTTAAATGCAATGTCAATTATCATTTTCTGTTTTCCTGAATCCTTTTTTTATTGTCCTTTCTCCCCACTAAAGTCTT
>OZ038493.1:73712359-73757359 GCA_964036315.1 Acanthosepion esculentum | reverse complement strand
GAATTTATTATAACAAAGCATATAAATTACACAACAAAATCCCAAATTACCTCATATGGTGGGGGGATAGATCTATTTCAACCAACAAAAAGTATGTCAGGCTTATTCAACCCCAGTGTATAGACTGTGTTCATGTCAGAATTAGAAATTTAACTTTGACAACAGTCAAAAGTTGATACAGAATTTATCCACTTCAACATTTCATTCAGACGAATATATATTTGGGAAGAAAACATTCTTTTAAACATTTTTTTATTAAATATAACAGACAAGGAATATTTTATTGATTTTTTATTTAATTTTTCCAGTGTTTTCACATTTTTCCATTTGGTGGGAGTGAGCGAGTACAAAAACTGTCCATATCGTCCATTGTCCCAAGCGCTTTCGGACATTTCCATAACCATTTTCAAAGGGCTTTTGCTTTTGGTATAGTTAGTTTCTTTTCATATTTTGACCTTGTGACATGTATTATTTGTCTAGTTTTGAATCCTAGTATGAGTGTTAATTCTGAGCCATCGTGTGTTGGGCCAGTGCGAGAATTCAAGTGGGCGAATTTCTATTTTGTAAACAAGATGAGGTTAGTGGTCGGGGAGAGATGTTTGATGTACTGAGCCTCTCTTATAATGAGCTGCTTTTGGTAATCTGTACTCCCTTGCTCCCACCAAACAGAAAAATGTAAGATCACTGGAAAAACTAAATAAAAAATTAATAAAGTTTTCCTTGTCCGTCATATTTAACAAAATATTCCATCACTTTTAATTTATCTGATTTAGATTTTGCCATAATATCTTGTAAGTAAAATCATTATAATATAGCATTTATAATATTAAAGATAAACAGATAACTATTTTTTAAAATTGCCATGTAGATGGCTAACTAAATAGAAAATGTTATTTTTTATGTGCATCAAAAATTTTAAAAGAAAATCATTAACATTAAGCATTCTTATACATGTAAGAAATGAATATATATATATATATATATATATATATATATATATATATATATATATATGCTTATACACTTCTGGTGGAATAGGATCCTTAGGAGTAGGTAATGTTCCAAATGAGATCTGCTTGATGGAGTCACTTACCTCTTGATAGCTAGGTTTAAAAGAAAGCTCCAGAATTTGATTTTGCACAATTGATGACGTAGCTTCTGCATCAGTAACCGAAGTGGTGTTTAACACAGTTTTGAAGTGCTCTTTTCAGCGATCCAATATGTCTGACTTATCTGTCAAGAGAGTTTCACCATCTCTGCCATGGAGATTGGCACAACACCCCTTTTCTGAGGACCAGAATAGAAAGCATTTACATCCTTTCTACCTGAAGCTTCTTGGAGTTCAGTGGCATTTTCAGACCACAAACACCCTTTCATGGCTCTGAGAGCTCATTGGACCTGACTTTTGCACTTCTTGTAAGTGATCTTCTTATCGGACGAGTTCTTGTCCTCAATCCATGCTTTATGAGAAGAATGCAATTGATCTATAAGCTGCCAAACCTCTGTATCATTGTCATTGAACCAGTCTTGGTGTTTTCAATATGATAGTATGAGAACCTCCATGGATGCAGAAAGTGTTGCATCCTGCAGAGCCTCCCGAGATGATTCAATATCATTGGTAATGTTTACAGAATCAAGTTCAGCATCAAGTTTGTCAGAGAGCTCAATTTTCGATTCAGTCAATTTAAGAGGCAGTACGTTAATGCGCTTGGGCACTGCAGATTTTATAATCCTTTGCTTTTGCAGATGCAGAGTAGACTTACTCCAAAGTAGAGCATGATCTGACAGATAGCAAGTTGTGTGGAATGAATGCATTATCTTAAAATCTTTTATGCCCCTTCTTTTGGTGATGACGTAGTCAATCAGATGCCAGTCTTTTGACCAAGGGTGCATCCATGTGGTCTTACGACAGCTGGGTTGCTGGTAGACGGTATTAGTAATACTAAGGTAAATTTCCTTGCAGATAGTGAAAAGGCATAATACATTCGAATTCACACAACCAATACCATGGCGACCTGAAACGCCCTTCCAAGAATGATAATCACTGCCAACACAAGCATTGAAGTCACCTGTAAGGATTAATTTATCCTTATGTTGGACTTTGGAGATGACATCTCAAAGGAGATCATAAAAATCATTTTCTTCATGCTCCAAACTACCTAAGGTTGGAGTGTAGCAGCTAACAATTGTCACATGTGTGTTGCACTCCAGATCGAGTTCTGACTTGGTGAAGCCAACCAGATTGGCATGGCTCTTTCTCAGTCTTGCCAACCCATAAAAACATGTATCCACCTTTTCCTTCCCTAAGTTGAGAATTGCCAACCAGACATGTTTCACTAACGGCCACAATGTCGATGTTATACTTCTTCAACTCAAGAGACGCAAGAGCTGTTTTATGTTCTGGTGCAGAATCATTGTCCTGGCGAGTGTGAATATTCCAGGATCCAAAATGAAAATTCTTCTTATACTTCTTTTTGATCTTTCTTGCTGTTTCATCTGCGTACTGGATAACCAGACAGCTGCAGTGGGCTGCCAAGTCTCTGTGTGAGCAAGTAATGTTTAGGACTCCTTTTATCGCCCCCTCCTCATAATAGGGAAAGCAGTGCAGATCCCAAATAGAGCTGCTTTGTCACTGATGGAGGACATGGACATCACAACTGCTCATGGGTTTGTGAATGAACGGCCATCACCCATCGGTCTGCTACTGTGTAAAGCTCCAGCTAGAGCCTTCCAGTAATATCATTTACCTGACACCATCGCCTTCACTCTCTCACCAGTGGACTTTGCAAGTGAACTGTGTGGATAAGAATGAAGAAATTAGGGTAAACTGCCAGAAAGCCCACACAAGTGATTTGATTAAAGTGGTGAAGGCTTGTGCAGAACCATCCACACTTTTCGGAACTATTGATATACTCAGTTGGTGCAAATAAATGCCACAGACAAAGCAGACAATAGGCCTCAGGCTTTTCGTGTAAGAGTTTTCCATCTCCTAGACCAGTCATGTTCTATAACACTAAAGAGCCTGGTCAGCCCTGGTAGGTACTGTTTGCTCATAGCTGGGACCCTAACAGGTGCTACCACCCCGGGTCAGAGTGAACCTGGGAACAACAGCAATTAAAAGGTGGTTCCACGCTCCTCAAATCTTCCAATCTCCTGACCAGAAGACTTGCTGCTGGATATAGTTTATCGTCATACCCAGGACACACATAACATATACGTGTGGATGAGTGTGTGTGCTTATGTGTGTGCATGTGTGCATACATGTTCATACATAGACACACACAAAAGAAAAACAATTAATTTAACAGCATCACCAAAAGAAATTCTTTCACATAATCAAATACAAACATCAAACATTAAGTAAAGTGAAATAATACAGCCCAATAAAAAAATAGAGATACACAAACACAAACATACAGATAGGTACACATATATGAATACATGCGCTTGCTTTTGTGTGTGTGCTTGTGTGTGTGTACCCATGCGTACACATATATGGGTGTGCGCATAGATGCACACCTGCACAAACATAGATACACACACAAAATTCCAAGCATCACCCAAATTAAATGGTCACCAATAACCAGAGATTAATGTATGTGGGGAAATTTAAACACCTCTGAGTATTTTCTGCTGCTTCAGGTTATTCTGAAAATTATGTCCAATTTTAGAATCAAATTTTATTCCTGAATTAATGTATTTAGACAAAGATTTAATCAGTGAAAATAAGAACCCTAAACATCCATTCATATCTTTTGTCTTAAAAAATTGCCAAGATGCTTGAAAAAATGGTACTCAGTGGGTGAGAGATCAGGGGAATATGGTGGATGTACATCACGTATTTGAGAACAAAATTCTGAAAGAGATTGATATAAAATTAACAAAGACAACACTTTACTCATTAGGAATGAGTCATATTTTTTTGCAACTATTATAATAATATATAAGAACGCAATTAAAAAGTTTATTTTAAAATCGGACATTATTTTCTGAACAACCTAAAACTATTTTCCACTGCATAAGCAAGTGGCGTCACGTATTTGAGAACAAAATTCTGAAAGAGATTGATATAAAATTAACAAAGACGACACTTTAATCATTAGGAATGTGTCATATATTTTTGTGCAACTATTATAATAATATATGTGAACACAATTAAAAGGTTTATTCTAAAATCAGACATTATTTTCTGAACAATCTAATAATAATAGTCAGCCCTGGCAAACATGACTAGATATTTCTACTCATGCAGTGACTCCAGAAACATGGAGACTCCATGCCATATTGTACAGCCAACATTATTCAAGTGAAAGGTAAAGTTACATATTATAAGGTAATAGTAGGAAACCTTTTATCTGAAGTCTTCATCGTGTTGACTGCATCAAATTCATGTCTGTAGGATTTATCCAGATTGTACTGGATTCTGTTTCGGATTAGAACAATCTACCCCTGTGGACTAAATGAAGTGTCCAGTTCAAAATTCCAACAGATATCACCTGAAAAAGGCCAGAAGCTGAAAAGTCATGAATATGACAATAAAGATGAGGACAAAAGTTCAAATAATGTAAATAGTTACAACACTTCACCACAGAAATACAGATAGATGTTAAAATCACTACTTTATAAAAATTTCTAAGATTTAAAGATTCTGAATTAAAATGTTATTACAAAACAATGACACACAAACTAAAATATTCTTTTCCTTATTTTGCTTCCTGCAAAGTCAAATAAATATGTGTTTGTCATATTAATATCATTTCAGTTTATGAAACTATTTAGAAGTTATAACAACTAGAAAATTAAAATCATTGCTTTATAAAAGCTTGAGAGGCCATTTTCTAAACTAGACTAAAGAATAATCTGGCCCTGGGGCCTAGGTTGCAGCCTATACTAGCCTAAAGGATAATCTGGCCCTGGGGCCTAGGTTGCAGCCTATACTAGCCTAAAGGATAACCAATCATTAATTTGTAATAAAAAGCTTTTATTCAATTTTAAAAAATATAAACTGAAGCTCTTGGTATTTGCTCTGTTGATTAAATTCTCAAAATTATCATTTCATTGATGTATTGAATAGACAAAACGGCATTTTCTTTGATATAAATACTTCACGTAATCATTTCAAACTTTATAGGCTAAGAATGTTCTATATACTCATAGGGATATCTGAAAGTTATAATGGTAATGGTAATATTAGCCATTTCCTTATAGGAAAACCTTTGGCATTCATTGACCTTACAGACAGTGCTTCTTGAGTTATGCTTTTCTTCACTCCTTGGTCATCGGGCTGGGATCAAAGTGTAGTATCTGTTCCCGGATACTCTCTTGATCGCCTTTTGGCTGAGATTCGATCACTGATACATGCCTGGCACAGGGATTCGTCCCTGCGCTGGTAGTATCGCAGCTACATCTAGCTCTGACCAGCTTGGACAAGCTAAGACCAGCGGCCTGGGTGAAAACACTTGGGTCCTCACGTTAAAAACCGACCTCGTGTCACAACCTGACTCAGTGGGGGGGTCAAGTAGATACCAAGTGTAGTATCTGTTCTCCTCATCTCTAATGGTAATATTAGCCATTTCCTTACAAGGACACATTTGGCATTCATTGATTGTGCAGCCAGTGCTACTCGAGTTACACTTTTCTTCACTCCTTGACCATTGGGTTGGAATCAAAGTGCATTATCCATTCTCCTTATATCTAATGCTAATGGTAATATTAGCCATTTTCTTATGAGGAAATATTTGCAGTTCATCAAGGTTTATCATAATACAAATTTATATATATATATATATATATATATATATATATATATATTTGTGTATTTAGGCAGCAATCCTTCTTTCAAGCACATTTCATTAAAAACATGGACATAATATCTTGACCGTGTTTTGAAACAAAAAAAAATGATTCACTTTATAAAACACACACAAACTATTTCTAATTCTAACAGTTGAAATACAATCCTTGATAATGACTAAAAGTATAGCCGAAAGCGCTCGGAAAAGAACATTCGGACAATTTTTATATAATTTATCCTCTGAAAAGAAAAACTTTATTAGATCGCACGAGAAATTATATAAAAAACTAAATAAAAGCACCTTGTCAGTCGTTTTTAATGAAATATATATATATATATACAAGTTTAAACATCGTCACTTGATAAGACACTAGAAGTGTTGAAACAAAATGGCTACTTTTGTCGTGATTTTATAACATATTTATGTTGTAATATTCAAATAAATAATTATATATATATATATATATATTTTCCAAGAATAGCTTAAATGTGGTACAAGACCAAAAAGTATGGCGCACACAGTGATGATTAAATTCACTACTCAGTCGTAATTGTTCTAACGAGACAAGCTTGCTAACCATGAGACCGCCTCTAGGTGCCCATATACATATATATATATATGTCCACCTATCTTCTCTTTCTGCTCATTAGTAATGTTTCTGTTCTAATTCTTCCATACTCTGTAACCCCTTGTGTTTTAGTGGCATTACTGCTCTGTTTGGGGTGACTCCAATTAAAAAATAATAATAATAATAATAATAAAACCTGATCCATACACCAAGGTATTTGAAGTGTTTAGCAATTATTAATTCTACTATTTTTGTTTTGTTTTTTTGTGATGGATTAGTGGTGTGTGCAGTTACCACTCACCACTTACCACTCACCACTTACCACTCACCACTTACCACTCACCACTTACCACTCACCACTTACCACTTTCATTCAAATTCCAAACTATAGTTTCTGTTTTGGAATGATTCATCTTGGGTCCTTTTTTAAATCTGTGCAACTTACATTTTTTTTTTTTTACTTTTAAAGAGAAGAAAAAGATAAAAAATGCTTAACCGATTTTTGATACAATTCAGCAAAATCTGTCTGGTGTTTTACAAGATAAATTTTATCTCCATACCAAAATAAAAAAAAAAAGTAGAGAAAAAAAAGCTGAAAAGGAATATGTTATTTTTATTTTCTCAAAGACTGAAAAGATGTATAATAGATGCTATTTGGTTTCAGTGAAAAAAAAAGAAAAAGCAATAATACTCTTATGTATTTAATGTCTGCTTCAGTGAAATGAAAGTTAGTTTTAAATCTTTTCATCTTTACCCTCTTACTTCATTAAAGAATGAACTGCATTCATATTTATCATTGTTATTACAATATTTTGTTAAAGATCAAATATTTAACAAATATAATAGGGGAATTTCCATGAATATTTTATAGCCATAGAACTTGTAAGGAGATTATTCAATCATTAACTTAAGAATTATCAGTCATCAGAAAATTCAAATAGCAAAATGATGAAATCTTCACGGCTTTTGCTAGTTTCTATTTATTTTCCCTGAAGCCAAATATCAACGTCTTGTTTTAAATCCATACAACTTAACTTCTTTATACTTTTCATAAAAATCTTTTTCATCTTTAGAACTGTTTCATGGCGCTTCAAAAAAAGAAGATATTTAAAAAAAACAAACAAACAAAAAGAACACGTTTAACTGATTTTTGATACAATTCAGCAACTGGTATAAAAATTAGCCTGATGCTTGACGAGATAGATTTTATCCCTCCCCACCAAAAAAACAAAAAAACAAAAAAACACATAGAGAAAAAAATAAAAAAATAAAAAAATAAATATGTCCTCTTTTATTCACTACTTTTGACGTTTTTCATCTTCATTTTTAAATATCCATAAAATTATCGATTGCAAATAATTTCTATTTATTTTCCCCGGGGCAAAATATCAGAGAACTACTTTACCGATTTGAAAGACTCAGAAAATTTTTTTCTGTCCATCACACCCGATTTCCAACCAATCTCAATTCCTCCCCACCAGACATCAGAGCACTTCAATTTCAGGAATATTCTACTTATTCTTGACTATTCTACTTAATAAGGATTTATAAAAGTTTAAAGGGAAAAAATGGTTTTAAAACAAATGAAGGAAACAAAAAAACTTTACTGATCCAATAAAAAAAGTAATAATATACTAAAAGGTATATATAGTGCAGGATGAAGATTGAGAAAAGTAAATTCTAGGCTGATGAGGATCATCACCACACAATAAGCCATTAAAGCAAAAATCTTAAAGGGAGGTAAGTATGCATAGTTGTTAGCAAAAGAGAGAACTCAAGTTGCGAATTACATATCAGGGACGTCAAAATCAAGTACAGTAAAATACAATGGAAAATATTACACAGAAATCTGATGCTACAGAATGGTAATTGTAATATTAACCATCAGGGCTGGCCCAAGTTACTGGCAACTCAAGTAGTTGCCCAGGGTACCACCAAAGCTGAGGGAGCCATCAAGTACGTGTACTCAGGTCAGGTCCAAAAATAGCTCAGCTTACACAACTGTTGGCTGTGCTAGCATCAGTATTGAAGTAATGAAAGGAAAACTTGAGACCTTTAAAGAGGCTTTAATCAACTAACAAGATGGCTACATTTTATATCAAGAGAGTGAAAACCAAGGGAGGTAAATAATAGAAAGTCAAAGGGATATTACTTGGAAAAGACCTGTTCCAGAGGATATGGGTGAGTGTTCAGAATACCACAGTTTTTACTACTGATCCACCATACTTAGTACCAAGAAGGAGGTACTGCTGCAGAACCAGGCACCTCTAAATATTTTTTCATTTGTCCTATGCCCACAATCAAAGGCACAACTGAGTTATGCTCTGTCTGAAGACAGAAACACAAATGAGAGATAAAATGGAGTTTGTCTGCCCAAAGACACTAACTACACATTGATCTCAGCCCAATAGCCAGGAAATGAAGAAAAGTATAACTGAATAGTAATGATAATAATAATATTGGCCGTCTCCCTATAAGGAAACATTTGGAATTCATTGACTGAGCAGCCAGTACTACTTTAGATTGAAATTTATAAAATCTTTCTTCTTAAGAAAATTTTTAGGAAAACCGTTTTCTCAAGTCCTGTAGTTGTTATCGCTCTTTCCAGTATAGACAGAGGTTTCCTTCCTAACCTTTTGTTTGAAGTGGTGTGGAATTTTAACATCTTGATTATGTCCTTATTTTCTCTTCAATTTACATGTGCTATCCATTTTAGTTGTTACTGCTGTTGGTAGTCCTCAAGTGATGTGGTTTCTATTATTTGGTACAGTTATTTGTTATTCTTTAGTGCCAGTCCCCAATGTTCAAAGAAGAATGATCTTTGCCAAGACCCTCAGACTTTACCTGCTCAAAGCTTTTTTTCATCATTGATCTGCGAAAGTTGTTGCATGCAGCTACAGTTTAGATATTTCTGAGTGGTGTCATGTATGACATCCATATGAAAGTCTCAGTCTGGTGAGACTATTTAAGAACATCACTCAGATTTTCAGGGTGATGTTTTGATTTCGTAGCTATTTGCAGGGTTCAGCAAAACTACCTCTAGTGCAGCCTCTTCTTTGTTCAATTTCTTTTTCCCCTATAATCAATTTGCTATAACTGATCCATTTGTCCATGCATTAAATACTGCTGCCATATCTAACCTGCTCCTCCTGCTATTCATCTTGAGGTTCTTGACAAAATACAAAGAAGGATCTGTAATGTAAATGTAATGTAAATGATCCTGACATGGCATCTTGACTTCAGACATTTTCTCACTGATGTGCCGTGGCTTCCCTCTGTCTTTTCTACAAATATTTTCATGACTACTGTTCTGACAGGCTTTTTTCGTTGCTGCCCTGACTATATGAGTTTAAATGTGTTACTAGATTGGCATATAGGTCCCACCCTTTTACTGTTGAAATAGCTAAATACAACTGACGCTTCTACTCCAATAGTCTCTTTTTTCAAACTTCCCCTTCTGATTTCTTGCTTCCCTGATAACTACAATCATCAAAAATTTAAATGAAACATCAGTCTTCTTGAATCCTGTCATTTTTTTATGTCTTTTTCTCACGTCTCCCTATTCTCAGTATTCTCTTTCACTGCCTGTAACCCCCTGTGAAATAGTGGCATTCCCACCTTGTTGGAGTGAAACGAATAAAAAAAGAAAGTTTTTAGTACTTACTAATTCCACATTCCGAATTTATGTGCTGCATTCAGCATCAGTGTCATCACCATTTTCATTCCAGTTCCCAATCGTAGTTTCTCTTTTGGAAAGGTTTATAAACTTGTTGCAGGTTGTATATTGGCCTGCAACCAGATATTGAATGATGAAAGACAACATCAAACAAAACAAAGACTTAAGTAAAAATAAATATTGCCAAGTTTATGTTTGTTAAAGGAAAATACATAAACAAAAAATAATGTTAGTGTGAACTGGGCAAAAAATAATTCTGCATGATCATGTCGAGTAGGACAAATAGCGTAGTCCTGAGGACATTTTCCGTGGTTGTTACAGTGTGTTGTCCTGAAAAGGACTGCTTATTGCATATCGTTAGGAAGGATGTCTGGAGCGGCAGGAGGTACAGCAAACTGGAGATGATGATGATGATGGCTGGCTAGCTAGCTGGAACAGGTATTTACCAGACTCCCCACCAAGTCAGGATGTAACACAAGGTCAGATATTTAACGTGGGGAACTCAAGCATAGGTCACTCAGGCCACTGGTCACTATTTTTAGCCATCCACAACTTGCGTGTGATTAGGCACCAACTTGTCTTAGCTGGTCGTGATCTGCTGGAACAGATGCTTCTTTATACCCTGAACAAAAGTCTTTGGGTTTAAGCCTTTTCTTCCAGTTGTTTTCAAAAAAATGTGGGAGTAGCAACAGGATATGACAAGCTCTATCTATGATTGCTGAATGTTTTCTGCATAAGGAAATGGCTGATATCACCATTATCATTATGGCTCACCGTCCTTGATTGGTTTGTCTAAATACTTTTTGGCTATTGAATCAAAATACAAACGAATAAAAAGTTTTAGTGATTTGTGTTTTTTATCCATTTCTTTTCTGGGTATTTTTTTTTTTCTCAGAAAAATAGGAAAATATATACTGTTTATAATTCATGATACAAATTCTATTCAAACATTTTTTTTCATTGAGTGTCTATGATTCTAATGAAATAGAATAATGATAAAGACGTTCTCTTGAAAACCTAGAGAAGTTATTGTGTAGAGATTATTAAAAGTGAAAAAGAAAGAAATCTTGTAATGGAAATGTGAATCAATAACAACAAGTGCCAGGAGGCTGAATACACAATGACTTGATATGTAAATTGCTACAAAAATCTGAATGACAATTTAAATAACAAAATAAACAATGTATTTAACATAGATTAAAATAGATGCTCACAGTTATTTTATGCAATGCATCATGGGTAAACTGTGAGTAAAAATGTATAAAAGTGTTATATAATCAGAAAAGATACACTGTGTTTCAAAAGCCTCCATAATATATTGATAAATCATAGATAAATTTTAAAAAGCCATGAAAAAAAAAAACCTGACTCACTGAATAGTCTAATGAAAGATATCACAACCAAATTCTTAATCAAGAATATATTTATTTATTTATTTTATTTAGTATGGTTTAAATTTATATAGGGTGGGGTTTTATTTTAGTATAATATATATAAACACATGTAAGCATATAATTGTAATACAAATGTTAAATTTATATGTGTGTGCATAATTTCCTATATAACTTTTAGAATATATAACTAAATATATATATATATATATATATATATATATATATATACAAACAAGGCAACTGAAAAGGTCTGTTTTTTAATTTTTTATTGCTTTTTGCCAGTTTTCGAATAAGATGTTATATATTGGGATTGAAATTGTGGATAAACTGTCTGAAGTTTCAGTCATTTTCAAGAACCATGTGGTGTCTCTATGGTAGTTAGCATTCCTTTTGTCGAGATCCTGATATTCTTTGGAAAGCTGAAAGTTTGTAATGCTCTACGGTGTAACGGGTATTGAGAGCGAGGTTGCACCAAAAAGTATATATATATCTCCTGAAGAGTGGATGGAATAATTGCTGGTAGGTCCGTCTACGATTTTTTATAGTCGGGGTACTGAAGAGAACACCAATCAGCTAAATGGCAAACTTTATATTTGTATTAATTATATACTGACTTTAATGTTCGCATATATATATATATATATATATATATATATATATATATATATATATATATATATATAAGTGAACATTGAATTCAACACTCAGAGGCGACAGGCTGTTTCATGCTAGACGCAATCGTCAGACCACCTTGTCTCTCCTCTTTGACCTTTCCGTCAGGTGGCCTGACGATTGCGTCTAGCATGAAACAGCCTGTCGCCTCTGAGTGTTGTCTTCAATGTTCGCTTATATATTTATATACGCTCTATCTCTGATACTGAGCACTCTTTTCCATAAATATAGCACACCTTAAAACTATATTTCTTCATTCATATATATATATATATATATATATATATATATATATATATATAGATAGATAGATAGATAGAGAGAGAGAGAGAATCATCCACAGACAGAGTGGCTACACGTCCGATTGCTTCGAAACTCAACTGCTTTGACAACAGTCAGATATCTTACCTCTAGGCCAAATATAAAATGGATAAAATGTCTGAAATTCATGTTCTTTTTATTTTATTCTAATATTTTTGACTGTCTTGGTTATTAGAAAAAATGTGGGTTTATCAACAGTGACAGACAATATTCTGTTCATTACATTCAGGTATTTTTACAGAGCTCAAATTTGAAACTGTCTATCATGACAAAATGTCCACAAGGCTGTACACGAAAATCGGGTATTAAACATAAAACATATTATTATTTTGTATGGATGTTACATATTTTACACACATCTCAAAAGACCATCTACTATGGTGAAAGATATTTCATTTAATGTTGCATGGACAAATTGTCGGCATCTAAACCAACTCCCTCCCCCCACTAGCTTTTCTGTTGCCGAGGAGAGTGGCATGTCACACTGCAGGAGCAGAATTAAAAACAAAACCTCTTAAAGACCAACACACACACACACACACACACTCACATATATGTGTGTGTATATATATGTGTGTGTGTATATGTGTGTGTATATATGTATGTATATATGTCTGTGTGTGTATATATATATGTGTGTGTGTGTGGGTATATATATGTGTGTGTGCATATATATGTGTGTCTGTGTGTATATATATATATATATATATATATATATATGTGTGTGTGTGTGTGTGTGTGTGTGTGTGTGTGTATATATATATATATATATATATATATATATATATATATATATATATATATATATATATTATGAATTGGACAAAGTCCGACAATTATTTAAAGACATTTCTATGTTTAACATTCTTTTTATAGATACAAGTATTTAAGTAAATGCTCTGTTTATAATAAACAGTATTAAATAACATTTACGGGCCTGAATGTCCATCATATAGCCTGACATGCCTTAACCGATTGAGCCACAGAGGAGCCTATGTGGGTGACAAATTATTCTCTACCTCTCAGCCTCTCTCCCACAGGTGGGATATGGCAAGGCTCTCACTGCTCTACCCCTATTCCAAAGTGCTCGAATGAACTACATTCCCTGGTCTTGCCAAGGCAAACCTTCACAGCCTTGATAGAGTTCAAAAGTGTCTCCAAGCCTATGTGGGTGACAAATTATTCTCCACCTCTCAGCTTCTCTCCCACAGCATACTTTATTGAACACCTTTGCATAATCTATAAAACTGTATTTGTTTTGCTCTTTCTGATAACATTCTGAGTATAAATATCACATTCCTTGTTCCAGTGTCTTTGACAAACCCACACTGTTTCTGTCCCATTTTTAGTCTGATTTTGCTGGGTGCTGTATTCATCAAAATTCAGATGATAAGTTTTGTTATGTGGCTCATTAAGCTGATTATCCGATGGAGTTTGCATTCATTTGTACCTGGTTTCTTAAGCAATACTATAAAAATAGATCTACTTAGGTCTTCTGGTATGTCAACACTGTTGTATAATTTCATTTACCATATTTCCCCATGCATAATTCGCATTTTTTCTAAAAAATAATAAGCAAAATCAGCGGTGCATATTATGCACAGCTACAAAAAATCTTTAAAAAATTGCCATAAAATAAACTAAGATTTATCCTCAAACTAAATGAGAATAATATTATTCTATTTTTAAAATCATTTTTAAAATAAAAGTAGGTGGCACGGTGAGTAATGGATAATGGCTCAGATCGAGGAATCAGAGAGCCGAGTTTGAATTCCAGTCGAATCCATTACACTTATGTGCTAATACCCTTGGGAAAGGTATGAATCCTCCTCTTCTCCCCTTAGCTATGGGTAAATAGCAGGACAGACCTGGTTCTATAGCCTCGGACTACTGCAGAAAGAAATGGCAACCTACTGCGGGAAAAATCTGCCTCGTATCATGCATAGCACATAACTGACTGAAGAAACGCGGGTCATAATGAAATTGGAGAGGTCAATTTTTAGGGTTTGATTACCAAACAAGGGGTGCGTATTATGCATGAGTAGAGGCATTTTCCCACAATTTTAGGTCTGCATGTTATGGATGAAGGCATATTACGCATGGGGAATTACAGTATTATTTCTGTGATCTTGTCTCTTCTGAAGTTGTCTAAAGCGTCCAGCAACTCGATTACTTTATTTCAATTTGGCCAGTGCAGATGCCATTTCAGGTTTTAATATTTCCAGTCTGTTGATATTTCTGTGTATTGCTGGTTGTTCTCTTTCATTGTGAAAGAGTTTTCCAATATATTTGTTTCATCTTTGGGGTATTTTTTCTTTCTTTAATATCAGTGTTCTGTCCTTGGATTTTATGCATCTTCATGATGAGCACGTCTTTTGTACTGTTAGTTTTCTTATTTTTTTAGGCATGTCTGCTTTAATTGTATAAATCATTCTTCCTGTTTATGCACATTTTTCATTGAGCCTCCCTGCATTTGTTTTTTTTTTATTTCTTTGTGTAGAGTCCTATATTCTGTTCCATGTCTTGGCATTGTTTTTCTTTTTTCTTCATCTTGTCAAGAATTTCCTTTGTCATCTTTTCATTTTATTTTTCTTTGTCTTATTTCCTCTGGGATGATCTCACTTGCTGATGTTACTAAAGTTTCTCTTAAAGTGTCCCACTTCAAGCTTCCATTTTCCTTTTGTCTCTTGTATCTGCTTTTCACATTGTCCATATATTTTTCCTTCAGATTCGAGTTGTTCAAGTGTCTATTGTAATGCCATTTAGGTGCTGCCTTAGTCCTTTTCAATGTCTGTAGTTTCACTCTAAGTTTAGGTATCACTGGGCGGTTATCACTCCCACGGTCAGCACTTGGTTATGTTTTGCAGTCTAAAACGTCATTCCTTGTTGATAGTTATATAGTTGATCTGGTATTGTTTCTCTTCCTGGGCTTCTGTAGGTCCATATTCATTTTGGGAGTACTTGAAAACAGGTGTTGGCTATTACCTGGCCATTCACATAACACCATTGAACCCATTTTCTTCTGCATTCATTACAGGATTCTAATTTAATGGTTTTGTATAGCGTGGTACAAATCTGTATCACTCTCAGTGCAGTATTTTAAGTGGAGATGATAAGTTTACAAAAAATATTTAATCAATACAGCAATGTAAGAATTTCAAATGCAAAAAATCAATAACCAATTAAAATGATTGCTCAATGATTAGGATTTAGAGTAATTGGCCATTTGAATGTTTCATTTAATGGCTGCTCTGTTGGTGACACATCTACAAATTTAAAAATGTGTGATTGATTACTTTCTCAATCAGTAAATGACTTCATTTGATCAATTAGTTCCTGCTCGTCACAACAGATCTGAAGAAGTTCATATCAGAATCATAATATGCATACTTCACCTGGGAATCATAGTTTCTCTTCTATTTTGTTCTTTTATTTTTACTAATGTTTTAGCTCAAGTAACCCAGTGCAACTTGCTACATGGATGGGTTTTTGGTGCCTAAACCAGATCCCTGGGTAGCTTTACTACTGGTGAAGAGGGTGGCATGTCACCCCACAGGCTGAAAAACAAGACCTATCAAATGGTCAATGATATTCTTATAGAAGCCAACAGCCAACACAGACACACACACACACACACACACACACACACACACACACACACACACACACACACACACACCTATATATATATATATATATATATATATATATATTTATAAATGTAAATGACAAAAAGAAAACTGTAATAGTTGCCGACGCGTTTTGTCCAATGTGGACTTTCTCAAGGCAAAAAACGAATTTATTTAAACAAAGTAACTAATAATAACAAAAACAAAATGTCCTTAGCAACTGGAAGAATTTAAAGAACACTATTTTCATACTATTTTTCCCTATTTCACCTTTCTTAACAGAATTACTACTCACCCAAACAAATGTACACAACAATATCGTAAAATCAAAAGAAAATGGTTGAATCCATCAACACAGCAATAATAACAATATCTCCACACGTGACAATAACTGACGTAATTTTCAGTTAACAGTATGAAAATAGCGTTCTCTAAATTCTTCCAGTTGCTAAAGACATTTTGTTTTTGTTATTATTAGTTACTTTGTTTAAATAAATTCATTTTGTTTTTTGCCTTGAGCAAATCCACATTGAACAAAACGCAACTTGTGGAATCTTTCACATTTGCCAATTACCCTCTGTAGGGAAATGCACTCTTCCCCTGTAGTGATTATCATCACCATCACACACATACATACATACAGATCATAGAACAAGCATTCATTGGCTAACCGCCTCAAAACTAGCTCGCTGATTGGTCAATTCTGACCAATCAGATATCCTGCACGCGAGGAATAATATTTTCCTGCTTACTAAGCTCTGAGCTTGTCACGTGATACACCATCTTATATAAACAAAACATGAGTGTTTCTCTGTCTCTTGCACTCTCTTCATTCTCTTGATTCGTCTCTACAGTCTCTCTTTTTGTTCTCCTGCGTTTCATTCCTTGCTGCCAAAATGTAACCTTCAAGAACTCCCGTCTTGACTATGCGGTCAGACGTTAAAGAACATTACCAACATTCATGCAAGTACGAACTCTTAACTCTTCTGAACTCTTACCAACTTTTCCAATACACAATTTCTAACATGCAACAGGAACTTTATTCTTCTAAAACTACAGTTTAATAATTAATTCAACTTTGTGAGCTCCCAAATCTAAGAGACGTAACTCTATCAAACCATCAGCTTATATGCATGTACATCAAAACAAATAAATTCAAATGTTATGTTTTGAAACATGTCCTGTCTTGTATTATTTGTTGTGGATGAAAGATTATCGAACACACCCATTTCTAAGCCTTCAAACCTTCTGATACATCCAACTCAACACACATCCCCAACAAACTATTACAGTTTTCCTATTCAGTATCTGTCTATATTTCTGAGATGAGGTATTATGTACATTATTTACATTATTCGGACTATTGTCCTCATCTTTGTTGCCATATTTATTACAACATTTTGGCTGTTGTACGCTCCAGCCTTCTTCAGGTGGTTGGAATGTCGAACTGAACCCTTTATTTCACTCACTGGGGTAGACTGTTTTAGTTCCATGTGCCATGTTTAATGGATGTCAGTTATCAGTTATCTCCTGTTAATTTTCCCTCTGAAAGTTCTCCACTGCCTTTCTCGGCTATTTATGTATATATGGGTCAGTGGTGCATTGGGGGTAGTCTATTTTGGCGGTTATTTTACCCGAAGTTGTTTATTTGTTTATTTATTTATTTCGGTTAAATTATTTTGATTGTTTTTATTTATTTTTTATTTTTATTTTTTATTTTTATTTCTTATATATTTATTTGTTTTTATTTTAATTTTAATTGGTGGTTTTATTAGTGTAGTAATAATTTGTTTATATTGCTTATTTAATAATTTTGTTTTGGTTTGGGAAGATAATTAAAGCTATTTATTCAATTTTGGCATTGATTGTTGTAGTTTATTTTAACTATTATTTTGGTGGGAGCAGTTTTTAATTTGTTTATTATTTCATGTATTTATTTGGATTGATTATCTTTATTTGTTTTTTCCAACAGTTAATTTATCAGGATCAGTTTGTTAGTTTATTTATTTATTTGGATGAAATTAGATTAATTTATTTTACTTGTTTTTTATTATTTATTAATTATACTGTATATTTTTATTTACTCTTTTCGGTTTTCGATTTTTATGTAACGTAGTTTGTTTTTTGTTTTTTTATCGTTATATAACAATTATAGCTATTTTTTTCGTCCAATTTTTGGTTTGATTTTTATAGTCTAACTAATATTTTGGTCATAATAGTTTGTTAATTTGTTTATTATTTACTTTATATTTCCCACAAGAGACAGTATCTTGGAGTGTGTATAAAAGATTTAATATGCATTTAATTTAATAATGATGCATATGAACATTTGATACATTCTTTTCCACTGCAGTCTCATTCTAGGCAACTGTTTTATACATGACATGATTTTAAACTAATTTCAGTCTCAGTCAGTCCGTCACTTAAGTGCCATACATGATACATGCTTTAACAACCATGACTATTTTGATTCAAGAGTGACTAAGTAGAAGAATTTTCTGCAGTAGATTTCTGTTTCTTTGTGTAGTAGACTAGTTGCCAATCAAGGCTATAGAACACTGTCTATCCTGCTATTCAACCCATAGCTGGTGGGAAAAGAGATTGATTCATCTCTTTCCCAAGAGCATTTGCACATAAGTGAATGTAATGAAACTGACTGGAATACAAACTTGGCTGTCCGATTTCCATTACCAAGCTGATAACCATTACACCACAATGCACATTTCAATCTTAGTGTGTGCAAAAAAAAAAAGTACCTGGATGTAGCCAACAAAATCTTGTCTAATACTACAGATAAAATTTATTCTTGGTCATTTTGCTATAAATAGGTATTGTTTATAATTTTTTATATATAAAAATGTATTGCTGGTATTTTTATACTTTTATACTTTTTTAATTTCATTTGGTTGGGGGTCAGTATTTGCCTATAGCTGGAACCCTAACAGGTGCTACCACCCAGTTAGCAATTATAAAATTCACTACGAATTTTATCAGAAGTGCCATCATCCTGATTCAAACATTTTGTTAAAGGAAATAAGAAAGGTTTCTTCAAAAAACCACTATTCAATATATTTTGAATGCCTTCAACAATAGATAAAATGTATTGCTGGTCATTTCACTTTAAAATGTAGTGTTGGTAATTTTGCTATAAATTTGTATTGTTGGTAAATTTTTTATCTAAAAATGTATTGTGGGTATTTTTACTATAAAAATGTATTTTCATATTTCATAGTGTTTTTGTTTTGTTTGGGGATTCAGTATTTACCTATAGCATAGGCCCTAACAGGTGCTACCTCCTCAGGTCAGGGTGGACACCAGGAACGACAGCAGTTAGGTGGTTCCATGCTCCTGAAAACCTCCAATCTCATGATCAGAGGCCTTGCTGCTGGATGTAGTTTATCTTCATACCAAGGACTAATCAACTTTGGACAGTTCATTTAAACAAGTTTTAAATTCAGCTAACTAGGTTTATTTAAATTTTTATTGTGTTTTTTCCAAATTTTCAGTAAGTAATTTTTGTGCATCAGAATCATAATTGTGGATCAACTGTTCAAAGTTTTCTTTCTATTTATGTTTGACCACTTTTGTCGAGGACCGTGTGCATATTTTACGTGTCGTTGAATTAGAAACACGTGTGTAACTCCTGGTAGAATATTAAAAGGTTCAACTACATGAAAATTGGCGGACTTAATTTGTCCAACCAAAGATGAAAGAAGACAGACAAGACAGATATATATATATATATATATATATATATATATATATCAACAAATATGTATTAAATAAATTACAAGGCACATAGACATAACATTTGTGTGGGGGGGAACATTTGTGTTTGTTCTTTGGTGAATGTTCGTACGTACGTGTACGTTTGTAATGTTCATAGCATTTTCCCAGAAATGGGAAACGCTGACCTTCTCAGAGCTTACATCTTGTTGCTGAAATGAAGAAGAAAGAGAGACTTACCTCACCTCCACGCGAGGTGGAATTCGGCACGAGGCCTGAAGGAAAGAAGAGAAAGAGGCAAGAAGTTTCCCAGTATTTATAGTATGGGGAGAGAGAGAGACTCCTGGTGAAATATTAGGGAACTAAGGAGGAGGTAACTCCTCCACTTTCAATGGCCTCTATCATTGTTAGAAACTAATTATTGTTAGTATCACAGACAAGGGATGTTAGCTATTTTAGGAACATTACATTAAACATTTAGCTCCTGATTATAACCTGAGACATTCAAAAGTACCCAATCAAAAACAAACTGAAAACATTTTAACTTTGGACAGATTTTATTTTGATGTTAGTGCAAGAATAGATATTTATGAGGACATTTTTCTATTCTCACCATAACAAGAAAATAAAATTTGGGATAGTTATCAGATTCTATTTAAGAGCAATGAAAATTTGTAACCCTCAATATTTATATGATGAGGAAAAATACATTGAAAATACTTTTAAGTTCCTTCAATAACCTAATTATTTCATATTCAATATGAAACTGAAGGCTTGTAAAATATTTCAAAATAAAAGACTGAACCATTCCAGCAAATCCAACAAATTGAGATACATTACTTTACCTACAACTACAACTGAAATGAATTTATCTAAGATTAACATAAGATTTGTTACAACTACTTCTAAAACAATGAGATTACATACAAAACAAATTAAGCTAAAACTTAAAGAGAGAATTTACTCTATCACCTGTAATAATTCTCACAAGGAATACAGAGGAGAAACCTCTAGAAATTTACATAAAATATTATATGAACACAAAAGAGATTTCTTACAAAACAACACAACACATTCAATGCATTAATTGCTTATTGTAATCAGTTTGACCATAACTTTGATTTAAAAAACGCTGCTTTAATTAAAAGAGAAAGCAATTTACTAAATTAAAAGTGTATAGAAAGTGCTTTGATTACTTGATCATCTGTGTTAAATTTGAGTCCTGGTTCTTACAACATTTCACATTTCTTGACAGATCTTCTAATGATAAAAACAAGGCATAAAGAAACTGAATGAAATCAGCTAGATTATATGTCCAGACATGTCGACAAAAACAAAAAACATTTTTAATTTAAAAATCTAAAATTACAGTTTTTCAACATCTTTAGCATTTCCTATTAGTGCACAATTATAACCAACACTTGTGTTTTATATCTTCTCGTCTCCTTCCTACACATATATAATTCTATCAACAAAAAACATTATTTTAAGCTTGATGAAGACCTTCTAGAGATTTTTTCCATTTTATCATTCATTTGTCTTTTTTATATATATATATATACTTATGTGTGTGCGTGCGTGCGTTCGCATGCAAATATTTACCGTAAACCACCCAAAAAAGAATTAAATATTTTACTATAAAAATGTATTTTCATATTTCATAGTGTTTTTGTTTTGTTTGGGGATTCAGTATTTACCTATAGCATAGGCCCTAACAGGTGCTACCTCCTCAGGTCAGGGTGGACACCAGGAACGACAGCAGTTAGGTGGTTCCATGCTCCTGAAAACCTCCAATCTCATGATCAGAGGCCTTGCTGCTGGATGTAGTTTATCTTCATACCAAGGACTAATCAACTTTGGACAGTTCATTTAAACAAGTTTTAAATTCAGCTAACTAGGTTTATTTAAATTTTTATTGTGTTTTTTCCAAATTTTCAGTAAGTAATTTTTGTGCATCAGAATCATAATTGTGGATCAACTGTTCAAAGTTTTCTTTCTATTTATGTTTGACCACTTTTGTCGAGGACCGTGTGCATATTTTACGTGTCGTTGAATTAGAAACACGTGTGTAACTCCTGGTAGAATATTAAAAGGTTCAACTACATGAAAATTGGCGGACTTAATTTGTCCAACCAAAGATGAAAGAAGACAGACAAGACAGATATATATATATATATATATATATATATATATATATCAACAAATATGTATTAAATAAATTACAAGGCACATAGACATAACATTTGTGTGGGGGGGAACATTTGTGTTTGTTCTTTGGTGAATGTTCGTACGTACGTGTACGTTTGTAATGTTCATAGCATTTTCCCAGAAATGGGAAACGCTGACCTTCTCAGAGCTTACATCTTGTTGCTGAAATGAAGAAGAAAGAGAGACTTACCTCACCTCCACGCGAGGTGGAATTCGGCACGAGGCCTGAAGGAAAGAAGAGAAAGAGGCAAGAAGTTTCCCAGTATTTATAGTATGGGGAGAGAGAGAGACTCCTGGTGAAATATTAGGGAACTAAGGAGGAGGTAACTCCTCCACTTTCAATGGCCTCTATC
This sequence comes from Acanthosepion esculentum, assembly GCA_964036315.1. Classification (NCBI taxonomy): domain Eukaryota; kingdom Metazoa; phylum Mollusca; class Cephalopoda; order Sepiida; family Sepiidae; genus Acanthosepion; species Acanthosepion esculentum. The sequence goes on along the minus strand of OZ038493.1, from coordinate 73,735,017 downwards.
ATTGTTAGAAACTAATTATTGTTAGTATCACAGACAAGGGATGTTAGCTATTTTAGGAACATTACATTAAACATTTAGCTCCTGATTATAACCTGAGACATTCAAAAGTACCCAATCAAAAACAAACTGAAAACATTTTAACTTTGGACAGATTTTATTTTGATGTTAGTGCAAGAATAGATATTTATGAGGACATTTTTCTATTCTCACCATAACAAGAAAATAAAATTTGGGATAGTTATCAGATTCTATTTAAGAGCAATGAAAATTTGTAACCCTCAATATTTATATGATGAGGAAAAATACATTGAAAATACTTTTAAGTTCCTTCAATAACCTAATTATTTCATATTCAATATGAAACTGAAGGCTTGTAAAATATTTCAAAATAAAAGACTGAACCATTCCAGCAAATCCAACAAATTGAGATACATTACTTTACCTACAACTACAACTGAAATGAATTTATCTAAGATTAACATAAGATTTGTTACAACTACTTCTAAAACAATGAGATTACATACAAAACAAATTAAGCTAAAACTTAAAGAGAGAATTTACTCTATCACCTGTAATAATTCTCACAAGGAATACAGAGGAGAAACCTCTAGAAATTTACATAAAATATTATATGAACACAAAAGAGATTTCTTACAAAACAACACAACACATTCAATGCATTAATTGCTTATTGTAATCAGTTTGACCATAACTTTGATTTAAAAAACGCTGCTTTAATTAAAAGAGAAAGCAATTTACTAAATTAAAAGTGTATAGAAAGTGCTTTGATTACTTGATCATCTGTGTTAAATTTGAGTCCTGGTTCTTACAACATTTCACATTTCTTGACAGATCTTCTAATGATAAAAACAAGGCATAAAGAAACTGAATGAAATCAGCTAGATTATATGTCCAGACATGTCGACAAAAACAAAAAACATTTTTAATTTAAAAATCTAAAATTACAGTTTTTCAACATCTTTAGCATTTCCTATTAGTGCACAATTATAACCAACACTTGTGTTTTATATCTTCTCGTCTCCTTCCTACACATATATAATTCTATCAACAAAAAACATTATTTTAAGCTTGATGAAGACCTTCTAGAGATTTTTTCCATTTTATCATTCATTTGTCTTTTTTATATATATATATATACTTATGTGTGTGCGTGCGTGCGTTCGCATGCAAATATTTACCGTAAACCACCCAAAAAAGAATTAAATATGGCTATAAAAAATATGGCGAATTCAAGGGAGGCTACTCTCAAGAAATCTTTATAAGTTACCTCCCTTGAACTAATATCTTAGAATGGCGAATAGATTTACTTTTCTTTAGGCAGAATTGTCTTTGGCATTTAAAACTTTTTTAATTTGCTTTTCATACTTAAATATATTAGGAAAATTTTTTTAAATATTGTCAACATTAATATATTTCTACATAATTTAATTGTTCTATTGGTTCTACTTAAATATATGCTATTTTTTTTTAGCTAACCGAAATTCTACTTCCATCTTATGCCACATTCTGTACAGAGTCAGTGTACTACTTCCTGTTTTTAGATTTTTTTTTTTTTTTTCTTAAGCTTTTCACCCCAAGCAAGGCTGGAAGCCACTAGCACGCAAGGGGTTACAGAAGGTTTGGAGGAAGAGCAGATCGGAGTGGTAGAGGAAAGGATGTGGAGAAAGATAGTGGATCGATCAAGGCAAGGGGGTTACAGAAGATTTGGAGCGAGAGCAGATAGGAATGAAAGGTGAAAGGATGTGGAGAAGGGAAGTGGATAGATCAAGGCAACTGGAGATGTCGATTGATGTTACACTTAAATAGTTGGAGATTATATTTGTCAGGGAAACAGGAATAAGGAAGGGAGTTCCACAGGCGAGAGGTGCAAGACATGAAGCTATTGGAGTAGAAGAGACGTCTACATCTAACAGTTTCAACGGTGAAGGGGTGGGAACAGGATGCCAGCATGGTAGGGCGTTTAAATTCATGAGGCCTGGGAACCAGCGAAAGCAGCTCATCGGAGCAATTACCGTGAAAGTATTTGTAAAAAAGACAGAGCGAGGCAACGGTGCGTCTGTGAGAGAGATGAAATATTTTCATTGACAATCCTGAGTAGGTATCATTCTCTTTATCATTCTTGCTTTTTAATGCTGCACTTAAGTTGTTTTACATTTGACACCTGTGTTTATAAATAAGAAAAGTTAAATAAAAATAATTAAAGTGAATTATATTTCTTGTGTTGTTATTATGATCAATGCTATTGTGAGTTTTGCATAGCAGTTATCAGATACAGAAACGAGATGTTGCAGATTTGAATCAACCCACAACAAAGAAAAATGCAAAAAATGAGTTTAAATATAAAAACTTAAGATATTTTTATTTCGGTGTTTTTTACAACTAAATTTTTCTTAGTGTGCATTAAATGTTCTTACAATCCTTGATTGTAGTTGTTTGTTAAGATGAAAAAAAATGTGATTTCTTTGTGTGTATGTGTGAGAAAGAAGAGGCAAGGGAGAAAGTGAGAAGGAAAGTGTAAGTGTCACATAGTGAGGGAGACAGGTAAATGAGTAAGGACATTTTTTTAAGCCTTGTGTTGTGAACTGTTGCCATATGTTACCATCTGTCATTTCTTCCTCTGATTTGTCTAGAAACTTTGTTTAAATCCCCTTCAAAGGGATCACATATCATGTTTTTTTATTGTTGGTACGAGTGTGACCCATTAGGTGAAAAATGTTAAATATTTATTTTGAAAGGATTAATTTATTAACTAGAAGGATGTGGGGGATTCTCTGACTCAGAAACAATTTTTTTTGTCATTTTATGATTGACAGTCTTTGTGTTTATTTCTGTCTTTCCTCCACAAGTGTCTCCAACTTGTTCACTGCATGATTTTTACTTTAATGGTCCTGTTTCTTTCTTGTTCATATTTTGCTGCTTATAACTAACATCCAAATATTTCCATTTTTTTATCTTTATATTTTTATTTGTCTTTTATTATTTCATTAATTGTTTTTATTTCATTTTCCCTACATGGCTTTGTAACATTTAGATAAAACTGAAACTCTATAAAAGAGCTGTCACCCCTGAATTTGTCACTGATTCCAATTCAGAGATATCTCCTCATTTTTCAGAATGATAAGGGTCACTGTTACTGTATGGAATTGGGTGGAAAAGATTTCTTATTCCTCATTATTGTGTATAAGTGTGTTGCAGAAAAGTCCTTATTTTTAGCTGTTTATTAAGAGGAAAAGAAATATGATTTCTCCACGTGTAGATGTGAGAAAAGGGAGAAATGGAGGAGGAAAGTGTAAGTATCACATAGCGAGGTGAAGAAGAGTAAAAGTGTCACATAGCTTGATGGGGAAGACAGGTGAATGAGTAAGGGAATATATTTGAAGCTGTGCTGTCATCAATATCTGTCTCTTCTCCTTACTAGTTTTGTTTGTCTAGAGCAGTGGTTCCCAATCACTGTGCCGCGGCACATTAGTGTGCCGCGGAATGATTACTGGTGTGCCGCGAAGAGATAATACCTAGAAGCCATTTAATTTCATTTTCTTTAATAAAGACATTCAATTTCTTAATCATGATGACACCGCTCAATTCAAAATCGCCGAATTTCTGGAATCTAAATGTCTCGCGCATACTAATTGGTAAGCGTTATTATGGTTTATATTAGTCATGGGACGATTAATCAGAATATCAGGAGTTTTTCAAAGTATCGGGAATCGGCATCAGAGCTGAATAATTCAGACCCGATTTCGATACCAAAACGATTCCTAAATACACAGGTTGTAAGACAAAAACTTCTAACACAGAACTATACTATGTGAGGTTTTATGTAATGCTCCTAAGACCCAAACATTTTTTACCTTTTCAATTAGGAATCGGAATCGTTAAAAATTTAGGTATTGTTTTATCACCAGTTTATATCGTCTATATATCTCGTTCACAATATTTACAGATTCTTTGTACATATTTTTATTAAATATTTAGGCGTTGTAAATTAAAGTTTTAGTAAGACAAACAAATTAAATATAATAAATTCTTCTTAGATAATATTCTTTGTTTTTATTATTTTATTGCAAAAAAGGCTTTATGAGTGGAAAATATTTATCTTTTGTGATAGATGTGCCATGAAAATTTAAAGAACTCAATAGTGTGCCACCATGTAAAAAAGGTTGGGAACCACTGGTCTAGAGACTTTAATTAAATACTCTTCAAAGAGATCACAAAGCATGTTTTTTATTGTTGGTACAAGTGTGACCCATTAGGCGAAAAATGTTAAATATTTATTTTCAAAGGATTAATTTATTAACTCGAGGGATGTGGGGGATCCTCTGAGTCAGAAACAATTTTTTTGTCATTTGATGATTGACAGTCTTGGTGCTTATTTCTGTCTTCGCTCCACACTAGAATCAGCAAAACAAGTTAAAATTCCAGTCTAGCCTATTGCGTTCAGGCTCACACAAATGTCCTTGATCAAGGAATATATATCCATCTTTTTTCCCTCCAGCTAGGGGTTAAATAGCAAGGTTGGCTTCCCTCTCAGGCCTTTGATGGCAACTGGACTAAGAAAATGAAAACTCTGAATAAAAAACCAAGGAGAAGGAAATGGAAAAATCTCTCAAATATCTTTCTCAAGAATATGTGGTATAATGAAGGAAAGGAATCCATGATTGCCTGTATCCTGAAGGGGCATGGCATCTAAATTAATTAATTGATACTTTCAGAAATTAAACTGAATTTCTTCCCTAAGAGATCATCATAAAATGCATGGAAGCTAAAATATTCTATTAAATTAGAGAGATGATGATGATGATGATGATGGTAGTGGTAGTGATGATGATGATGGTAATGATGATGGTGGTGGTGATGGCAGTGGAGATTATGATGATGATGATAATGATGATGATTGCAGTGGTGATGATGATGATGATGATGGTGGTGGTGGTGGTGGTGGTGGTGATGATGATGATGATGATGATGATGATGATGGCAGTGGTGGTGATGATGATGATGGTGGTGGTGGTGGTGGTGGTGATCTCGGTGTTATTTTGTCTGTTCCTTGCCACATTCAAATATTACAGTTTCATTAAGTGTTGTAACCTAGGGAAGGTTACTGAATAGAATAATCAAACGAAGGTTGGTAATGAATGATAATACTTAGGACAAGAACAACATATACAAAATTCACCAGTGGCACGTAGAAGAAGTAGTCAACTGCTAGAAGTGAGTCAAGTGAATTCCACAATGAATCTCTGACTGCAGACCAACATACAGTATTTACTACTGTATTTATGTGAATGGGGACATACCCATTACCTTTCCGTAGGTATGCTACAACATTAATAATAAAGAAAAGTCTTCTGTTTGTCAGTAAGTACATGTTAAGCTTTCTGGTTAGGAACCTGTGGTATGATTCTTACCTTTTTTAGAAACAGGTTATCATTTGATATTTTTTTTACAGTAAGATAATAGTTTATATGGATAGAAGAGTAAGATAACAGTTAACTCTAGACTTGAACAGGTTGAGATTGTAGTGATCTCTTGGGAGTCTGTAAGTGTGATGCAATGTAAGTAATGTTTCTAAGCAGTCACCCATTTAAGCATTGATTAGGTTTGACACTGCTTAACTTCCACGATCAAACGAGAACTACTGGAGAGAGGATTTTTCAAGGTAGATTTTTTTTTTTTTTACAGAAAAGTTCACCCTGTACAAGGCCTGGGAGCCACTTGAGGTAGAGGGTTACATTAAGGAATAGTTCATATGAATAGAAGAGGGGAAGATAACGGTTAACTCTAGACTTGAACAGGTTGAGATTGTAGTGATCGAGGAAATATCCTCTTGGGAGTCTTTAAGTGTAATGTAATGTAAGTAACATGGCAGGTCCTAACCATGAAGCTTAGATCTGCTGGAACCAAGGAATGTAGTGCATCTGAGCATTTTCCATGGATGTAGTGATAGAGCAGTAACAGGCTCACCACATCCTGCCTGTGAGAAAGAGGTCGGAAGGTGGAAACTATTTTATTAAATTAGAGAGATGATGATGGTGGGAGGGTGCTAATGGTGATGATGATCTCAGTGTTATTTTGTCTGTTCCTTGCCACGTTCAAATATTAAAGAAAAATATTCTGTTTGTCAGTAAGTATATATGTTATGCTTTCTGGTTAGGAACCTGTGGCAAGATTCATAGAAATAGGTTATCATTGATGTTTTTTTGTCTATAAATTTTCAAACTGGTTCTCTCTTCTTTTTATAACGTCCTTAAAATTTTATTTTATGATGGATTTAAAAACCAAAGAAATATAAAAACTGGTTCTATGAATTTGTATAATTTTGTTTGAATAATAAAAGTAATAAAAACTCAAGAGGTATCATTAAGCCATGTTCACCTACGCTGATCATCAGGGTACGCTGATCATCAGGGTACGCTGACGATCAGCGTAGTTGAAACCTAGGTAGGTTTGCCTGGCTCTTTAGGTTCATAGTTAGATTTGCTCTACTTAGTGTGTTGAGCACTTTGCTTAGTTACTTTTGTTTTACTCGTGTTAGAGGGGTTTTTTTTTGGACTCTGAGCTTGGATTCTGGACGATTGTTTTTGCCTCAATTACATGTATTTAGTTCTTTCTTTTGTTATCCCTTATTTTTCCTTGGGTATTGGTTTGTTCATTTACAAGCCAAAACACCTAAGGTTTTTCCAGACATGTATAATTACTTACATTTATAATATTATTATTATTATTATTATATATATATATATATATATATATATATATATATATATATATATATATATATATCATAATTAATTATATATCTTAATTAAGTAATTCATTGATTCTAGAAGAAACCTCAACAGAAAGCAGAAAGCACTGGATGGCCGTTTCGACCTATATTTGGGACTCATCAGCAGTACGCATCCACTACCGAGAATTGAAACCTGGACCATTACGATATGAGGCAAACGTCATACCAACTGTAACTGTACCAACTCATATCGTAATGGTCCAGGTTTAGATAGTATAGTATATAATTTTATACTTGTTTTCTTAAACTGTTTTATTGATTTTCATTTTCCATTTACTTTTTCAGTGAAACTTTATTATTTCTTCATCAAATATTCTTGAAGGGATTATCAGCACGTTTAGAAAATTGGCCAACTTTAGTTCTGGGTGAGTATTACCAAACACAAAAGTCAATCCGTAAATCCTGACTCAATGCACAAATTATCATTCAATCCTATATCAATCCTTACTCAAGCAACCGACTTCATCTAAAACTAGATTTAATCCACAACTTAAAAATCAGTCCTTAATCCTGACTCAATGCACAAATTATCATTCAATCCTATATCAATCCTTACTCAAGCAACCGACTTCATCTAAAACTAGATTTAATCCACAACTTAAAAATCAGTCCTTAATCCTGACTCAATGCACAAATTATCATTCAATCCTATATCAATCCTTACTCAAGCAACCGACTTCATCTAAAACTAGATTTAATCCACAACTTAAAAATCAGTCCTTAATCCTGACTCAATGCACAAATTATCATTCAATCCTATATCAATCCTTACTCAAGCAACCGACTTCATCTAAAACTAGATTTAATCCACAACTTAAAAATCAGTCCTTAATCCTGACTCAATGCACAAATTATCATTCATTCATATCTCAATCCTTACTCAAGCAGCCGATCTCGTCTATAACTTGATTTAATCCATAAATCAAAAATCAGTCGCTAAATCCTGATTCGATGTACAAATTATCATTCAATCATATGTCATTACTCAAGAAACCGATCTCATCTAAAACTTGATTTCATCCAAAAATCAAAAATTAGTCCCTAAATCCTGACTCATTGCACTAATTATCATTCAATCATATCTTAATCCTTACTCAAGCAACCTATCTCATCTGAAACTTGATAAAATCCACAAATCAAAAATCAGTCGCTAAATCCTGACTCAAAGCAGAAATTGACATTCAATCATATCTCAATCCTTACTCAAGCAATGGATCTCATCTGAAACTTGATTTAATCCAGAAATCAAAATCAGCCGCTAAATCCTGACTGAATGCACAAATTATCATTCAACCATATCTCAATCCTTACTCAAGCAACTTATCGCATCTAAAACTTGATTTAATCCACAAATCAAAAATCAGTCCCTAAATCCTGACTCAATTCACAAATTTTCTTTCAATCATATCTCCTTGCTCAAGCAATCGATCTCATCTAAAATGTGATTTAATACACATTAAAAATTAGTCTTTAAATCCTGACTCAATGCACAAATAATCATTCAATCATATCTCTTACACAAGCAAGTTCATCTCATCTAAAACTTGATTTAATCCATAAATCAAAAATCAGTCTCTAAATCCTGACAATTCACAAATTTTCATTCAATCATATCTCAATCCTTATTCAAGCAACCAATGTTATCTGAAACTTGATATAATCCATAAATCACAAATCAGTTCTTAATCTTGACTCAATGCACAAATTATCATTCAATCATCTCTCAATCCTTACTCAAGCAACCAATCTCGTCTATAACTTGATTTAATTCACAAATCAAAAATCAGTCTCTAAATCCTAACTCAATGCACAAATTATCTTTCAATCATATCTCAATCCTTACTCTAGCAACTGATCTCATCTAAAACTTGATTTAATCCACAAATCAAAAATCAGTCCTTAAATATAAAAAGATTATATAATATTATATAATGTTTAATGTACAGATTGTTTAATATTATATATGTAATATATAAGTGATGCTATATTTAATATTATGCAAGCAACATTTAATAAAATGTTTTTATAATGTTATGTAAGTAATGTTTAATAAATAGATTGATTAATATTATACATGTTTAATGTATAGTTTCTGTCATAGTATATATGTAATATACAATGAATTCATTGTATAGTATTATATATATATGTAATGAACAGGTTGTATAATTTTATATAAGTAATCCAGATTTTGTAATAGATTTTGTAATATTATGCAAGTAATATTTAATGAATACATTGTATAATATTTTATGTATTTAATGAATTGATTGAATATTATAAAAGTAATGTTTAATGATATTAATATTATAAAAGTAATGTTTAATGAATAAATTATCATTTGATTTTTACAATGTCCTGTGATTACTGAATAAAATCAAAACATACAATATTTTTCCTATTTTATAAGTACAATTCAGTTAAATAATTGTTTCAATATGACTGTCATTTTTCTGGTATGGCTTCATTAGTATCATATTAAATAGGATAATATAGTGACTAGTAGTTTCTATACTAAAACAGAAAAGATTCTTTAAAATATATTTACTTCAATATCAGTTAACTAAGCAACTATATTTGGTCAATAAATATTTGATATTTTAATTTTAATTTGAATATAAATAACTTTCTCTTGACATCTTGGAAAAAAATAATTAACACTTTAATTTTGTTTTGAGGTTAAAATGTTTTATTCCATTCATTTAACAAGTGATATTTTTTTCTTTTTGTCTTCCCTAAATTTAGGTGACTTATTTGATATCTTACTGCCAATGTTGTGTATCTATCAAGAATATGTACGAAATCACCATTATAGTTTGCAAGTGTTGGCTGAATACAAGCAGAAAGCTGATTTTAACAATTTGCTCAAACGCTATGAAGAGAAACCATTATGTGAGGGCAGAAGTGTGGAAATATTCCTCACGCATCCTATGCATCAGGTAAGGACAATTCTGTCCCTCTTTGTAGATTATACACTTATGTACACTTATATGCAGTGTATAACAGGACACAAACATTACAATGAGAAATGATTATATGGAGAAGTGTAAAAATAGTCTTCAGATACCTTATACATAAGGTAAGTACAATTTCATCTCTCAGTAGAGACTATATATTTTTGTACACTTATAAACAGTGTATAACTGGACACAAACACTGAAGAGAAATGGTTTTGTGGAGGAAGAAGTGTAGAAACATTAATCAAACATGATGTAAGTACAATTTTGTCTAATGATATAGATAATACATTTATGTACACTTATACACAGTGTATAAATTAATACAAAAACTATGAAGAGAAATAGTTATGTCATGGAAGATTAGTAGAAACATTTCTCAAACTTACATAAGGACAATTCTATCTCCCAATATAGATTACACACTTATGTACACTTATAAACAGTGTATAGCTGGATATAAACATCATGAAGAGAAATGATTATATCTTGAAGAAGTGTATATAGCTTTCTTGTGCCTTTCCTTTAAATAATTTCATGCTAATTCTTCTTTTCACTATGGTACATAGACTTTATGAATTTAAGTGCAGTACTAGATTGGTGGCAAGGTCTCATCATTTTACAGTTGAAATGGCTAGATATAACCGTAAGTTCTATGCTAACAGTTTCTTCTCTCGCATAAGATTCACTTATTGGCGTCTCGGCTTCAGTCACTTTCCTACCACCATAATGTAGCTTTCCTGTGCCTTTCCTTTAAATAATTTCATGCTAATTCTTCTTTTCACTATGGTACATAGACTTTATGAATTTAAGTGCAGTACTAGATTGGTGGCAAGGTCTCATCATTTTACAGTTGGAATGGCTAGATGTAACCGTAAGTTCTATGCTAACAGTTTCTTCTCTCGCATAAGATTCACTTATTGGCGTCTCGGCTTCAGTCACTTTACTACCACCATAATGTAGCTTTCCTGTGCCTTTCCTTTAAATAATTTCATGCTAATTCTTCTTTTCACTATGGTACATAGACTTTATGAATTTAAGTGCAGTACTAGATTGGTGGCAAGGTCTCATCATTTTACAGTTGGAATGGCTAGATGTAACCGTAAGTTCTATGCTAACAGTTTCTTCTCTCGCATAAGATTCACTTATTGGCGTCTCGCCTTCAGTCACTTTCCTACCACCATAATGTAGCTTTCCTGTGCCTTTCCTTTAAATAATTTCATGCTAATTCTTCTTTTCACTATGGTACATAGACTTTATGAATTTAAGTGCAGTACTAGATTGGTGGCAAGGTCTCATCATTTTACAGTTGGAATGGCTAGATGTAACCGTAAGTTCTATGCTAACGGTTTCTTCTCTCGCATAAGATTCACTTATTGGCGTCTCGGCTTCAGTCACTTTCCTACCACCATAATGTAGCTTTCCTGTGCCTTTCCTTTAAATAATTTCATGCTAATTCTTCTTTTCACTATGGTACATAGACTTTATGAATTTAAGTGCAGTACTAGATTGGTGGCAAGGTCTCATCATTTTACAGTTGGAATGGCTAGATGTAACCGTAAGTTCTATGCTAACAGTTTCTTCTCTCGCATAAGATTCACTTATAGGCGTCTCGGCTTCAGTCACTTTCCTACCACCATAATGTAGCTTTCCTGTGCCTTTCCTTTAAATAATTTCATGCTAATTCTTCTTTTCACTATGGTACATAGACTTTATGAATTTAAGTGCAGTACTAGATTGGTGGCAAGGTCTCATCATTTTACAGTTGAAATGGCCAGATGTAACCGTAAGTTCTATGCTAACAGTTTCTTCTCTCGCATAAGATTCACTTATTGGCGTCTCAGCTTCAGTCACTTTCCTACCACCATAATGTAGCTTTCCTGTGCCTTTCCTTTAAATAATTTCATGCTAATTCTTCTTTTCACTATGGTACATAGACTTTATGAATTTAAGTGCAGTACTAGATTGGTGGCAATGTCTCATCATTTTACAGTTGAAATGGCCAGATGTAACCGTAAGTTCTATGCTAACAGTTTCTTCTCTCGCATAAGATTCACTTATTGGCGTCTCGCCTTTAGTCACTTTCCTACCACCATAATGTAGCTTCCCTGTGCCTTTCCTTTAAATAATTTCATGCTAATTCTTCTTTTCACTATGGTACATAGACTTTATGAATTTAAGTGCAGTACTAGATTGGTGGCAAGGTCTCATCATTTTACACTTGAAATGGCTAGATGTAACCGTAAGTTCTATGCTAACAGTTTCTTCTCTCGCATAAGATTCACTTATTGGCGTCTCGCCTTCAGTCACTTTCCTACCACCATAATGTAGCTTCCCTGTGCCTTTCCTTTAAATAATTTCATGCTAATTCTTCTTTTCACTATGGTACATAGACTTTATGAATTTAAGTGCAGTACTAGATTGGTGGCAAGGTCTCATCATTTTACACTTGAAATGGCTAGATGTAACCGTAAGTTCTATGCTAACAGTTTCTTCTCTCGCATAAGATTCACTTATTGGCGTCTCGGCTTCAGTCACTTTCCTACCACCATAATGTAGCTTTCCTGTGCCTTTCCTTTAAATAATTTCATGCTAATTCTTCTTTTCACTATGGTACATAGACTTTATGAATTTAAGTGCAGTACTAGATTGGTGGCAATGTCTCATCATTTTACAGTTGAAATGGCCAGATGTAACCGTAAGTTCTATGCTAACAGTTTCTTCTCTCGCATAAGATTCACTTATTGGCGTCTCGCCTTTAGTCACTTTCCTACCACCATAATGTAGCTTCCCTGTGCCTTTCCTTTAAATAATTTCATGCTAATTCTTCTTTTCACTATGGTACATAGACTTTATGAATTTAAGTGCAGTACTAGATTGGTGGCAAGGTCTCATCATTTTACAGTTGAAATGGCCAGATGTAACCGTAAGTTCTATGCTAACAGTTTCTTCTCTCGCATAAGATTCACTTATTGGCGTCTCGGCTTCAGTCACTTTCCTACCACCATAATGTAGCTTTCCTGTGCCTTTCCTTTAAATAATTTCATGCTAATTCTTCTTTTCACTATGGTACATAGACTTTATGAATTTAAGTGCAGTACTAGATTGGTGGCAAGGTCTCATCATTTTACACTTGAAATGGCTAGATGTAACCGTAAGTTCTATGCTAACAGTTTCTTCTCTCGCATAAGATTCACTTATTGGCGTCTCGCCTTCAGTCACTTTCCTACCACCATAATGTAGCTTCCCTGTGCCTTTCCTTTAAATAATTTCATGCTAATTCTTCTTTTCACTATGGTACATAGACTTTATGAATTTAAGTGCAGTACTAGATTGGTGGCAAGGTCTCATCATTTTACACTTGAAATGGCTAGATGTAACCGTAAGTTCTATGCTAACAGTTTCTTCTCTCGCATAAGATTCACTTATTGGCGTCTCGGCTTCAGTCACTTTCCTACCACCATAATGTAGCTTTCCTGTGCCTTTCCTTTAAATAATTTCATGCTAATTCTTCTTTTCACTATGGTACATAGACTTTATGAATTTAAGTGCAGTACTAGATTGGTGGCAATGTCTCATCATTTTACAGTTGAAATGGCCAGATGTAACCGTAAGTTCTATGCTAACAGTTTCTTCTCTCGCATAAGATTCACTTATTGGCGTCTCGCCTTTAGTCACTTTCCTACCACCATAATGTAGCTTCCCTGTGCCTTTCCTTTAAATAATTTCATGCTAATTCTTCTTTTCACTATGGTACATAGACTTTATGAATTTAAGTGCAGTACTAGATTGGTGGCAAGGTCTCATCATTTTACACTTGAAATGGCTAGATGTAACCGTAAGTTCTATGCTAACAGTTTCTTCTCTCGCATAAGATTCACTTATTGGCGTCTCGCCTTCAGTCACTTTCCTACCACCATAATGTAGCTTCCCTGTGCCTTTCCTTTAAATAATTTCATGCTAATTCTTCTTTTCACTATGGTACATAGACTTTATGAATTTAAGTGCAGTACTAGATTGGTGGCAAGGTCTCATCATTTTACACTTGAAATGGCTAGATGTAACCGTAAGTTCTATGCTAACAGTTTCTTCTCTCGCATAAGATTCACTTATTGGCGTCTCGCCTTCAGTCACTTTCCTACCACCATAATGTAGCTTTCCTGTGCCTTTCCTTTAAATAATTTCATGCTAATTCTTCTTTTCACTATGGTACATAGACTTTATGAATTTAAGTGCAGTACTAGATTGGTGGCAATGTCTCATCATTTTACAGTTGAAATGGCCAGATGTAACCGTAAGTTCTATGCTAACAGTTTCTTCTCTCGCATAAGATTCACTTATTGGCGTCTCGCCTTTAGTCACTTTCCTACCACCATAATGTAGCTTCCCTGTGCCTTTCCTTTAAATAATTTCATGCTAATTCTTCTTTTCACTATGGTACATAGACTTTATGAATTTAAGTGCAGTACTAGATTGGTGGCAAGGTGTCATCATTTTACAGTTGAAATGGCTAGATGTAACCGTAAGTTCTATGCTAACAGTTTCTTCTCTCGCATAAGATTCACTTATTGGCGTCTCGCCTTCAGTCACTTTCCTACCACCATAATGTAGCTTCCCTGTGCCTTTCCTTTAAATAATTTCATGCTAATTCTTCTTTTCACTATGGTACATAGACTTTATGAATTTAAGTGCAGTACTAGATTGGTGGCAAGGTCTCATCATTTTACACTTGAAATGGCTAGATGTAACCGTAAGTTCTATGCTAACAGTTTCTTCTCTCGCATAAGATTCACTTATTGGCGTCTCGGCTTCAGTCACTTTCCTACCACCATAATGTAGCTTTCCTGTGCCTTTCCTTTAAATAATTTCATGCTAATTCTTCTTTTCACTATGGTACATAGACTTTATGAATTTAAGTGCAGTACTAGATTGGTGGCAAGGTCTCATCATTTTACAGTTGGAATGGCTAGATGTAACCGTAAGTTCTATGCTAACAGTTTCTTCTCTCGCATAAGATTCACTTATTGGCGTCTCGCCTTCAGTCACTTTCCTACCACCATAATGTAGCTTTCCTGTGCCTTTCCTTTAAATAATTTCATGCTAATTCTTCTTTTCACTATGGTACATAGACTTTATGAATTTAAGTGCAGTACTAGATTGGTGGCAAGGTCTCATCATTTTACAGTTGGAATGGCTAGATGTAACCGTAAGTTCTATGCTAACAGTTTCTTCTCTCGCATAAGATTCACTTATTGGCGTCTCGCCTTCAGTCACTTTCCTACCACCATAATGTAGCTTTCCTGTGCCTTTCCTTTAAATAATTTCATGCTAATTCTTCTTTTCACTATGGTACATAGACTTTATGAATTTAAGTGCAGTACTAGATTGGTGGCAAGGTCTCATCATTTTACAGTTGGAATGGCTAGATGTAACCGTAAGTTCTATGCTAACGGTTTCTTCTCTCGCATAAGATTCACTTATTGGCGTCTCGGCTTCAGTCACTTTCCTACCACCATAATGTAGCTTTCCTGTGCCTTTCCTTTAAATAATTTCATGCTAATTCTTCTTTTCACTATGGTACATAGACTTTATGAATTTAAGTGCAGTACTAGATTGGTGGCAAGGTCTCATCATTTTACAGTTGGAATGGCTAGATGTAACCGTAAGTTCTATGCTAACAGTTTCTTCTCTCGCATAAGATTCACTTATAGGCGTCTCGGCTTCAGTCACTTTCCTACCACCATAATGTAGCTTTCCTGTGCCTTTCCTTTAAATAATTTCATGCTAATTCTTCTTTTCACTATGGTACATAGACTTTATGAATTTAAGTGCAGTACTAGATTGGTGGCAAGGTCTCATCATTTTACAGTTGAAATGGCCAGATGTAACCGTAAGTTCTATGCTAACAGTTTCTTCTCTCGCATAAGATTCACTTATTGGCGTCTCAGCTTCAGTCACTTTCCTACCACCATAATGTAGCTTTCCTGTGCCTTTCCTTTAAATAATTTCATGCTAATTCTTCTTTTCACTATGGTACATAGACTTTATGAATTTAAGTGCAGTACTAGATTGGTGGCAATGTCTCATCATTTTACAGTTGAAATGGCCAGATGTAACCGTAAGTTCTATGCTAACAGTTTCTTCTCTCGCATAAGATTCACTTATTGGCGTCTCGGCTTCAGTCACTTTCCTACCACCATAATGTAGCTTTCCTGTGCCTTTCCTTTAAATAATTTCATGCTAATTCTCCTTTTCACTATGGTACATAGACTTTATGAATTTAAGCGCAGTACTAGATTGGTGGCAAGGTCTCATCATTTTACAGTTGAAATGGCTAGATGTAACCGTAAGTTCTATGCTAACAGTTTCTTCTCTCGCATAAGATTCACTTATTGGCGTCTCGGCTTCAGTCACTTTCCTACCACCATAATGTAGCTTTCCTGTGCCTTTCCTTTAAATAATTTCATGCTAATTCTCCTTTTCACTATGGTACATA
The DNA here is from genome assembly GCA_964036315.1 of Acanthosepion esculentum. Lineage (NCBI taxonomy): Eukaryota > Metazoa > Mollusca > Cephalopoda > Sepiida > Sepiidae > Acanthosepion > Acanthosepion esculentum. Next base: position 73,718,753 of record OZ038493.1, on the reverse strand, counting down.
GACTTTATGAATTTAAGCGCAGTACTAGATTGGTGGCAAGGTCTCATCATTTTACAGTTGAAATGGCCAGATGTAACCGTAAGTTCTATGCTAACAGTTTCTTCTCTCGCATAAGATTCACTTATTGGCGTCTCGGCTTCAGTCACTTTCCTACCACCATAATGTAGCTTTCCTCTGGCTTTCCTTTAAATAATTTCATGCTAATTCTTCTTTTCACTATGGTACCAAGACTTTATGAATTTAAGTGCAGTACTAGATTGGTGGCAAGGTCTCATCATTTTACAGTTGAAATGGCCAGAGGTAACCGTAAGTTCTATGCTAACAGTTTCTTCTCTCGCATAAGATTCACTTATTGGCGTCTCGGCTTCAGTCACTTTCCTACCACCATAATGTAGCTTTCCTGTGCCTTTCCTTTAAATAATTTCATGCTAATTCTTCTTTTCACTATGGTACATAGACTTTATGAATTTAAGTGCAGTACTAGATTGGTGGCAAGGTCTCATCATTTTACAGTTGGAATGGCTAGATGTAACCGTAAGTTCTATGCTAACAGTTTCTTCTCTCGCATAAGATTCACTTATTGGCGTCTCGCCTTCAGTCACTTTCCTACCACCATAATGTAGCTTTCCTGTGCCTTTCCTTTAAATAATTTCATGCTAATTCTTCTTTTCACTATGGTACATAGACTTTATGAATTTAAGTGCAGTACTAGATTGGTGGCAAGGTCTCATCATTTTACAGTTGGAATGGCTAGATGTAACCGTAAGTTCTATGCTAACAGTTTCTTCTCTCGCATAAGATTCACTTATTGGCGTCTCGCCTTCAGTCACTTTCCTACCACCATAATGTAGCTTTCCTGTGCCTTTCCTTTAAATAATTTCATGCTAATTCTTCTTTTCACTATGGTACATAGACTTTATGAATTTAAGTGCAGTACTAGATTGGTGGCAAGGTCTCATCATTTTACAGTTGGAATGGCTAGATGTAACCGTAAGTTCTATGCTAACGGTTTCTTCTCTCGCATAAGATTCACTTATTGGCGTCTCGGCTTCAGTCACTTTCCTACCACCATAATGTAGCTTTCCTGTGCCTTTCCTTTAAATAATTTCATGCTAATTCTTCTTTTCACTATGGTACATAGACTTTATGAATTTAAGTGCAGTACTAGATTGGTGGCAAGGTCTCATCATTTTACAGTTGGAATGGCTAGATGTAACCGTAAGTTCTATGCTAACAGTTTCTTCTCTCGCATAAGATTCACTTATAGGCGTCTCGGCTTCAGTCACTTTCCTACCACCATAATGTAGCTTTCCTGTGCCTTTCCTTTAAATAATTTCATGCTAATTCTTCTTTTCACTATGGTACATAGACTTTATGAATTTAAGTGCAGTACTAGATTGGTGGCAAGGTCTCATCATTTTACAGTTGAAATGGCCAGATGTAACCGTAAGTTCTATGCTAACAGTTTCTTCTCTCGCATAAGATTCACTTATTGGCGTCTCAGCTTCAGTCACTTTCCTACCACCATAATGTAGCTTTCCTGTGCCTTTCCTTTAAATAATTTCATGCTAATTCTTCTTTTCACTATGGTACATAGACTTTATGAATTTAAGTGCAGTACTAGATTGGTGGCAATGTCTCATCATTTTACAGTTGAAATGGCCAGATGTAACCGTAAGTTCTATGCTAACAGTTTCTTCTCTCGCATAAGATTCACTTATTGGCGTCTCGGCTTCAGTCACTTTCCTACCACCATAATGTAGCTTTCCTGTGCCTTTCCTTTAAATAATTTCATGCTAATTCTCCTTTTCACTATGGTACATAGACTTTATGAATTTAAGCGCAGTACTAGATTGGTGGCAAGGTCTCATCATTTTACAGTTGAAATGGCTAGATGTAACCGTAAGTTCTATGCTAACAGTTTCTTCTCTCGCATAAGATTCACTTATTGGCGTCTCGGCTTCAGTCACTTTCCTACCACCATAATGTAGCTTTCCTGTGCCTTTCCTTTAAATAATTTCATGCTAATTCTCCTTTTCACTATGGTACATAGACTTTATGAATTTAAGCGCAGTACTAGATTGGTGGCAAGGTCTCATCATTTTACAGTTGAAATGGCCAGATGTAACCGTAAGTTCTATGCTAACAGTTTCTTCTCTCGCATAAGATTCACTTATTGGCGTCTCGGCTTCAGTCACTTTCCTACCACCATAATGTAGCTTTCCTCTGGCTTTCCTTTAAATAATTTCATGCTAATTCTTCTTTTCACTATGGTACCAAGACTTTATGAATTTAAGTGCAGTACTAGATTGGTGGCAAGGTCTCATCATTTTACAGTTGAAATGGCCAGAGGTAACCGTAAGTTCTATGCTAACAGTTTCTTCTCTCGCATAAGATTCACTTATTGGCGTCTCGGCTTCAGTCACTTTCCTACCACCATAATGTAGCTTTCCTGTGCCTTTCCTTTAAATAATTTCATGCTAATTCTCCTTTTCACTATGGTACATAGACTTTATGAATTTAAGCGCAGTACTAGATTGGTGGCAAGGTCTCATCATTTTACAGTTGAAATGTCTAGATGTAACCGTAAGTTCTATGCTAACAGTTTCTTCTCTCGCATAAGATACACCTATTGGCGTCTCGGCTTCAGTCACTTTCCTACCACCATAATGTAGCTTTCCTGTGCCTTTCCTTTAAATAATTTCATGCTAATTCTCCTTTTCACTATGGTACATAGACTTTATGAATTTAAGCGCAGTACTAGATTGGTGGCAAGGTCTCATCATTTTACAGTTGGAATGGCTAGATGTAACCGTAAGTTCTATGCTAAAAGTTTCTTCTCTCGCATAAGATTCACTTATTGGCGTCTCGGCTTCAGTCACTTTCCTACCACCATAATGTAGCTTTCCTGTGCCTTTCCTTTAAATAATTTCATGCTAATTCTCCTTTTCACTATGGTACATAGACTTTATGAATTTAAGCGCAGTACTAGATTGGTGGCAAGGTCTCATCATTTTACAGTTGAAATGGCTAGATGTAACCGTAAGTTCTATGCTAACAGTTTCTTCTCTCGCATAAGATTCACTTATTGGCGTCTCGGCTTCAGTCACTTTCCTACCAACATAATGTAGCTTTCCTGTGCCTTTCCTTTAAATAATTTCATGCTAATTCTCCTTTTCACTATGGTACATAGACTTTATGAATTTAAGCGCAGTACTAGATTGGTGGCAAGGTCTCATCATTTTACAGTTGAAATGGCTAGATGTAACCGTAAGTTCTATGCTAACAGTTTCTTCTCTCGCATAAGATTCACTTATTGGCGTCTCGGCTTCAGTCACTTTCCTACCACCATAATGTAGCTTTCCTGTGCCTTTCCTTTAAATAATTTCATGCTAATTCTCCTTTTCACTATGGTACATAGACTTTATGAATTTAAGCGCAGTACTAGATTGGTGGCAAGGTCTCATCATTTTACAGTTGAAATGGCTAGATGTAACCGTAAGTTCTATGCTAACAGTTTCTTCTCTCGCATAAGATTCACTTATTGGCGTCTCGGCTTCTGTCACTTTCCTACCACCATAATGTAGCTTTCCTGTGCCTTTCCTTTAAATAATTTCATGCTAATTCTTCTTTACACTATGGTACATAGACTTTATGAATTTAAGTGCAGTACTAGATTGGTGGCAAGGTCTCATCATTTTACAGTTGAAATGGCTAGATGTAACCGTAAGTTCTATGCTAACACTTTCTTCTCTCGCATAAGATTCACTTATTGGCGTCTCGTCTTCAGTCACTTTCCTACCACCATAATGTAGCTTTCCTGTGCCTTTCCTTTAAATAATTTCATGCTAATTCTTCTTTTCACTATGGTACATAGACTTTATGAATTTAAGCGCAGTACTAGATTGGTGGCAAGGTCTCATCATTTTACAGTTGAAATGGCTAGATGTAACCGTAAGTTCTATGCTAACAGTTTCTTCTCTCGCATAAGATTCACTTATTGGCGTCTCGGCTTCTGTCACTTTCCTACCACCATAATGTAGCTTTCCTGTGCCTTTCCTTTAAATAATTTCATGCTAATTCTTCTTTACACTATGGTACATAGACTTTATGAATTTAAGTGCAGTACTAGATTGGTGGCAAGGTCTCATCATTTTACAGTTGAAATGGCTAGATGTAACCGTAAGTTCTATGCTAACACTTTCTTCTCTCGCATAAGATTCACTTATTGGCGTCTCGTCTTCAGTCACTTTCCTACCACCATAATGTAGCTTTCCTGTGCCTTTCCTTTAAATAATTTCATGCTAATTCTTCTTTTCACTATGGTACATAGACTTCATGAATTTAAGCGCAGTACTAGATTGGTGGCAAGGTCTCATCATTTTACAGTTGAAATGGCTAGATGTAACCGTAAGTTCTATGCTAACAGTTTCTTCTCTCGCATAAGATTCACTTATTGGCGTCTCGGCTTCTGTCACTTTCCTACCACCATAATGTAGCTTTCCTGTGCCTTTCCTTTAAATAATTTCATGCTAATTCTTCTTTACACTATGGTACATAGACTTTATGAATTTAAGTGCAGTACTAGATTGGTGGCAAGGTCTCATCATTTTACAGTTGAAATGGCTAGATGTAACCGTAAGTTCTATGCTAACACTTTCTTCTCTCGCATAAGATTCACTTATTGGCGTCTCGTCTTCAGTCACTTTCCTACCACCATAATGTAGCTTTCCTGTGCCTTTCCTTTAAATAATTTCATGCTAATTCTTCTTTTCACTATGGTACATAGACTTTATGAATTTAAGCGCAGTACTAGATTGGTGGCAAGGTCTCATCATTTTACAGTTGAAATGGCTAGATGTAACCGTAAGTTCTATGCTAACAGTTTCTTCTCTCGCATAAGATTCACTTATTGGCGTCTCGGCTTCTGTCACTTTCCTACCACCATAATGTAGCTTTCCTGTGCCTTTCCTTTAAATAATTTCATGCTAATTCTTCTTTACACTATGGTACATAGACTTTATGAATTTAAGTGCAGTACTAGATTGGTGGCAAGGTCTCATCATTTTACAGTTGAAATGGCTAGATGTAACCGTAAGTTCTATGCTAACAGTTTCTTCTCTTGCATAAGATTCACTTATTGGCGTCTTGGCTTCAGTCACTTTCCTACCACCATAATGTAGCTTTCCTGTGCCTTTCCTTTAAATAATTTCATGCTAATTCTTCTTTTCACTATGGTACATAGACTTTATGAATTTAAGTGCAGTACTTGATTGGTGGCAAGGTCTCATCATTTTACACTTGAAAGGGCTAGATGTAACCGTAAGTTCTATGCTAACAGTTTCTTCTCTCGCATAAGATTCACTTATTGGCGTCTCGGCTTCAGTCACTTTCCTACCACCATAATGTAGCTTTCCTGTGCCTTTCCTTTAAATAATTTCATGCTAATTCTTCTTTTCACTATGGTACATAGACTTTATGAATTTAAGTGCAGTACTAGATTGGTGGCAAGGTCTCATCATTATACAGTTGAAATGGCTAGATGTAACCGTAAGTTCTATGCTAACAGTTTCTTCTCTCGCATAAGATTCACTTATTGGCGTCTCGGCTTCAGTCACTTTCCTACCACCATAATGTAGCTTTCCTCTGCCTTTCCTTTAAATAATTTCATGCTAATTCTTCTTTTCACTATGGTACATAGACTTTATGAATTTAAGTGCAGTACTAGATTGGTGACAAGGTCTCATCATTTTACAGTTGAAATGGCTAGATGTAACCGTAAGTTCTATGCTAACAGTTTCTTCTCTCGCATAAGATTCACTTATTGGCGTCTCGCCTTCAGTCACTTTCCTACCACCATAATGTAGCTTTCCTGTGCCTTTCCTTTAAATAATTTCATGCTAATTCTTCTTTTCACTATGGTACATAGACTTTATGAATTTAAGTGCAGTACTAGATTGGTGGCAAGGTCTCATCATTTTACAGTTGAAATGGCTAGATGTAACCGTAAGTTCTATGCTAACAGTTTCTTCTCCGCATAAGATTCACTTATTGGCGTCTCGGCTTCAGTCACTTTCCTACCACCATAATGTAGCTTTCCTGTGCCTTTCCTTTAAATAATTTCATGCTAATTCTTCTTTTCACTATGGTACATAGACTTTATGAATTTAAGTGCAGTACTAGATTGGTGGCAAGGTCTCATCATTTTACACTTGAAATGGCTAGATGTAACCGTAAGTTCTATGCTAACAGTTTCTTCTCTCGCATAAGATTCGCTTATTGGCGTCTCGGCTTCAGTCACTTTCCTACCACCATAATGTAGCTTTCCTCTGCCTTTCCTTTAAATAATTTCATGCTAATTCTTCTTTTCACTATGGTACATAGACTTTATGAA
>OZ038493.1:73679859-73707359 GCA_964036315.1 Acanthosepion esculentum | reverse complement strand
TTTTGATGACATGAGTTCTTTAAAAAAATAAAAAAAAATAGGAAAGAACGACTTTGATCATTTTTTTCTTTTTTTTTATCAAAACAAATCTGTTGAATATTATTTATTTACGTACGTGTGTCTCTAAAAATTACTGTCCTCGAAGACAATTGTCATTCTTTTTTGTCTTCCTTGATCTTATAAAGCAAAAAATTATATATTTTTTTAACGATTTCATTTCATCTTTCTTTTTTCTTATGATGCAATCATTTTTTTTTCTTTTTTTTTCTTTTTTTTTTTTTTTCCTCAAAAAATGTCTGGGTAAATTTTTAACCTTGAAAATTGATTTAAAAAAAATTTACCAATATGTCCGTTGTTGAGCCTTGATAAAGATGTAGAAACAAAATAAATTAAAAAGAAACAAAACAAAAAAAATACTGATCAATTATTTTAAAACAAATAACTCAAGTCATTGCTGATTAGAAAGACACACACACACACACAAGGTACGACGTATATATACGCCGTATTATAAACTAAGAAAAAAAAACACATACTTACACACACCTGTGTGCAGGTATTCAGTCTGGATATATATAAAAAAAAGACATACATACACCACACAATGACACACACACACAAATAATAAATACGGCGTATATATATCTTTGTATATAATTAATTTATTTTATATATCATAACTTTATGACATAGCAATATACATCCTTTCTTTTTACACACACGCACTCACACACATTTCTTGGGATAAATTTAAAAAGCAAACACGCAGTATATCTTTATCTTTATTACAAATACTTGCATATAATCACACACACACACACACACACATACACAACACACACACACACACACAAATACAAAAACAAACAAACAAACAATAATACGGCGTAGTCTTCATCATATACATCCGTTATTTTTTTTACACAGGCACCTTGCGTACATACACATTGGGACAAACGATAATACGACGTATATATTGTTTTAAATTTTACTTATTTTTACTACTCTATGTGCCTACCATGTGTTTGTAAGAGCCTTTTTCTTTTACAAACACATACATAGCGCATTGATCGGTTATCGGCGTGAAAAGTACGAGAAATGGACGAGCCGAGTTCAAATCCTGCCGGTCGTGTCTTCTTGGGAAAGGCATAAAATCCATTTCTGCTTTCTCCCCCCGCCCCCACCCCCACCAACTATGGGTTTGTGAAAATAAATTAATTTTTAAGAATATCATTATATAAACTGGGTTCCATCGCCTTGGATGGCAGCAAGTCTTGGAGAAAGCAACAGGAAACCACTCCACCACACTATCTTTCGAAATAAACCGTGGCAATTCACAAATTGTAGAAGAACAAAAAGAATAGACAGGTATCTGTGGAGAGCCATAATCGCCTACGTCCTGAAGCTGAATGGACATGTTATTAAAAACAAAAACTTACTCGAGCGCGCGCGCGCACACACACACACACACACACACACATACACACATATACACGCGTATATACGCGCACAATGGGACAAAAACAATAATACGGCGTATATTTTTAATTTTTGATGTCTCATTTTTGATGTCCCAATATTAATTCATAGGAGGTGCATTGCCGTGAAATTTTCCTAGACAATGTTGTGAGGTGAAAAAAAATGGTTTGGCGCCATTCTCTCTCTAACTAAAAATTATATAGAAAGAAAGACTAAAAAAGAGTCAAGTCAACACTTGTATTTTTCGAGACTGCGATTTTTTGGCGGGGGGAGGGGTTATTGAATAAACAAAAAATAATGACAATGAATAAATTTGAGAAGGACAACTACTCTTACTATTTATTATTTTACGGTCATACATTTGCACACACGCACACATACACACATACACCACGCAATGAAAGAATTACTTCAAAAGATACGGCGTATATACAGACTTACTCTTACGCACTTAGCGGGCAGTTCTGACACATACGTAATTTGACAAGCCACCCACCTACTCACACTCATATACTAACATACACTCACTGACTCTTCTTTCTGTTTCATTCTTTTCCTTTATCTTACTTAGTCTTTCCTTATCGTACACTTACACAAAAAGCTAAGCTCTCAGATATTGGCGACCATGGCTTTCCACAGCTTCCTGATTTTTGTTGCCCTGTACAATACATTTTTAGTATTCCTCTTTCTTTTTTTTTTTGAGCAATTATTCCTCCATCCATTTGTCAAGAAGTTTACTCAATGATTATATCTGCTTCTCTTGCTTTCTTTGTTTTCCTGTGAGTGTTAAATTCTCCAAGACTGCTTTCCTCATTATGTATCCCAGACATTTTCACCATTTCTTTTTTATTGCAGTTCTTATTATAATTTTTTTTTGTTTTATGCTCTGTCCATAATATATTAACAACATTCTTCTTTTATAGAATTATATTGTCCATTATTCACATCTGCAGAAGAGATGAAATAGTGCATAGAAATCCAGCACGCTTTGCTCTGTTTTCAGTATTTTTTGATCCAATTAATTACTCTGTTTTTGGAAAGCCTTTTTGCTATTCCTATTTGGCTTCGAACTTCATTGTTACACTTTCCATCATTTGTTAGTACACTGCTCAGTTAGTTGGATTTTCACATCTGCTTGATCCTGGCATCCCCAATATGTAACACACACCTTGTGCTGCCCTTTTACTCACAACTATGTAAGTACATATATTAACACAGTCTTTATTTACAGAAGGTACATATTACACAACAAGACTGTTATTTGGCAATATGCTGTCTGACCACCCACACATATTTTTGCTTCATTCTAAACACTTTTTAAGTAAAATTTAAAATATTTCTCTACAAGACAGACAAGTTGAATTATATTTCAAGATCTCATTTTCTGTGAAACATCTGACAAAGTAAAAAACGACGTTGTTGCAAAAGTCTACTTATTTTTATTTTTTGTTAACCTGTTCCTCTGAAGTTAGGAATTGACAGATTAATGATTGGCAAATTTCAATGAACTAGGGGCCATTCCTTATTTTGGAATCAAAAGTTGCAACAATTGTCTATTAAGCATTGTGGAAAAAAATCAGTCATTGCCGCAGTTTCAGTTATCTGTTTAAGATGAAGAAGAAAAGTTATTTTATAACAGAAGTGATTAGATTAAACATGCTTAGTGTAGGAACCACTTACGATAAACATCAGATGTTTGAGTGGTGCAAGACATAAACAAAATTTACATACGTTTTTGATGTCATGTACACATTTTGTTACAAAAGATTTTATGCAAATATTAGGTACTGTTGATTTTACAACTCTAAACAGTTTTCAAGAGAAAACACTGAATTACCTCCCTTATATTTCTTTGATTTGCCTCATATTGAAATTTTAGTCATTTTTAGGTGATTGTTTATATAATTCCAAAATTATTTATCACCAAGAACATTTTGCAGATCCACATAATAGAAATATACACTCCAAAAGGATAGAATATTTGTGGAAATACTACAAGAATTTATAAAACCAAAATGGTACTATTGGAGAATTATTCTGATTCTCTCTCTCTCTCTTTCTCTCTCTCTCTCTATATATATATATGTGTGTGTGTGTGTGTGTTTTTAACCATTTTACCCCAAGCAAGCCACTAAGATGCAAGAGGTTATTGAGTGTTAGATAATATGAAAAAAACTACTATTATGGAGAGAGGACAATAAATGAACAAGAATTAAGAAGACAGGAGATAATGATTGACATTGCATTTACATTTTTGAAGATCAAAGTTGACTGGGAAGCAAGAATCCAGAAGAGAGTTGAACAAATGAGTAGTGTGATAGAAGAAACTGTTAGCATCAAATGTGCAGTTATATCTCACCATTTCAACTGTAAAATAATGAGACCTAGCTGCCAATCTAGTACTGCACTTAAGTTCATGAAGTCAAGGTTTAAAAGAGTAAAAAAAATGAGAAGAAAATCGAGCAATGAACGGCTACCTCCCCAGCTCTTACAGTTTACATCTAGTCAATGGTAAAATGATGTGACCTAACTACATTTAAATTCATAAGGTCTAGGTTGGATGCCAGCAAAATGTTTCCAAAAATCCTGGGATTTTTTCTTGCTTCTCTCAACATATCAGCTTCAAATATCATCAGATCTAAATTTAAATATATAACTGAATTTTCTTCCCAGTGATTCAATTTTATTACAGTTTTCATTTATAGAAGAAATAGTTAAAATAATTTTTTTATTTTTTTTTATTGTTCATATTTAAAAACATATTGTTGGATTTATTGAACAAAGTAACTAATAATAACAAAACAAAAGTCATTGAAACAAAGCAAGTTCAGTTGACCATTGATGACAATTCCAGAACAACATAACTATAAACAATTTTTTCTATCCTCTGCCAGCCGCTATGATGGAGAAAGCATTACCTCGAACCATCGCCAGTGAGACACACTGCAATAGCCACTCCGTTTTGCGAGGCTCGTCCCTTAATTGAGACGTAATCGCGCCAATCCTCTGAAGGAACACCATCGAACGAGGGCCAATAACCCCTGAAGTCTCCACTGCCACAGGATTAAAAAAAATCTATCAACAAGAGAAGAATATTTAACTATTTGATTCATCTCTGCGTCTCAGGCGACAAAGCCCGGCTCAACCGCGGACCTGATCAAATTACCGGCCGAAAATGTTATCTGCACAAGTCGCATCCCAAATCAACGACTTACCCATTTTAAAAGGGAAGATGGTAATGCCATCCGGCCGCTTTCCATCACCATGGTCGAGACCTACAGGTTCAGTTTGGGAAGGGAACCCAGCTGCATCCAAACCTCTTTGGATGATGTCGTTAATTGTTGCATGCCATGGAAAGCGGCCAGCACTACGATGACAGGAGAGAGGATGCAAACCAAACTCATTGACAGAGGCTCCACATCTGTATCTGTGATGCTCACATAATTTGAGTCCAAGACGGATCGCGACTCCAACCCGAGTGCACTCATCATCTAGAGGGGTACCAGTAGATTAAGAGGGCACTGCGTTGAGCCAGGTGCCACTACTCGGTTGTAAAGCAGATAGTAGACAGGCGAGGCGATGCTGATACAGAGAGAGCCTCAAATTAGTAAAATTTTGTTAAAATAAATTATATTGCATTTTGTATGCTATTTGCTGCTTTTAGTTCAAATGTATGACTTTTCAAATCCAAAAGAGCTATCAGAATATGAGGCTAATTAAAGAAATGTAAGGGAAGTAATTCACTGTTTGCTACGTGAAAATTGTTTGGTGAGGTAAAATCAGCAATACCCTAAATATTAAAAATACATCTATGCAATATTTATTGCACTGCCTAATGAGCTTGTGTAAATGGATGGCACAACAGGGTTGGGAGAGATAACAAGGAGACAAACATTGCTTAGGGCTTCAATGGAAAGGAAGTTGTGGAGAGTCATGATACCCCACGTCCTGTACATAGGATTTTTAAAATGTTGTTTTTTGTTAGCTTTAGTTATCTAAAAGTACACATAAATGTTTATAAAATCTTGATGCCTTGTTATAATGATAAATTAAGTATATTAAATATGGTAAGAAAATTTAAGAATAACAAATGAAAATGTGAATTTTCATTTCAGTTGAAAAATTTGACTGTCAAAAATATAAATAATAATATAATACTACTTCTGCCCCATAATAATTGTTAAATTTTTTTCTTAATTATTTCACCCCAAGCAATTAATTATTTTACCCACTAAGGCACAAGGGGTTACTGAGAGTGAAATAAAATGAGAAAACGTCAGTGAGGAGAAAGGACAATAAATGAACAATATTCAGAAAAACTGAAGATAAATATTTGAAGATCATAGTTGACAGTAAAGCAAGAAGCTGGAAGAGAGTTCCACAGATGAGAAGTGTGAGAGAAGAAACTTTTAGAATAGAACTTACAGTTACATATAACTATTTCAACCCCTTTCCCACAGATGAAATATTGCAAGCCCCTCATTACTCTACCATAGAAAAATTTTAAAACGGGCTACATTCCTTAGTTCCACCAACTCTAAACCCACCAATTAAGAACTGCCACCTCACATACATTGAGGCAATACCAGGAAGATGTTTTTCCTGACTTCTACAATCTTGACCTCTTCAAGTCTTGTGTTATCCGTTATCTCTCCCATGTATCCACACAAACTCTACCCCTTATTCTTACTGTTCATGAAAGAACTGATTTCAGTAACTGTCTACTTTGAGTGGCTCTTGTGCCTTGTATAGGTGAACTTCAGTAATTAAAAAAAAGATGTAAAATAATGATACCTAGTTGTCAATCTAGTACTACACCTAAATTTATGAGGTTGAAGTACCATATAAGGAAAGCTATGAAATGTGTATGCAAATGTCACAAAAATTATGGGAAAGTGATGCAACCTCTATAATAAAAGAAGAGCTGATTCTCTGTCTATCATACACTGTCAGTAATATATTTTTCTAAATGAAATCTACAAAATGGAGATAATGAGGCCTGAAAAATATGAAGATGAGTCAAAAAGAAAGATCCTACCTCTGTCCCATAATACTTGATACATTTAGTATATGAAATGTGTATTCAAATGAAACAACTATTATGGGACAGAGGCAGTAATATATTTTTCTAAATTAAATCTACAAAATGGAGATAATGAGGCCTGAAAAATATGAAGATGAGTCAAAAAGAAAGATCCTACCTCTCTCCCATAATAGTTGATACATTTAGTATATGAAATGTGTATTGCAAATGAAACATCTATTATGGGACAGAGGCAGTAATATATTTTTCTAAATGAAATCTACAAAATGGAGATAATTAGGCCTGAAAAATATGAAGATGAGTCAAAAAGAAAGATCCTACCTCCTGTCCCATAATAGTTGATACATTTAGTATATGAAATGTGTATTGAAATGAAACTATTATGGGACTGAGGCAGTAATATATTTTTCTAAATGAAATCTACAAAATGGAGATAATTAGGCCTGAAAAATATGAAGATGAGTCAAAAAGAAAGATCCTACCTCTGTCCCATAATAGTTGATACATTTAGTATATGAAATGTGTATTCAAATGAAACAACTATTATTGGACAGAGGCAGTAATATATTTTTCTAAATGAAATCTACAAAATGGAGATAATTAGGCCTGAAAAATATGAAGATGAGTCAAAAAGAAAGATCTTATCTCTGTCCCATAATAGTTGATACATTTAGTATATGAAATGTGTATTGAAAATGAAACATCTATTATGGGACAGAGGCAGTAATATATTTTTCTACATGAAATCTACAAAATGGAGATAATTAGGCCTGAAAAATATGAAGATGAGTCAAAAAGAAAGATCTTATCTCTGTCCCATAATAGTTGATACATTTAGTATATGAAATGTGTATTCAAATGAAACAACTATTATGGGACAGAGGCAGTAATATATTTTTCTAAATGAAATCTATAAAATATAGATAATTAGGCCTGAAAAATATGAAGATGAGTCAAAAAGAAAGATCCTACCTCTGTCCCATAATAGTTGATACATTTAGTATATGAAATGTGTATTCAAATGAAACAACTATTATGGGACAGAGGCAGTAATATATTTTTCTAAATGAAATCTATAAAATAGAGATAATTAGGCCTGAAAAATATGAAGATGAGTCAAAAAGAAAGATCCTACCTCTGTCCCATAATAGTTGATACATTTAGTATATGAAATGTGTATTCAAATGAAACAACTATTATTGGACAGAGGCAGTAATATATTTTTCTAAATGAAATCTACAAAATGGAGATAATTAGGCCTGAAAATTATGAAGATGAGTCAAAAAGAAAGATCCTACCTCTGTCCCATAATAGTTGATACATTTAGTATATGAAATGTGTATTGCAAATGAAACATCTATTATGGGACAGAGGCAGTAATATATTTTTCTAAATGAAATCTACAAAATGGAGATAATTAGGCCTGAAAAATATGAAGATGAGTCAAAAAGAAAGATCCTACCTCCTGTCCCATAATAGTTGATACATTTAGTATATGAAATGTGTATTGAAATGAAACTATTATGGGACTGAGGCAGTAATATATTTTTCTAAATGAAATCTACAAAATGGAGATAATTAGGCCTGAAAAATATGAAGATGAGTCAAAAAGAAAGATCCTACCTCTGTCCCATAATAGTTGATACATTTAGTATATGAAATGTGTATTCAAATGAAACAACTATTATTGGACAGAGGCAGTAATATATTTTTCTAAATGAAATCTACAAAATGGAGATAATTAGGCCTGAAAAATATGAAGATGAGTCAAAAAGAAAGATCTTATCTCTGTCCCATAATAGTTGATACATTTAGTATATGAAATGTGTATTGAAAATGAAACATCTATTATGGGACAGAGGCAGTAATATATTTTTCTACATGAAATCTACAAAATGGAGATAATTAGGCCTGAAAAATATGAAGATGAGTCAAAAAGAAAGATCTTATCTCTGTCCCATAATAGTTGATACATTTAGTATATGAAATGTGTATTCAAATGAAACAACTATTATGGGACAGAGGCAGTAATATATTTTTCTAAATGAAATCTATAAAATATAGATAATTAGGCCTGAAAAATATGAAGATGAGTCAAAAAGAAAGATCCTACCTCTGTCCCATAATAGTTGATACATTTAGTATATGAAATGTGTATTCAAATGAAACAACTATTATGGGACAGAGGCAGTAATATATTTTTCTAAATGAAATCTATAAAATAGAGATAATTAGGCCTGAAAAATATGAAGATGAGTCAAAAAGAAAGATCCTACCTCTGTCCCATAATAGTTGATACATTTAGTATATGAAATGTGTATTCAAATGAAACAACTATTATTGGACAGAGGCAGTAATATATTTTTCTAAATGAAATCTACAAAATGGAGATAATTAGGCCTGAAAATTATGAAGATGAGTCAAAAAGAAAGATCCTACCTCTGTCCCATAATAGTTGATACATTTAGTATATGAAATGTGTATTGCAAATGAAACATCTATTATGGGGCAGAGGCAGTAATATATTTTTCTAAATGAAATCTACAAAATGGAGATAATTAGGCCTGAAAAATATGAAGATGAGTCAAAAAGAAAGATCTTATCTCTGTCCCATAATAGTTGATACATTTAGTATATGAAATGTGTAGTCAAATGAAACAACTATTATGGGACAGAGGCAGTAATATATTTTTCTAAATGAAATCTATAAAATATAGATAATTAGGCCTGAAAAATATGAAGATGAGTCAAAAAGAAAGATCCTACCTCTGTCCCATAATAGTTGATACATTTAGTATATGAAATGTGTATTCAAATGAAACAACTATTATGGGACAGAGGCAGTAATATATTTTTCTAAATGAAATCTATAAAATAGAGATAATTAGGCCTGAAAAATATGAAGATGAGTCAAAAAGAAAGATCCTACCTCTGTCCCATAATAGTTGATACATTTAGTATATGAAATGTGTATTGAAAATGAAACAACTATTATTGGACAGAGGCAGTAATATATTTTTCTAAATGAAATCTACAAAATGGAGATAATTAGGCCTGAAAAATATGAAGATGAGTCAAAAAGAAAGATCCTACCTCTGTCCCATAATAGTTGATACATTTAGTATATGAAATGTGTATTGAAAATGAAACATCTATTATGGGACAGAGGCAGTAATATATTTTTCTAAATGAAATCTACAAAATGGAGATAATTAGGCCTGAAAAATATGAAGATGAGTCAAAAAGAAAGATCTTATCTCTGTCCCATAATAGTTGATACATTTAGTATATGAAATGTGTATTGCAAATGAAACATCTATTATGGGACAGAGGCAGTAATATATTTTTCTAAATGAAATCTACAAAATGGAGATAATTAGGCCTGAAAAATATGAAGATGAGTCAAAAAGAAAGATCCTATCTCTGTCCCATAATAGTTGATACATTTAGTATATGAAATGTGTATTCAATTGAAACAACTATTATGGGACAGAGGCAGTAATATATTTTTCTAAATGAAATCTATAAAATAGAGATAATTAGGCCTGAAAAATATGAAGATGAGTCAAAAAGAAAGATCCTACCTCTGTCCCATAATAGTTGATACATTTAGTATATGAAATGTGTATTCAAATGAAACAACTATTATGGGACAGAGGCAGTAATATATTTTTCTAAATGAAATCTACAAAATGGAGATAATTAGGCCTGAAAAATATGAAGATGAGTCAAAAAGAAAGATCCTACCTCTGTCCCATAATAGTTGATACATTTAGTATATGAAATGTGTATTGCAAATGAAACAACTATTATGGGACAGAGGCAGTAATATATTTTTCTAAAATAAATCTACAAAATGGAGATAATTAGGCCTGAAAAATATGAGATGAGTCAAAAAGAAAGATCCTACTTCTGTCCCATAATAGTTGATACATTTAGTATATGAAATGTGTATTGCAAATGAAACATCTATTATGGGACAGAGGCAGTAATATATTTTTCTAAATGAAATCTACAAAATGGAGATAATTAGTCCTGAAAAATATGAAGATGAGTCAAAAAGAAAGATCTTATCTCTGTCCCATAATAGTTGATACATTTAGTATATGAAATGTGTATTGAAATGAAACAACTATTATGGGACAGAGGCAGTAATATATTTTTCTAAATGAAATCTATAAAATAGAGATAATTAGGCCTGAAAAATATGAAGATGAGTCAAAAAGAAAGATCCTACTTCTGTCCCATAATAGTTGATACATTTAGTATATGAAATGTGTATTGCAAATGAAACATCTATTATGGGACAGAGGCAGTAATATATTTTTCTAAATGAAATCTACAAAATGGAGATAATTAGGCCTGAAAATTATGAAGATGAGTCAAAAAGAAAGATCCTACCTCTGTCCCATAATAGTTGATACATTTAGTATATGAAATGTGTATTGAAAATGAAACATCTATTATGGGACAGAGGCAGTAATATATTTTTCTAAATGAAATCTACAAAATGGAGATAATTAGGCCTGAAAAATATGAAGATGAGTCAAAAAGAAAGATCCTATCTCTGTCCCATAATAGTTGATACATTTAGTATATGAAATGTGTATTGAAAATGAAACATCTATTATGGGACAGAGGCAGTAATATATTTTTCTACATGAAATCTACAAAATGGAGATAATTAGGCCTGAAAATTATGAAGATGAGTCAAAAAGAAAGATCCTACCTCTGTCCCATAATAGTTGATACATCTCTATCTATAAAAGGCAGGATGTGTGTGTGTCTGTGTGTGTGTGTAACGAATGCACAGCTGCAATTTTCGACGGATTTGCACCAAAATTTACATGCCCATATTCCAAGTTAGTGGAAAGGCCAAGACCGACTTTGCATTTCCCAACTCCCATCAATAGTGGAAATAATAAATTTTTTTCATACTTCTACGTCAGTTTTCATGTAGTTTCCGGCCATTTTCTACTGGCCAGAGTGAGAGCCTATAGCTGGCTGCCACGAATAGGCAGGAAGATTCTATTGGCCAGCGTGAGAGCCAACAGCTGACTGACACGAATGTTAACTAGCATGCAAAAAAAATCGATAGACGCATTCGTCACAAGTGGGAAAAATTTAAATCTGCATGGCACTTTACTCATTGGCTCATTCGCTTGCTTAAACTCAATGTTGATTATGATTCCGCAGAACAGGGTTGGGTGTGAAAAAGTATTTGTTGTTAACATTCTTTTTTCATTCAGTTTTTCCAGTTATGAGTCCTTTTTTAAAGCTGATAGTTTTGTGTTCATTTTGTTTAGTTCTTTTTTCGTAACAGATTTAATGTTTAGTATAGAGCTTAGAAAAAATTTGCAGTGTAAGATAGGCAAGAAGTAAGGCATGTAGCAACATCAGCACGGCAAAGGGCACTCCTTTAAAGGCAAGGAAGGGCAAAAATATTTTAAGTCAAGTGATAGCGATTGCTGAATGAGTTGTACGATTTTTTAATCAAGCATGGGCAATGCCGGGCCATGCTGCTAGTTTAGTATATGAAATGTGTATCCAAATGAAACAACTATTATGGGACAGAGGCAGTAAAATATTTTTCTCGATGAATAATCAGGCCTGAAAAATTTGAATAGTCAAAAATAAAAGAAATCCTCCCTCTGTCCCATAATATGAGTTAACAGTGGAAATCAAATAGGTATGAAAGCTCTTTGCCATTCAAAAAAAATTCTTGAAGGTTGTTAGATCCAATTTGAGAAGTGATTTGTACTGAGAATATTTCAGCACCTGGCCTCCTGCCCCACTCATACATTTTGCTTCAAGATATATTTGTGCATTTAAAGATATAGCCTGAAAATAATGTGATTATGTTCTTCCATATATTTTTCAAATTATTATCTTCATTTTTATCGTTTCTACAATGGGTTTTCAGTAGCTACAAGTAAATGAAGCTTAGCAGAACATGTATAAAAGAAAAATGAAGTACACTGGAATAAAATCAAAAAATAAACTCAGATGGGAATCTATAAGAAATCTTTAAGATGAAAAATGCTTGATTAAAAGAAACTATCAAAAAAAAAAAAATATGAAGGCATAAGAAAGCAGTGTAAATTTTAAAACAAATCTCAAAAATTTAATTTCAGAACAAGGACTTCATAATTAAGAATTAGTAAAAAGTCATATAACAACTGACATAATGAAGAAAGCAGGCTTTGAAAATTTGATACTCACAAGACATAGCAAAGGCAAAAGGAACAGTGGATGTCCACCTACCTGATGAGTAGATAGATGAATAGATGGAACAGATGGGAGTGATGGTAAAAAGACAAATGTTACTAAATATACAGAGTTGTGGAGAGTGCTGATCATCAAGAAGAAGAAGAAGAAGAAGAAGAAGAAGAAGAAAAAAATCATTTGGATATACAGGTGGTGTAATGGATAGCAACCTTGAAAAGAGAAATTGACATTGAATTTTGTCCGAACATGTTTTGTTCACTTATGCACTAATACACTTCAAAAAGGTATGAATTCATTTCTTCTCTTACCACCGATTATGGGTCAAATAACTGAGCTGACTGGGCTTCCTTGAGGTGACAACCAATCTAGGAGAAGGGAAACTCTGAATTCAAAACCAGTCTGAAGAGGGATGAGCTCTGTCAGGCTATATAGCTATAGCTGCAGTACATCTGGTGCCCCTCTGACCCTCATCGTTTACAGGACTCATGACATGACATGATGTGAAAGATCATTTGAAGAACTGTTTCTCTCTCTATGTCTCTAGGGCAATGATAGCTCTCCCCAGCTTCCTGTTTTCTGCTGCTCTCAACAATACATTCCTCTTTATGCCCCTTTTGCTCACACTATGCACTTAATTTTCTTACTATTAATTTTTTGTTTCACTTTAGTTCACAAGGCCAAAAAGCCACTTAGAGTAGAGGATTACTGATTGTTTTTTTTTATGAGAAGGGAGGTGGAAGCAGGAAGTACCTATTATGAAAATATGTAGAATAGATAATGTACTTGAAGTTTGTAGTCTTCCAGGAAAAATCCTCTTAGGAGTCTGTTCCATAAAGTAACAGTTTGGGGAAGATGCAGTTTGAGTGGAGCTGCCTCTTTACCAAAAAGGAACATGAAGAGAATGGGGATGGTTTGCCACCGTAAGCTTGGAATGGCAGGTCCTAGCTGTGAAGGTCTGAACTGGTGGCACTAAGGAATGTAACACATTTGAACATTTGCCACATATAATAATGATAGAGTAACAAGAGGCTAACAACATCTCGTCTGTGGAATAAAGTTTGCAAGGTGGAAAATAATTTATCAGCCATAAGCCCATATAATAGCTTTTGAACACTGTCGAGGCTGTCCCTATCCAAATATGGTAGCAGAACTCCATTCTTGGCCTGATCTAACTCTTGTAAAGATAAAACATAGTAGCAGGTATTTTCTGGAGTGATACAAGAAACTGACTATTCTTCCAGCTTTTCTAGCAATGGCACAAATATATGAGTTCCATTTGAGGTCTGGAATGAGATTTAAGCCCAATAAGTGTTCAAGTCAAGAAACCTAATTGAGGGTGTGACCACTCACCAGGATTGGGGCATATTTAGGGTCTGCACCATTGTGATGAAACATTATCAATTTATCGACAATCTACACAAGAGAGCTCAGCAAAAAGCAACATTCTCAGTGAAAATAAACAATCCCTTTCATTCTTGTCTATATTTTAATATGATTAGCACAAAATTCTAATATTCTGTTGGACTGTGGCGTTTTGAAATGAAGAAGATAAAAATGTACGAATTGACTGCTTCTTGGGAAGATAAGAAGATTGCTTTGTCTAAATGACCACTCATTCATTGAGGGGATTGATAGAGTTCTCCAAGGTTATTTTGTAAGCACCCTTAGTCACATTTTACGAATTTATTTATTTATCAATTCTGTTTTCTCTAATTGTCAATGTTTCACTTCCTCATGCCTTTCCAAGAGAAGAAAAAAGGATGCAACATACGCACCCCAAAGAAAGCTTAATAATAGGCACTACAATAAAAATCTGTGAAGAATTTTTCAACAATTTTTGGAAGATTAATTGGTAACTGCATGCTCTTGTTTTTGTTGCTGCTGCTGCTATCTCTCCTATTCCCAGTACTCTCAACCATTTACCCAAACTTGTTAGGTAGGTTATTCACTACTTTCCTCTCTCCTTTGAATGTTAAATTTTCTTTTGTCATAATGTGCACTAGAAATTACCTCTTTCTGATTTTAAGTGTCCTTTTTGTTTCCATTTTCTCTGAAACTTTCTTGTTACTCACACATTCAGTTCATGTTATTGCCTCAAGTCTCTTCCCCATCTGTGAGGAGACTGTCCAGAATTCACTTCTATATAGGAGTACCGATATTACATAACAATCCACTTCTGTTTTCTTTCTTTCTTACAAAAGTCTCCTAATACTTTACTTAACTTTTGCAAGGCATCTTTGTCTATTCAAATATGCCTTCAGATTTCAGTGTCACATTTTAAAAATGTTAAAGATCTTCCTAGATACTTACATTTTTGTTCTTGCTCAATTTTGGTGGCTTTAATTCAGAATTCGCATCTTTCTTTTACTGATATCCATGTCCTTTCTTCTCCCTTTCTTTTACTACCTTTTGTAGGAGAGCCTGTAGTTTACTTTCCATGTCTGCTATCAACACTGTGTCATCTGTGTATCTAATTTTGTTAAGAGTGTGGCCGCCAATAATGAATCCTGCTTGGACTTCTAATTCTCTCAGAATCGCCTCACTGTATAGGTTGAATAAATCCAGTGAGAAGGCAAAACTTCTTCTATGTCTCTTCTGGATGTTGGCAATCATAGCTATCCACAATTTCCTGTCCTCAGGGCCTCCAAGAGGAATTTTGCAAGGTGGTACAAGACCCCTTTGGGGCTCCCAAGACAGGCAAAGATTTTTCTCAAAATTAAGGATTTAATGTCCAGTAAATCTACACATAAAATTAAGGATTTAATGTCTAGTAAATTTACATGTAAATCATAAAGGCTTTGTTTCCATGATCAGATATAAAATGTATAAAGTACTTGTGAAACAAAATAATAATACATACAGTCACATGATGCAAAAATTTTGGGTGCACACTAGTCACATTCTTACATTAATTTATGCATCTATACATCTACCTCGGGCTGTAGGGAGATACTCTTGATGTTATCATATGTTTATACAACTATGCCTAGAATAAATAATAATAAATGTTAATAAACAGAAGTAAGTGCTGTGTGATCTGCATAGTGATGTTTGAGTACATGAATGTCAGGCTGGAGTTGGTAGAAAGTGCTTGTTCTTTAAGGGGATGGGTGTTGCATGGTTGCTGTGGAGCCCTTCTGAGACCTTGGCCCCTGGAACAAAGTACTGGCTGGACCCACTTCTCATAGGCCCTGTCTATCCTTCGTAGCTCTTAATAATTTTTTTCTTTTGGCTGCCTCTTCCAAACCTTGCTCTGCCATCCATTCACTCAAGCACACCAGGTAGGTTATGTTTTGTTTTCCTCTATGGACAACATCAGTGGTATTCAGTTGTCAATGATGTAAGCACATTTTCAAATTAAACACTTGAAAATAAAAACAAAGTACAAATGACTCTTTATGAAATCGGAGATCTATTTGACACTGTATTATGGACAGGGCCACCTCACCTCTAAAATGATAAAAAAAATCAATATTTTTTGAAGGTTAAACTACAAAAACATTTCCCTTTTTTTTAAGGGGTAGACCAGTAAATTTAAGTTGTGTCAAATAAAATAATAGACAAAATGGTGAATATAATAATTTTAAATATATAAAAGATAATGAAAATATTTTGTCATAGGATTTCAGAAAACATTTCAAATATGGTTAGATAATTACAAATGATTCATTTATTTTTAAATCTCCCCAGTTTATAGGCAATCATAGCTTAACAAAGTTTGTTTTTTCTTTAATATCTGCAAACCTTTCCTTGCCATGTTTTTTTCTTAAGAAAGATTGATAGAGTTATTTCTTGGTCTCTTCTCAATGATTTTGAACTGTTGATCTTCGCGTAGACAACCAAATACGAAAGAGAAAGTAGTACGCCTTGCTATTTACCACCAAGCTGAATAGAGAAAAATATCTTGTGTTTTATATGCAAAAATGGAGCTATTTCTTTCTGGAGACTCAGTTTTTTTTACTTATATGTAAATAAGGGATAATACTCTATAATTAGCATTTAACAGTTGTACATATGATCTGTCGTAACTCTTACATACAATCCATTGCTAAAGATGCAGGTAAAATGATCAACTCCCTGTACCGCTCAAATAACTACCTGTCTCCTCATGCTATCCTTTACTTTTATAAGAGCCAGATCAGGCCAAAAATGGAGTACTGCTGTCATATTTGGGCGGGAGCTGCTCAGTGTTTACTTTTCATCTTTCCAAAGCATCTCTGAGTCCTTGTTTGAGAAGAATTATTTTCCACCCCCCAAACTCTTTCTCACAGGCGGTGAGCCTCTTACTGCTCTATCACTACATCATGGAAAATGCTCAGATGCACTACATTCCTTGGTTCCAGCAGATCTAAGCTTCATGGCTAGGACCTGCCATGTTACTTACATTACATTACTTTCATTGCATTACACTTACAGACTCCCAAGAGGATGTTTCCTCGATCACTACAATCTTAACCTGTTCAAGTCTAGAGATAGCCGTTATCTTACTCTTCTATCCATATGAACTATTCCTTAATGTAACCCTCTACCTCAAGTGGCTCCCAGGCCTTGTACAGGGTGAACTTTTCTGTAAAAAAAAATCTCCCCAGAGAAATCCTCTCTCCAGTAGTTCTCGTTCAATTATGGAAGTTAAGCAGTGTCAAACCTAATCAATGCTTAAATGGGTGACTGCTTGGAAACACTAGGTACTGTAAGCAACGTCATACAATTTGAAATATATTTTGGCTTTAAATAACTCACAAAAAGTATCAAGCCATAAAAAGAATGTCACTCAATGAATTCCCTCCAGGGGAGCACAGGTGGAAACCCTACAATATTATCACAGATCCCACAATATCATCATTCAGTTGCAAATCACCCAGATCTTTTTGCATTAAGTTATATTTTATGGACACTTTAATTAAATACCTATTCAATGTGCTGTTTCAACAACCTTCAAAAATCTTTTTATCTTCAGTTGAGCACAAATGAGGACCCCACCCCCACACTATTAACTTTCACTTGCAATCTGATTTCTAACATGACCTTTTATGCTAATGAGCTTTGAATTAAATTTTAAATAATCTTTTCCTATCACTAATCATCCAGACCATTACCTTTCTACTGGCATACTACAATAGTGAATAATTTACGGCCATATCATGTGGAAACAACAGTTTTTGTACAATCACTGAAGTTAAGCAATGTCAAGCCTAGTCAGTACTTAGATGTGTGATCACTTGGGAATACCAGCTGCTGTAGGCTTGAATGAGCAAGTGGTATAATGGATAATGACTCAGAATTGATAATCAGAGAGCTGAGTTCCAATTCCAGTTGGGTTTGTTATATTCACTTATGCCCAAATACCCTTAGTAAAGGTATGAATCCACCTCTTCTCTCCCCAGCTATGGGTTAATTAGTAAGACTTGTATCACTAAATCATTATTATCTCAAAAAAAATCTTACAATCTAAAAACATCTTCTGGCTTTAAATAATCTGCAAAGAGTTGATAAGCCATAAAAAACAACTCAATCAATCAATCAACAGTAGTGAATAGGAATGACAGAGTGATGGTGATGATGCTCAAGTTTCTTTTGTTAAACACAAAAACAGTTCCCAACAAGAATATTCCTACTTAGAAATGAGGTACTGCTATCAGATAATCATTGAAATAATCTTGTATAATTCAGTGTCCTAATCTACGCATTTTGAGTGAGAAAAGTATTTAGGTTCCCCACCACCAAGTGTCTAAAACGTGAGTCGTTAGCCTTTCACATTTTATGCATCGATTTGAACGAGTGACAGTGATGCGGCTTAAGTCCTACAAAGAACATACCTACTGAAAATGAGGTACTGCTATCAGATAATCATTGAAATAATCTTCTTCTATGAGTCAGTGTCCTAATCAACCCATTTTGAGTGAGAAAAGTATTTAGGTTCCCCACCACCAAGTGTCTAAAACGTGAGTCGTTAGCCTTTCACATTTTATGCATCGATTTGAACGAGTGACAGTGATGCGGCTTAAGTCCTACAAAGAACATACCTACTGAAAATGAGGTACTGCTATCAGATAATCATTGAAATAATCTTCTTCTATGAGTCAGTGTCCTAATCAACCCATTTTGAGTGAGAAAAGTATTTAGGTTCCCCACCACCAAGTGTCTAAAACGTGAGTCGTTAGCCTTTCACATTTTATGCATCGATTTGAACGAGTGACAGTGATGCGGCTTAAGTCCTACAAAGAACATACCTACTGAAAATGAGGTACTGCTATCAGATAATCATTGAAATAATCTTCTTCTATGAGTCAGTGTCCTAATCAACCCATTTTGAGTGAGAAAAGTATTTAGGTTCCCCACCACCAAGTGTCTAAAACGTGAGTCGTTAGCCTTTCACATTTTATGCATCGATTTGAACGAGTGACAGTGATGCGGCTTAAGTCCTACAAAGAACATACCTACTGAAAATGAGGTACTGCTATCAGATAATCATTGAAATAATCTTCTTCTATGAGTCAGTGTCCTAATCAACCCATTTTGAGTGAGAAAAGTATTTAGGTTCCCCACCACCAAGTGTCTAAAACGTGAGTCGTTAGCCTTTCACATTTTATGCATCGATTTGAACGAGTGACAGTGATGCGGCTTAAGTCCTACAAAGAACATACCTACTGAAAATGAGGTACTGCTATCAGATAATCATTGAAATAATCTTCTTCTATGAGTCAGTGTCCTAATCAACCCATTTTGAATGAGAAAAATATTTAGGTTCCCCACCACCAAGTGTCTAAAACGTGAGTCGTTAGCCTTTCACATTTTATGCATCGATTTGAACGAGTGACAGTGATGCGGCTTAAGTCCTACAAAGAACATACCTACTGAAAATGAGGTACTGCTATCAGATAATCATTGAAATAATCTTCTTCTATGAGTCAGTGTCCTAATCAACCCATTTTGAGTGAGAAAAGTATTTAGGTTCCCCACCACCAAGTGTCTAAAACGTGAGTCGTTAGCCTTTCACATTTTATGCATCGATTTGAACGAGTGACAGTGATGCGGCTTAAGTCCTACAAAGAACATACCTACTGAAAATGAGGTACTGCTATCAGATAATCATTGAAATAATCTTCTTCTATGAGTCAGTGTCCTAATCAACCCATTTTGAATCAGAAAAATATTTAGGTTCCCCACCACCAAGTGTCTAAAACGTGAGTCGTTAGCCTTTCACATTTTATGCATCGATTTGAACGAGTGACAGTGATGCGGCTTAAGTCCTACAAAGAACATACCTACTGAAAATGAGGTACTGCTATCAGATAATCATTGAAATAATCTTCTTCTATGAGTCAGTGTCCTAATCAACCCATTTTGAGTGAGAAAAGTATTTAGGTTCCCCACCACCAAGTGTCTAAAACGTGAGTCGTTAGCCTTTCACATTTTATGCATCGATTTGAACAAGTGACAGTGATGCGGCTTAAGTCCTACAAAGAACATACCTACTGAAAATGAGGTACTGCTATCAGATAATCATTGAAATAATCTTCTTCTATGAGTCAGTGTCCTAATCAACCCATTTTGAATGAGAAAAATATTTAGGTTCCCCACCACCAAGTGTCTAAAACGTGAGTCGTTAGCCTTTCACATTTTATGCATCGATTTGAACGAGTGACAGTGATGCGGCTTAAGTCCTACAAAGAACATACCTACTGAAAATGAGGTACTGCTATCAGATAATCATTGAAATAATCTTCTTCTATGAGTCAGTGTCCTAATCAACCCATTTTGAATGAGAAAAGTATTTAGGTTCCCCACCACCAAGTGTCTAAAACGTGAGTCGTTAGCCTTTCACATTTTATGCATCGATTTGAACGAGTGACAGTGATGCGGCTTAAGTCCTACAAAGAACATACCTACTGAAAATGAGGTACTGCTATCAGATAATCATTGAAATAATCTTCTTCTATGAGTCAGTGTCCTAATCAACCCATTTTGAGTGAGAAAAGTATTTAGGTTCCCCACCACCAAGTGTCTAAAACGTGAGTCGTTAGCCTTTCACATTTTATGCATCGATTTGAACGAGTGACAGTGATGCGGCTTAAGTCCTACAAAGAACATACCTACTGAAAATGAGGTACTGCTATCAGATAATCATTGAAATAATCTTCTTCTATGAGTCAGTGTCCTAATCAACCCATTTTGAATCAGAAAAATATTTAGGTTCCCCACCACCAAGTGTCTAAAACGTGAGTCGTTAGCCTTTCACATTTTATGCATCGATTTGAACGAGTGACAGTGATGCGGCTTAAGTCCTACAAAGAACATACCTACTGAAAATGAGGTACTGCTATCAGATAATCATTGAAATAATCTTCTTCTATGAGTCAGTGTCCTAATCAACCCATTTTGAGTGAGAAAAGTATTTAGGTTTCCCACCACCAAGTGTCTAAAACGTGAGTCGTTAGCCTTTCACATTTTATGCATCGATTTGAACGAGTGACAGTGATGCGGCTTAAGTCCTACAAAGAACATACCTACTGAAAATGAGGTACTGCTATCAGATAATCATTGAAATAATCTTCTTCTATGAGTCAGTGTCCTAATCAACCCATTTTGAATCAGAAAAATATTTAGGTTTCCCACCACCAAGTGTCTAAAACGTGAGTCGTTAGCCTTTCACATTTTATGCATCGATTTGAACGAGTGACAGTGATGCGGCTTAAGTCCTACAAAGAACATACCTACTGAAAATGAGGTACTGCTATCAGATAATCATTGAAATAATCTTCTTCTATGAGTCAGTGTCCTAATCAACCCATTTTGAGTGAGAAAAGTATTTAGGTTCCCCACCACCAAGTGTCTAAAACGTGAGTCGTTAGCCTTTCACATTTTATGCATCGATTTGAACGAGTGACAGTGATGCGGCTTAAGTCCTACAAAGAACATACCTACTGAAAATGAGGTACTGCTATCAGATAATCATTGAAATAATCTTCTTCTATGAGTCAGTGTCCTAATCAACCCATTTTGAGTGAGAAAAGTATTTAGGTTCCCCACCACCAAGTGTCTAAAACGTGAGTCGTTAGCCTTTCACATTTTATGCATCGATTTGAACGAGTGACAGTGATGCGGCTTAAGTCCTACAAAGAACATACCTACTGAAAATGAGGTACTGCTATCAGATAATCATTGAAATAATCTTCTTCTATGAGTCAGTGTCCTAATCAACCCATTTTGAGTGAGAAAAGTATTTAGGTTCCCCACCACCAAGTGTCTAAAACGTGAGTCGTTAGCCTTTCACATTTTATGCATCGATTTGAACGAGTGACAGTGATGCGGCTTAAGTCCTACAAAGAACATACCTACTGAAAATGAGGTACTGCTATCAGATAATCATTGAAATAATCTTCTTCTATGAGTCAGTGTCCTAATCAACCCATTTTGAGTGAGAAAAGTATTTAGGTTCCCCACCACCAAGTGTCTAAAACGTGAGTCGTTAGCCTTTCACATTTTATGCATCGATTTGAACGAGTGACAGTGATGCGGCTTAAGTCCTACAAAGAACATACCTACTGAAAATGAGGTACTGCTATCAGATAATCATTGAAATAATCTTCTTCTATGAGTCAGTGTCCTAATCAACCCATTTTGAATCAGAAAAATATTTAGGTTCCCCACCAAAAAATGTCTAAAACAGGAGTTGTTAATATTTCACGTTTTATGCATCAATGTTCCACACACAATTTCAGATATTCCATACCTGTCTTGTATTCCCATTACTTCTGGTAAAAAAATCATATAAATATATTTAACAATTTTATATAAGTTAACAACTTAATTTAAAAACAAGATGAGTATTACTTGCCTTCATGAGACTTGACTGTTTTGATTTTGCCAAATTAATAATGTTTGGATTTCAATTAGTTATTGAGTGCAGCAAATAATTTTTAAAAATTTTGATCAACACAATATCATTTATTTTTTAAATTAATTTCATAGCTGAAAATACTTGTTTACATTTGTACACTTTTCTAAAATAACAGAATTTTGAGCAAATTTTCTTATTTCAGGGAAATATTCAATGGGTACCGATCATTAGAAATTCATAATGTTAAAACATTTGTGATGGAAGGAAACTCATCAAATTTCATTTTCAATCATTAATTTTTTTCTTAAGTCAGCAAATTTCATTTTTACCTTGTCAGGCCTTGGGATGATTTTGTTCACTAAGTGAAAATGCTTTTATAGTCATTGAAAGAAACTTGTATGAATCTGTGTCTTAATCAACCCTTTTTGAATGAGAAATGTCAGACAGGCTTTAGGTTCCCTATCAAAAACATCAGTGTCTTAAACAGTGGCTGGCAGCCTTTCACCTTTTAAGAATTGATTTTCTGCAAACAACAAAACTGTTTTGATTCTGGCCTTGTTTTTTATGTTTGGAGTTAAATTCTTTACTGGGAACAGCAGGGTATCGTTTAAATTTTGATCATTCAAATGAGATCTTGTTTTTGATTTTGAATTAATTTTTTTTAAATTTTGATTAATCACAATATCATTTTTTAAAATTAATTTTATAGCTCAAAATACTTGTTAACATTTGTACATTCTTCTAAAATAGCAGATAGAATTCTGAGCAAATTTTCTCATTCCTAGAAAATGATCACATTATCCCTAGAAATGAATAAAATATTAAAAGCATCAGATTTCACTTTCAGTAATGAATTTTTTTCTGAAGTCAGCAAGCTTCATCTCCATGCTATTAGGTATCTTAGTAGTTTTTGTTCATTGAGTGAAAATGCATTTATAGCTGTAATGTTCTCATTCTCTTGTTGCTCATTTAATTCATATTTAGAATCTCTTTTCAGTTTTCTCTTTTCAATTGTGATGGGTAACTGAATTTTTTAAAACAAAAACATCTTTCTTTTCAAAAATACAACACTGAAAATATTCACAAAGAATAAATAAAGCACAACTCTGTAGAATATGAATGTTAACTGTAAACTGACTGGCAAAAATCACTGGGATGTAATGCAGCACAACTAATCATGTAATGTACAACTTTTAATGTTTCATCACCTGTCTTCCCTTGTGTAAAAGGAGTACTGGGAAGATGATTTTAGTTGAAACGCTTTTGCAAGATAAAGACTGATTTTTTTATGGGAAATTCTAAAATGGAATACTTGTATCATTCAATGACTTTTACAGACTAGCATCCTTATCTTTGTTGTATACATTACAACAGTTTGAATATTGGATTCTTTGATCCGTCCCATCATATATCACAATATTAATATTAAAAATGCCATGTCCCTTCAGGATGTAAGTGATCATGTCTCTCCACAGATTCCTTTTCCTTTTTTTAATTTTGAATTGCCATGCATTTTTGTAAAACATAGTGGAATGGTTCTCGCTGTCTTCTCCAGAGTTTGGAATTCAGAGTTGTTCTTTTCTTCAGGATATAGGTGATCATGACTCTCCACAGATTATTTATCTTTATTATCTGTGAATCACCAAACCTTCTTAGGAAAGATACTGAAGTGGCTTCACATTGCTTTTATTTTTTGATGACATGCCCCTTCAGGATATAAGAATAAGAAATATAAGCAATCAGGACTCTCCACAGATTCCTTTTCCTTATTAATTTCTTATGGAAGATAGTGAAATGGTTTCACTACTGCTTTCTCTAGAGATTGGGATTCAGTTTTCCTTCTCTTAGACTGGTTACCATCCAAGGCTAGAGAGCTCAGTCTACCCTGCTAACTAGAGAGAAAAGAGATAGATTTGTGCCTTTCACATTTATTTTAATATGGATCATTAAAAAATATTTACAATAGATGAGTTGTGGGTTCAATCTCTACAAAGGATATGTGTCATAAAAAAATGAAAGAAATAAGAATATGCTTTCATTGAAATGCTGTCACAGTTGATCTGGTGCTTCTGCTATATCTAGATTATTGGCAAAATCCAAAGAAGAATCAGCAATGCTAGCAGTCCTGACATGGCATCTAGGCTTTAGTCACTTTTCCACTGATGTAACATAGCTTCCCTTTGCCACTTATATAAATATTTTCATGGTTAATTGTTCTGATGAGCTTTTCTTTCCATTTTTTTTATTTTAACCCTAGAACACTAACCGTCAATTAAAGTTACGCCACTACTAACCATCAGTATATGATACCCGATTTTGAAAATATCAAAAAATAAAATAAAATATAAATCTTTATTTGAAATATTTTACATGTAGTCACTTCAAACTTTGTACTTTGAATTAACATTAATAGGAACTGAAAAACATATTATTTAGGTAAGAAAATCAGGTACTGAAAATTGCAATTAAAAATAGGAAAATTTATGCTGGGTACTATATACCCATGGTTAGTGTTCTAGGGTTAAACAACAAGTATTTGATTTTCTAACAAACTTGTCGTTGATCTTCCCATATGACTATACTTACTAATGATTGGTATAGTGATATTTTTTTACAATGATTATCACCCTGTAGAAGTCCCAAGAGTCACCCAAAGTATAGGGTTACAGTGTAAGTGGCACAGTATATGTGGATATGTGGGGAAGATAATGATTAACTCTAGACTTGAACATTTTTAGGTTGTAATGATTGGAGATGCATCCTCTTGGAATTTGGTTCCACAACAAAGTGGTTTATGGGGAAAAGCTGCTTGAGTGGAATATGAATGGAATGAGGGTGGGTCACTACAATGTATGTGGCATGGTGCGTCTTAGCCATGAAGGTTAGAACTGATAGAATTAAGGAATGTAGTTCATCTGAACACTTTCCATGGAAATAGTAATAGAGCAGCGAGAGACTTGCAAGATTTTGACTGTGTGAAAAAAGGGATTGCAGGGTGGAAAAAACTTGTCACCACACAAGGATACGGATAATAAAGAGATTATTGGAAGTATTTGTCATCAGAGCTTTTGTAATGGCAACAAAAATATAAATTGTAGAGATTTATGTGTTTTAAGAATTTAAGAACAGTTCTAGATTGGCAGTTAGGTCTCAAAATTTCAAAGTCAAAATTGCTAGTTGTAATCATAAGTTCTATGCTAATAGTTTATTCTCTCCCACTTCTCATTTGTGGAACTGTCTTCCAGCTTCCTAATTGCTTGTCAACTATGATCTTCAAAATTTAAATGCAATGTCAGTGAATCATTATCTTCTTTCCTTAAGCCCTGTTCTTTTATTGTCCTTTCTCTGTTTCAATCTCAATAACTCCTTGTATCCTAGTGGCTTTTATCGCTTTGTGAAATGATGAAAAAAAATGCAGTTAACACCTGTCAGAGATGCCTGAGGAAGGTTGAAGAGGGCATTGGCTAAAATGAAAAGAAGGAAAAAGTGAACGAAAATGTTGAAGTAGACAAGAATGAAAAAAAGCACAAGTCACAAAACTCTTGGTCACATACATTCTATCACTCCAGGAAATACATAACTTCCTTCTTCTGTTATGGATTTCTTTAAAACAATCAGATTGGGCCGAAAATGAAATTTTGTTGCCATATCTGGGCTGGAGCTGCTCAATCCTCACTTTACAGTTTTGATAGAGTTCAAAACGTGGTCTTTGGCGGGGAGGGGGGTAGATGACTTACTGTCATTCCTACTAACGCAACATTGTATACTCGTTACTACTCTATTGTTATTTCTATGGCAAATGTTCAGATCAGCTCCATTCTTTAGGTCCAAAAGTTCAAACCATTATTACTGCTAGGATATGACATGTTACTTCCACAGAGTCATATTACACTCATTTCCACTATATTTCAATTGTAAGGAGAAAATGTCCACTGAGACAACATTTTCCTGAGAACTGCTACTTTGTGGAACAGACTCCCACATGGATGCTTCCTTGAATACTACAATTTTGATCTCTTCAAGCCAAGTGTCACTTTCTATCCCTCTTGCCCTCATAATTTTAATTTCCTGCCACCTTCTCTTTTACTCATATCACTCATTCATCATAACCATTTTAACAGTAACCTTCTATCATGAATAGCTCTCAAACCTTGTATTGGGTGAACTTTAGTATAAAAAAAATGGTTTTGGTTATCAGAAAAGAGACAGGAACAAAAGAAAGACATTACTAATGTAAAGTTGTGCATTGTTTTGACATTAGAGTTAAGGATTTTCAATTGAAGGGAGTGAAACACCCCAGTCAGTTATTAAAATGTAATTGGAAAAGAATACTGGTTAAGTGGGATGTTGTAGCTAACATAATGTGGTTTGTCTTTCAGATACCTCGCTACATCATTACTCTTCATGAACTTTTGGCACACACTCCGCACGATCATGTGGAACGAGAAAAATTAGAGTATGCCCAAAGTAAACTGGAAGAGTTATCTCGAGTAAGTATTCAATTATCATTTCTTCCCTATGCTTTTCATCGTTGAAATGCTGTCACAGCTAGTCTGGTGCTTCTTTTTTTTTTGTCCATGATTGTTTTAACTTTCCTTTTCCTTTACTTTTTTCCTTTATTTCTCTTTTTTCTTTCTTTCTTCCTTTTCCATACCAAATCTTTCTTTCTTTCTTCTTAACTACATTCTTTATTCTGCTGCTTTCTTCAGTTATTTCTCCTTTCTTTCTTTCTTTCACCAAATCTTTTTCTTTCTTCTTAACTACATTCCTTATTCTCCTGTTTTCTTTTTTCTTCCTATCTTTCTTTCTTTATCTCTTTCTTTCTTTTTCTTACCAAATCTTTCTTTCTTCTTAACTACATTCTTTATTCTGCTGCTTTCTTCTGTTATTTCTCCTTTCTTTCTTTCT
>OZ038493.1:73622359-73677359 GCA_964036315.1 Acanthosepion esculentum | reverse complement strand
ATCGCCTATGCGTGTACCATGCATGGCACACGACTGACTGATATAAATTTTCTACTTCAAATTTTTATATAAGTTTAAAACAAATTGATCATTTTAAAAAAATAAGCATGCCATACCAAATGAGCACTATCTTGTTGAGGAGGTGGAGCATTGCTGGAAATAATTTAATTGTGCTGCTACTTGTATCTGTAAGATTTAGAATTTTAATCTTGCCAATCTTTTTCTGAAATCTTTTGAAATTCTTATCTATTGAGATAGGCAATTTGCTATATGAACTGTTACAAATATTAATATCTAAAAATATATATATATTTATAAATTACACAGCCATAAAAAGGTTTTAGCACAAAATCAAGCTGGAATTCTATAAAGTATGTTCTTTTCCCAACCTATTAACATCTTCAGTATGCCATATCCCTATATAATTTCACAATTTCCTGTCCTTTGTAGCCCCCAGCAAATTTTGTCTTTTTGCTATCTCTCCTAATTCCTGTTCTACCAATCACTTATCCAAGTTTGTTAGGTAGGTCATGCACTTCTTTCCTCTGCCTTCAGTATGTCCTGTGAGTGTCAAAATTTCTAAGCCCTCTTTCTTCATTATATGCACTATAAATTTCAGTTGTCTATTTCTGATGTTATTAGATAAAATTTCTGACAATATATAAATGGTGCTCTCTCTACATTCATGTACAAACATTTTTGTATTTGGTGATTTTAATGCTCATCACATCAAGTGGCTTAAACATTCTAATGTTACTGATATTGCTGGTATCAGACTTTTGATTTTTCTGTCGTTCAATCTCTCAGTAAAATAATGGATTTCCTCACTTGTTTCCCTCAGAAATCTGATCAACATGCTTCTTTACTTGATTTGTTACTTATTGCCTCTCCTAAGTGTTGTCAAGCATCAAAACTCTGTCTTGTTGGCAATTTGGGTCACACTGTAGTATCGTTTGATATTTTTTGAGTTGTCTATTAGAGAGGAAACTCCTATTCATAAGACTTTCTTCTGTTATCAATGTCAGTCAGTTATGTGCGATGCGTGATACACGCTTAGGCAATCATGTATCTTTTGATACATGACTGATGGGGCAGATTTTTTCCCGCAGTAGACCAGTTGCCATACAAGGCTTTAGAAACCAGTCTGTTCTGCTATTTACCCATAGCTGGGGGAAGAAGAAGAGGATTCATACCTTTCCCAAGGGTATTAGCACATAAGTGAATGTAATGGACTTTACTGGAATTTGAACTTGGCTCTCTGATTCCTCAATCTGAGCCGCTATCCATTACTCCACCATGCCTCCCTTATCAATGTACTGATTTTGATTCATTTCATGACTTTCTTCAAGATTCCCTCTTGGATTGATATTCTTAACCTTCCTATTGAGAACTGTGCCACAAAGGATTCTTCTTGGGTTATGGCTGGCCTCGTTGCTTTTCTACCTTCTTGAAACTATAATCTTCTCCTTGATTGACACCAGCTTGTTCAGCCACTATAACCCAAAGAAATCACTTTTTCCAGCTGTACCAGCATGATAGTTTCAGCCACAACAGACATCTCTTGGTGTCTGCTTGTAATAATTGTAAACAGATCTTCAAATAGGATAAATCTTTGTTTTCTGATAGAATGACACACTGTATAGCCTCTAATAAGTTTGGTTTTTGTGAGTGCTGGCATCTCTATGATAGTGTGATAAATAAGAATAAGTTTTCTATCTCAGCTCTTTTCATTCAATTTGAGGTGTTAACATCTTTTAATGAAACAGAATGCTTTGCTTGTAAATTCTCTTCAAATTTTACTCTTGACTCATCTGGAATATTTTTTCCCAACTTTCCACTGAGAACTGAGTCTCTACTGAGTGATATGCATATAACTCCGCCCATGACTTTTGCTATCATCCCTAAACTGGATCCTCACAAAACATATCAATTTGATGATATCCCTGTAATAACCCTTAAGAACCTGAATCCTGAATTAGGCTCCTGTTCTCTCTAAACTTTACAATAAATGCTGTGCTGCTACTTGCTTTCCTGCTTGTTGGAAATTCTCTTCTATAGTTCAGTCTTTAAGAACTCAAGTTAATCAGCTGATCTTTCTAACTATAGGCTTATTAGCTTTCTACCTCTTTTTGGAAAAGTACTAGAGTTGCATGTATCAGCCTGTCCCAGTGGTCTCAAGGAAGTGTTGGGATGCCCTCCCACTGTTTGTACTCCCTACCTGTTCTTGTGGCCTCTCTGTGATGAGCCAATGTCATCTCATATGTTGAAAGCCCACTGCAGTTTGATTACTGTCATTGAAGGCAGTGTTGACCCAGTGTTTTACCAGGTGTCAGGGTGTTGTGATTAAACAATGCAAGGTCTTGTTTACAAATGCCCTTAAATTGAAGTTGTGGGACCCTATTTTTTTCTTTCTGCTTGAAACTTCTACCTATGACAGTCTGTGTCATATAGTCATCTGTTTCAGTATATACTAAAATTGATATAAATTATTCCAATCTTCAGGGCCAGTGTGTACTACCAATGAGCCCGTGACCTAACAAGTTTCAAGCCTGATTCGAGGCCTCAGGCAGAATTTTGTAATCCTCACTATCTTATCAACATTTGCTTTTTTCTACCTAAATTTATATACATTACAAATTAAAGTAAACACAACTAACCCCTGCATAATGAACTTGAGTAAATGGTTGGCATAATAGAGATTACAAGATATAGCAAAAAGAAAAACTTTACTAAAAGCTATAAAAGAAAGGAATTTGTGGAGAGCTATGATCGGCCATGTGCTAAAGGGAACATTAGAAAAGAAAAATTGACAAATTAGATTCAAATTGTAGTGGAAACATTATAACATATTGTGTTTTTTTTCATCCAAGTCTTTGAATTTGTTTTGTTCGTGCTAAGTCTCCAAAAAACACTATATAAAATTCACTATTTTTTATCATTAATGTTGAATGTATTAAATTATTCAACTTGATTTTAAAAATTAATTAATCAATTTAATCAATTTCATATGAAAGAAAAACCTCATTTTATTGAAGATTATTATCTATCCCTATTGAGTGGATAACAACTTAAAATTTAATTAACTTATAATTTGTAAAAAATTATAAACTTTACACAGAATTTAAAACGTATATCAAGTTCTCCACCTGCAAAGTTTCAGCTTTTAAATATTTAGAGTTATTAAATAATTAGAATTTTATACTCTTCAATTAACACATTCAAACAGAATTTAATATATATCTCTATTAAATGGCACCTGGTGTCTGCTACTCGGTCCGTGCTTTTAGTATAAATAGGAGACAATGTATCAAATAGTACGTGTGAGTCAATTCATAAAAATCTTCTATTGCATATTTTCTGTAAAATGAAAACTATGTCTTCAAATGAAGAAACCTGACTCAAAACATTATTTGTAAAACACCCAAACAATTCTGGAATATAACATTTAGTATTTACACTTTATCAGCTTTTTTCTTTTACCTTTCCTTTATGGATGCATTGTATATTTTGACAAATCCTCACCCCCTTCAACCTTCCACAAGTTCACAAATTCTTCCCTGTATTTTCTGGCCTTTGGGTGGGGACTGGACACTGAACGCTCATGATTTTGAACCTACTCATAACCAGCCTTGAAATGTATGCACCACTCAAAATAAACTTGTCTTCACCTAAAACCTAACAAAGAATTTCAAATGTTTCAGTAGCAGATTTGCTGAGATTCACATGAAATTTGATACAAGTATGTTATCAAATTTGTCAGCTGTCAGTACTGTTCCAATAGTGCATTAGAAAACCTCATGTAATAACTGAACATTAGTAGTTAGCACAAAGCATATTGGCAGACTGACTCAGTAGTGTGGGTACCAATCAGTGTAAGATGTGTGCACATTCCACTGAACAACACAGTCACATAAGTTATAATCGGGTAACTTTCCAATACTGCATTATATTTTCTGTTCTCATAAAATTTCTTACAATCTTTTTGTAAAAATATTAATTGTACTGGAAGTATTACGATAGGCATTTTGGATATATCAGCCATCATTCAATAAATTTCAGCCATCATTCAATAAATTTCAGCCATCATTCAATAAATTTCAGCCATCATTCAATAAATATCAGCAATCATTCCATATATTTCAGCCATCATTCATTCATCATTAAAGTCGGTATCTTTTTATTTGCTAATATTGTTTACCAAATAATCAAATGTGTTCATTTTTCCAGTCCTTATTGTCTATTTTAACTCAGTTTCTGTAAGTAATTACTAAGTGTTTAGGTTTTATTAAATTTATAGAAAAAGAGCAATAAAATGAGCAATGATGAATTCTCTGGTCTCAGAATCATTTCTTAGTGATCAAGGAGTCTTTATGTTGCAATAATTGACATTGATAAATATGTGACCAATTGCAATGTTTTCTCTGTATTTGAAATTGTGTCTTTTCATTTTGTCTTCTTCAGATTATGCATGATGAAGTGAGCGAAACAGAGAATATACGCAAAAACCTAGCAGTTGAAAGGATGATAGTTGAAGGATGTGATATCCTGCTTGATGTGAATCAAACCTTTATTCGCCAGGGTAAGTCTTGTCATACATGATAGGGGCGTGCCAGCAACAGAGCCAGATGCACGACTCAGCCAAATAAGCACATGCTTAGGGTGCCAAAAGAAAAAGGGTCATCAAAAAAATGGTAGCACCAAAAGAGAAAGCGAGTACCACAGGGTTGTTTTCTCCTGAAGTTATTATACCTTGTAAAAATCACATAATAAGAGTAAAACTGTCAGGGACAAAAAAGGGAAAAAATATTTGATCACATTATTCTTGTTTACTATTTTTTGTCAGGGTCATAAACCAAGGAAGCCAGATTCCTTTTTACTTATTTATTTTTTTCAAAGGACAGGCCGCCGAATGAAAAACAGCTTTATCTTTATACACATTCAAGAAGTTTCCTGACTGTCCAAAATTGGCTATGTTCAGACCCCGGTCTTGCAGTCAGGCCCATTGCTAGAGTGTTTTAAAGGTGAGGGTGGTGTCAGATTTTAAGCCTGAGAGCAGCAAGTAAAAATATGTACACTAACATTAGTTCACCTCATTTTCAAGGAGAGGGGATCAAATGATTTTCTGGGGGACATTCCTTGCTTGGCAACAGGCCTGCTTGCAGCCCTCACCCAGGCTCTTGCAATATCAATAAAATATCTATTTTAATGTTTGGTATGATGTGGATTATATGAAGTAACAAAGTTACTGAATTTCTCATTAAGTAAATTATTTTACTTTTATGGTACAAAGAGGCAGTTATTTTGACTTGACTGATGGAACTTAAAACAACACTGATTATGTGTTTCAATTTATACTAAATATATAGGCAATACAGCTGGATGATAGTCAATGAACATATATAGTGATCAATACATAATCGTGTATTTTGGCACCAACCCCTCTTTTATACAAATTTCATTAAAGACAACTGGCAAGGCACTGAAATTAAGCTTTTTATTTAATTTTTCTTGTGTTCATACAAAAAAGTTTTTCTGAACACAAAATGTATAAAAACTGCCCAAATTTTCTTCTATCTTAGCACTTTCAGCTAATCTTTAAGCCATTATCAAGGATGTTTTTTATTTTTTATTTTTAACTGAATGTGTGGTTTTTTATGTATTTATCTGAAGTTATAGGAATGTTTTATTTTCCCAACACAGTCAGCATGTTGTGGCCATAGTCATAGTTAATGTTATTAAGTATTGGCTTTTACTTTTTCATTATTAGAGCTTCCATTATTTTTAATCTTTTTACATGTGGATGAGGCTATTATACTTGCATTTTCTACTAGTATGTTGTGGACGGAGTTTGGTAGGTTTTTGTGTGTGTTTAAATGAGCCCTAATTGAGCTATGGTCAGGTCAGTGTAACACAAGTCATCTAGATAAGCATATAGCAGTATAACCAATATCATTATTCACAAGTTTGATTTGATCAGGGACACAGTTGCTTGTGAACTCATGAATAATATTCATTCTCTGTAATTTGCACACTTTATCCAGAGAAGAAAACACTTGTATGAACGCACAAAAAAAAAAATTAAATAAAAAGCCCAATTGCAGTGCCTTGTCAGTCATCTTTAACAGAACTTGATCAATGCTTATATAGATTTTAAAAGAAGGTGAACATATGAACAGGATCTTCCTTGGGCAATAACTTCTTCTTCTTCTTCTATGTGCTGTGTCCCTTCAGGACGTTGGCAGTCATGGATCTCCAAAATTTCCTGTCTTTGGTAGCTCTTAATAAATTTTCTCTTTTTGTTATCTCTACTAAACCTTGCCCTGTCATCCATTTACTCAAACTCACTAGGTAGGCTAGGCAATGTTTTCCTTCGTCCCTCTGTCTGTTCTGTGAGTATCAAATTTTCCAAGCCCTTTTTCCTCAATAAGTGTCTGAGAAATTTTAACTCTCTCTTCCTGATGTTAAGTGTACATAAGTGTCCCTTTGTTTCCATTTTCTCAAATATTTTGATGTTACTTACATGTTCGTTCCAAAGACGGATAGGCAACGTGATTGGCCCTGATCTGTCATCTCGTCTGCAGTCGCTCTCTCACAGACGCGATGTTGCCTCGCTCTGCCTTTTTTACAAGTACTTTCACGGTAATTGCTCCGAGGAGCTGCTCTCGCTTGTCCCTAGGCCTCGTGAATTTAAACGCCCCACGAGGCTGGCATCCCGCTCCCACCCCTACACCATGGAAGCTGTTAGATGCAGACGTCTCTTCTACTCCAATAGCTTCATGTCTCGCACATCTCGCCTATGGAACTCCCTTCCCTATTACTGTTTCCCTGACAATTACAATCTCCAACGGTTTAAATGTAGCGTCAATCGACATCTCCAGTTGCCTTGATCTATACACTTCCCTTCTCCACATCCTTTCATCTTTCATTCCTATCTGCCCTCGCTCCAAATCTTCTGTAACCCCCTTGCCTTGATCGACCCAATGTCTTTCTCTTTCTCCACATCCTCTTCTTTACCACTCCTATCTGCTCTTCCTCCAACCCTTCCCTCAACCCCTTGCTTGATAGTGGCCTTGCTTGGGGTGATACACTTAAAAAACAAAAAAAAAATGGTATTCTCCACACCCATCTGCAGAACCCGGTTTCTATTGCCTCGTGTCTCTTCTTCATCTGTGAGTACTTTTAACTTTAATTACTATTTTTCAAATGTTCAAACTGGTTGACAAAATAAAATACTGTTTAAAAAATAAAAGGCATCTACTCAAATATGGATATCCACTAAAAATAACATTTTAATGTAATAAAAATATGTTGGATTAATAAGTAAAAATTCTATTATTTCTTTAGAAATTGCATTGCTTACTTTTTGGATATGAATTTCAGCAGTTATGAATTTTTGAAAATTTGAATGAATGAAATGTGCTTAAAGGTAAAATAGAACTTCACTTAATCATGACACTCTTTGTAGCCAAGTTGGTAAAAGTATGTTGGATCTAATGATGGTTTCTCCTGCAAATGAGGAAACAGGTTTGAATCCTGCCAGAGGAAGCATTTTACTTTAATAAGATTTCTTGAATCTTCAGGCTGGTAAATGAAATAAAATGCTGTTTAAAAAATAAATGGAGGGTCTACTCAAATATGGGTATCTACTAAAAATAATGTTTAAATTAATGAAAATATGATGGATTAATAAATAAAAATCCAATATTTCTTTAGAAATATATATATATGTGTGTGTGTGTGTGTGTGTGTGTGTGTGTGTGTGTGTACATGTAAAATTTCATATATGACTAAAAATATATATATTTATAAGTGTTCTTAAATTTAGACATTCTGAGAAATTAACGACAGTTTGCTTTTGTTTCTAAATACTTGTTGCAAAATAAAATCCTTACATTTGCCTTGATAAAGTCTACCAGAGGATGAAATGTGTCAGCTAAGATAAGTTTTCCTTTTGTCTTTATATATATATATATATATATATATATATATATATATATATATATATATATATATAAATAATTGTGCATTTGGGAAACACTCCCTCTTTTATACAAGTTTCATTAAAAACAACTAACAAGTTACTGCAGTTGGGTTTTTTGTTTAATTTTTCATGTGTCCTTATAATTTTCTTATCTGGATGTAAATTATGAAGAAATTGTCTAAATGTTTTGTTTTTTTAAAGTCTGAGTACTTTTAGCTATATTTTAAGGATGAATTTTATTTTTACTTTTACCTGAATGTATGGATTGTTTTATGTGTGTATCTAGAGTTATGACAATATTTTATTTCCCAAACATGGTCAGCACATTTTGGCTATGTTCCTAGTTGATATTATTGAGTGTTGGCTTTATCTTTTTTATTAATAATGCTTCCATAATTTTGAGCCTTTTTTACATGTGGACGAGGCTATTATATTTGTATTACCAGCAAATGTGTTGCTGATTGTTTGGTAAGTCTCCATTTGTATTTAAATGATCCATCTAATTGAGCTATGGCCAGAGAGATGCAATATGAGTCTTTTTGTTAGGCATCTAGTATATCCAATATAATTATTTATGAATTTGGATCTTGTAGGCGAGTTATTAATGTTGACAATGAAGTTAACATTTTTAAATGTTTTATAATAGATAATTAATTTAATTTTCTTGGCTGGAGTTGTATATTTCTTTATAATGTCTCTAAGGAAAGATTCATCTTGCTTATAGTTACTATATATATATATATATATATATATATATATATATATATACACAAAAGGAGGCTGTTCCTTTGCTTGCTTATATAAAAAAACAATTTTGAATCATTTGTAGTCATTACATTTATGTCATGCCTGAAAAATGTTTACAGTGTAATACCAAACTAACATTTCCCTAATTAATAATTCCCTACCTTAATTAAAGAATCCATTTTTCTCTCTGATTTTTCTCTAATCAATCTTAAGCTACACCCAGATTAGTGGTTGTGTCTAGAGTTAGTATTCAGATGTTACCCAAGTTTAGGTTTTTAAAAAATGATATTTGAAGCAGACTTTTGAGACATTTGTGCTAAAAGACTTTTATTTATTCAGTTCATCTACTAAAAAAACATGAAATAACTGTTTAATATTTTGTGTTGACCTATTCATATCTATCTATCTGTTCAGATCTCTCTCTTTCTCTCTCTCTGTTGACCTATTTTAATTTGTTCAGATCTCTCTTTCTCTTCATATCTATCTCCCTATATATCTATTTCAGTCTCTTCAGATCTATCTATCAATCAGTTCAGATCTCTCTTTATATATATATATATATATATATATATATATATATATATATATATATATATATATTCAGTCTGTTCATATCTATCTATCTATCTATCTATCTATCTATGTATCTCAGTCTGTTCAGAACTCTCTTTCTCTCTCTGTCCATCTGTTTCAGTCTGTTTATATCTATCTATCTATCTGTCATCCCTCTGTTAATCTTCCTCAGTCTATTTCAATATCTGTGTCTGTTACCATCTTCCTTTGTTTGTTTGTTTCTTTCTTTCTTTCTTTCTTCTCACCTGTCTATCCGGTAGCTTTGTTGCATAGACTGGAGAAGTGATTACAGCAGAGAAAGCAACATTAACAGCAAGCTGTCTCCCAATATATATGTCCTCGGCTAAATATATCTGTCTATGTGCTATAAATATCTGCTCATAATTTATATGGAGACAAGGAAGCAAGTGCACACGCAGACAATATTCAGTCGCAGAAACATAAAATGAAGAATTTAAGACGCCTCCACCACCCAAATTTCACACAGGTATACGCACAAACAAGAGAAACAC
Source organism: Acanthosepion esculentum (assembly GCA_964036315.1). Taxonomy (NCBI): domain Eukaryota; kingdom Metazoa; phylum Mollusca; class Cephalopoda; order Sepiida; family Sepiidae; genus Acanthosepion; species Acanthosepion esculentum. Next base: position 73,667,546 of record OZ038493.1, on the reverse strand, counting down.
TGACGCACAAAAACACATGAAAATATACAAAATAAAATTTGTTCTCGTGAATATTTTTTCATATTAACATATGTTGATACGTTTAATGAATGATGTAAAGGGGTCTTTATCTTTTTATTGTGTACTTTCTGATCGTTGTGTATCAGAATTGGTGCTCCTTCTAAAATCAATCCATGTAATGCTGATGACAAAATGTTGTAAATGAGCTGTGAATGTAGACTGACATATAAAAGGTCTCTCAAAAGAGATGTCACTTCTTCACAGATGTTGTAAACATCTGTGAAGTATGAAGGAGTTTTAAAAATGTCTCTAGTGTGAATGAGGCTATTCCTTTTCAAGAATGATGTCAATCCTCATTTCATCAACATCGAGACTGAGACATGAACTGAATTAGGGAGAAAACAACCCCTCCCACCCCGCTCCCCAACACCACTCCCAGCACATAGACTTTTCTCATCACTTTGCCACTTTAGCCTTAACACATATGCACATATATAATGAAGATAATTACAAGTGCACACCTGTTACAACTTGATTACATACATATGTACAATTGAAAAAATACATATATTTATATATATTAGAACACACACACACACATACATACACATAAACACACACATATATATATATATATATATATATATATATATACATACACACACACACACACACACATATATAAATATATGTAATGTTTGAAAAATAATCCATTCAAATATATATATATATATATATATATATATATATAAAATGAAACCCAAATTACTCCATTTGGATGGCCATTTCATCCCCCACTGGGAGATATACCCTGGGACTTGTGAATGCAAACACATTTGTTAAATGTTGAATGGGGTAATTTGGGTTTAATTTTTGTAATTCACTTATATGCTCTATAATAATTATATTGAGCTCCCTTTTGTGGATCAGTTTTAATATTTTATATTAATACGATCTACTTGGATTACTTACCTAAAGATTTTTACCCATATATATATATATATATATATATATATATATATATATATATATATATATATATATGTATGTGTGTGTGTGTGTGTCTCTCTCTCTCTCTGTGCGTGTGTGAATAAAGACAAAGGGAAAACTTATCTTAGCTGACACATTTCATCCTCTGAGGGACTTTATCAAGGCAAATGTCTTTAGTGTGCCTTGATAAAATCATAAAATCCCTCAATCCTTTTCCTTTTGTCTTTATTCACATTGTTTTTCCTTTTGTATTTATCCAGCATTATTTCGTTAGAAATGGTTTCCCTGAGTGAAAAGGGGATACAGGTTCAATTCTAACTGGAGGCACAATCTTTCTTTAATTGGACTTCTCAATCTAGATCAGTTGTGTTATCAATTTCACTGTTTAAGAAAATCAAAAAGCACATTGATAGTAACTAAAATGTGTACCCACTAAAATAACTTTTATAGTAATAAAGAAATATAATATATATATATATATATATATATATATATATATAGAGAGAGAGAGAGAGAGAGAGAGAGAGAGAGCATATATTTACTTTAATAAGATTTCTCTACTATTCAGGTAGGTAGATGAAAATATACTAGTAAATAGATGCTGTGTCTACTAAATATAAATTTCTATTAAAAATAACATTTAAATTGATATATATATATATATACACACACACACACACACACACACACACACACACACACACACACATATATATATATATATATATATATATATATATTGTTTTAAATTTGGTATATATAAAGAATTAATGTATTCATTTTTAATCCAGAATTTACTTATATTATATCAAATGTTATTACAGTATTAGTGGATACTCATATTTAAAATAGACTTTAATTTTTTAAACAATACCTAATACACACTTTAAAAAATTGGCCATCTGTTTCCAATACAAGTATCCACTATGCTATAAAAATTTATGAAGTAACTAACACACACACACACACACACGCACACACGGTGTTAAATGAAGATTTCCGCCTAACCAAGAAAATATTTAAAAATGTGTTGTGGCATCATTTGTGTGTATGTATGTATGTGTACACGTATGTGTATATATCCTCAAATACTCATGTTAAAATCATGTGTGTAAACTTGACAAGTGTATGTTGTATTGACCCTATTGCGAAATTATTTATTTTCTGTTTTTTAAGCAAGATGTTTTAGATTTTGCCCTAAAGGTGAACATGTAATTTGACAGCTTAAAACGAAGCAATGAAGGAACAATAATATATAAAATGTCAAATTTTCTTCTTTTTTTTTTTACTATTTTCTTTTTACTTTTCTTTTTCTTTTAATTTATATAAAAAAAATATTGTTTCTATTTTGGGGAAAAGTTCGTAACTTGAATACTCGTAAAAATGTGAATTAATTAACAAAAAAAAACATGCAACTCTCCACAACATTGTCATGCGGGCACACGCGCGTGTGCGCGCGCACACACGCACGCACTCACACAGACAGACAGACACACACACACACACACACACACACACACACACACACACACACACATGCGCGCGTGTTCCTCTTGTACACACCAGCTCTTTCACCCAGAAAGATGTAAACATCTGTTGCCATGTACCTTGCCTTGTTGATAGGCATGGACGCAATGCAAACAATATTTGCGCATCTGTTGTCAACAAACAAGCCCACACAGTGCAAAATGACAATCATGTAGTGTAGTTGTAGACCTACTAGATTATCATGATCGTCTGTAGCATGTTATAATAGTAGTAGTAGTAGCTGTAGTAGTAGTAGTAATAGTAGTAGTAGTAATAACAATAACATTATAGTAATTTAAATTAACTGATAACTACATTTCTAGCATTGAGTAAGTAGCAGTTCTGTGTTAATATTGTCGCTTTCCTTTCTTAAATTCTTTCTTTGAAAGACTCCATCCCAATAATAATAATAATCAACTAAAACTAAAAACATTTTCTTTTTGTTTCTTACCACCATTAATAATACCGTCCCACCACCAACACCGCCACCTCACCGTGTTTCATTTAAATCACTTTTCCATTCTTTTACGTTGCCTGCTCCTCTTCCTCTTCTTTTTCAATGTCACTGGACGACCATATCCGTCACCTCAACCTCAATTGTTTAGGGCCGTGTAAAAACAAGCTCGATTGTCACTCTATCTTGTATCGAGGTTTGCTTTTTTTCGTTGTCTTTCTTTAAAGGAGAGTGCTAAGGCCATCAGTGTGTTGACGGCGACGGCGGTGATGTGCTGGTGGTGAAAGGAAAGAAGGCAGCGATGCCAATTGCTGCTGCTATAAATAGAGACGAGAAAGCAGCCTTCTGCCTCGATGTGGTTTGCAGCTAAAAATAACCGAACGAAAGTGAAAGTGATAGTGAAAGAGACGGAAAGATTAAAACAAAGAAAAGAATTATAAAAGGAAGCTACGGAGCCAGTGTGAAAAAAGTGACGACAAAACAGATAATAAAGAGAAATCGTGGCATATAGATAAACACACATTTATATCATTGTATGCATATATATATATATATATATATATATATATATATATATATATATAGATAGATAGATAGATATACGTGTGTGTACGTGTTATGTATGTATTCATAATAAAGAGACAGAAAGAGAGAATATTGAGTTTTTACAATTACATCGTATTACTAGGAAGTTAAGAACTGAAAAATCAGGGTTTGTATTTTGAAATTTTCTCAATACACATCCCCCTCACTACCTCTCTCCATTTATCTCTCTCTCTCTCTCTCTCTCACTTTCTCTCTCTCTTTTAAAACTTTCTCTCTCTTTTAACTTTCTCTTTTGGTGCTCCTCTTCTCTTCTTTTCTTTCTTCTGTCATCCCATCCGTCTTTCTATTTGTACATTTTTCTTTCTTTTTTTACTATATCTGTTCATTTCCAATAACTTTCTCACATTTTTACTTATGTTTCCTTTTCTTCTTTTTCTTCTCTCCTATTATGCGTCTCTAATTATCCTTTTTTTTTTTTACTCTCTTCTCTCAAAGTTTCCATTTATTCATTTACTATTCTCACTTTGCTTGTCTTTTTCTACTCACTTCTTTCTTTCTTTTCCAATTTCCCTGTTCATTTCATTTTTCTTTTCAGCTCTTTTCGAGTTCTGTCGTGTCTCAGCCTCTGTTTTTTCTTCCTACTTTTTCCTTCTTTCATTTATCATTTCTTCTTTTCCATTTTGTTTTTCCTCTCTCTCTCTCTCTCTCTCTCTCTCTCTCTCTCTCTTCATTTTAAATTAATTCCTTACTTTTTCTACGCATTTGATTTGATTTTTCCACAAAATAATTTTACATTTACACACTGCCAAACTTACCATTCCCTTGACTTTTTTTTTCTTTCTTATTCACTTCCGTTTTTACTATTCTTTTTCCACTTTCCAGTTGTTTTTAACTTTTTAAAACTTCCTTTGTAAATAAAAGGAAGACATGAAACAAGAAAGATAGCAACTTTATAATTATTCGTTCTCTCTTCTTCTTCTTCTTCTCTTATTATGTATTATATTTTTTCTTGTTTCGTCTTCAGATATACTCTATCCTTTCCCTTCTCTACCTTTTCGACATAACTCCTTTTTTTTCTGTTTCATTTTTCACTCCATACTGTTCAGTTTCTAATCTAGATCCGCGTTTAAAAGCCTTCGACACCAAACGACACTATCGTCGTCCCTCTTCATTTGTCAACAAGGAGCATCAACGTCTTCGATTTAGCAACCGATCTCTTTTTTCTTTTTTGTACTTCATCCCGCTTTAAACTGCGCACTGAGCCTTGTTCGTCATTCGTTGTCTTAGCATCAAGAGTCAAGGCAGTCATTGCCATAATAAAAGCTGAACAGTGACGGACTTGCCAGTGTGAGTGAGGGACTACACACCTACTGTAGGTCATTTTGCCCTTTAATTAGCAACTTCAACCCTGCTAGTAGGCCGATACAAGAACCAGTGGACGAACAGTCACGTCAATCAGTTAAACCAAGCAGCCCCTGCTTCAGACTGTCCATTGATTGGTGTCAGAATATAATTGTCAAAATTTCCTCTTTCTTTCGTATCCCTCATCAATTCTTTCTCTTTTCACTGATTCTTTTTATTTTCCTTCTGTCAATTGTAATTTAAGGATTTAAAAAAATTTTTTTTTTACTTCATGTCTTACTCTTGTCTTTCTTCCGAATTCGATTTTTTCCGTCTTTATTATTTAAGAAGAATAAGATTTTTTTTTTATTCTACCACAATTTTTTCCTTTTATTTTTTAAATTTCTTTTTATTTACTTCATTTTCTCGCTGATTATCTTTTTACTTCAACTCCTTTTTCTCCTATTACGCTCTCTACTCCCACTTTCCCTCTTGTTCGCTTTTATCTCTATCTTACTTGTTTTTATACTTTCCCGATCTTTCTTTCATCTTTCCGCCTTCTTCTTTCTTCCCTTTTTTGCCGTTTCTTCCTTTTCTTGAATTCTTTTTTTTTTAATATTTATTAAAACAATAGCCCATACCGCAAATTCCTCTAAATGACATTTGAAAATCCCCTGCTAACCTATACACGCAAATGAAAAATATTTGTTTATTTTTTTACAGAACGGAAGAGTGTCATTTTGTTGTTGTCCAGGAATAAAGAACTAGCAAATATAAATAAACTTTTTTTCTTTTTTCTTTGCGAGGGAAGGTATTGGGCAAATATACTGAAAAAAAGAAGAAAAAAGGGACATTTATATTGAAAATAAATGAGATTGGATGAAAGATTAAATTTAAAATTGAAAACAAAATGGAAGATGAATCAAATGAATTTAAAATTTCAAAGAATCCTTCTTTTCTATGGTTGAATTTTGTCATCTTAGTTCTTACAAATTCCATTTTCTTAGTTCTGATTTCTTCCTTTCTCTTCCCTGATCACTTATTTTCACTTCTGAGATTTTTAATTTTTCCAAATATGTTCTTTATTTCTTTCCAACATTGTTTTGAAAAAAAAAATGCCTTAAAGTCTAAACATATATTTATACATGTTAATATTATTTCTGAGTCACAAAAATCTTCACTGATGTAATTCAATAAGAAAATGATAGTGAAGGATCAAAAACTCACTCCTTAATTATATTATAAATTTTCTGCAAAAAGAAATATATTTAAGAGTATGAATGTATAAAAAAAGTAAGTGTCATTTTATTATAAACACAATATTTTATTATTAGCAAATCATTTGACGTTTATGGCATAAAATGAAAAAGTTGTTTTTTTATGAATAAAAATCCACAAAAAAAGAATAGTTTTCATACACAACAATTAAAAAAAAGTTCTTTCACATAATGAGTTAAATTATTATAAATTCTTATAAAATTCTGCAATAAAAGGCTTGAGATGTCAGGAAGCAAAGTAAGTATTTATCTGGACTCCCCACTAAGGCAGGATGTGACACAAGGTCAATTTTTACGTGGGGTTCCCATACACATACATATGCATATGACAAAGACCAAAATTGCCCAGTGCCTGCAACTACTGTCACACTGGTGTCAGTATTACCCTGAGCCAGACCACTCTTAGTGCAATGAGGGAGGTGCTGCCACAGGGCTAGAATCCCCAGGACCTGATGCCTTCTCCTATCTAAAATGAAGAGAACAGTTTATACCACTTCCAGCCAAAAGCAAACTCTTGTGCTGGGAAATATAAATATATATGTATATATATACCCATCCTCACCACTAAGGCATGATGTGTCATGTTCAATTGTTTTTACGTGGGAAGCTTATACGCATACACATGCATATGAGCCAAGGACATAAATTGCCCAGTCCCCACAACCACTGTCATGCTGGCATTGATATTACACCGACTACACCTCTCTTAGTGCAATGAGATAGGTGCTGCTGCAGGGTTGGCATTCCTGGGATCAGGCTCCTTCTATTTAAAATGAGCAGAAAAGTTTACTCCACTTCCAGCCAAAAGCAAACTCCTGTGTCAACAAAGTATCAACCCAAGCAGAGACAGATTTTTATTGTAAAGCTTGTATCATTAAAATACAAATTCTCAGAGGAAAGTGAAAATAAAAACATTATCTACATTTCTTATGTCAACCAAATATGTACCTATAAAACTTTGTGTAAGTGGTTGGTCTAGGATTTGGAAAACAGGCTCGTCTATAATTATATTCTTTTGCTGAATGATTTGTTTTGCACCTTATTTAAAGCCAGAAAATATTTTTAAATTGTAAGAATTTTTTGTTTTTTGGAGATGATAATTGTTTAGTTATACAAATCTTACTGATTAACCCATAGCTGGTGGGAGAAGAAGTGGATTCATATCTTCCCAAGGGTATTTTGCCTGTAAGTGAATATAACATAGAAATGTACCTAGATGGGTGACTGCTTTAGAATACCAGGTGCTGTAAAGTTTGGATGTGCAGGTGGAGTAATGGGCTTATGGCCACATCAAATTGAAACATTGGTTCCTGTACAATCACTGAAGTTAAGCAACATTGAGCCTGATCAGTACCTAGATGGGTGATCACTTGGAAATTGTTAGTCAGAGAGTGGAGTTCCAATTCCTGTAGGGTTCCTTACACACAAATACCCCTTAGAAAAGTTATGATTCCACTTCTTCTCTCCTCAGCTATGGATTAATTAGTAAAATTTGTATTAGTTAACCATTGATATCTCAAAAAGAAAATTCTTGCAATCTAAAAATATTTTTTGGTTTTAAATAACCTGTAAAGGGTTCATAAGCTGTAGAAAATGAATCATTCAAAAAAGAAAACTTAACAATATAAATTAGATAAAAATAAGTAAAAAACTAATAAGAAAATAAATAAATAAATAAGGTAAAATAAGTCATGGAACTTAGACTAAGTAAATAATAATAATAATAATAATAGCTCCTTGTTTCTGAGTATATCTGTCTGCTCAGTTGGCTATATAGGCCCTGTTGCAGATGCCTGCTCAGGCACATTTGTGTTTCTTCAACATCCACAGTCAACCTGTGGTTTATAGTGCATCTATACTGGGCACACTTGAGTTACAGTTTCTAGAAGAAAGAGGATAAGCTAGTATGGTCCACAGTTAATCAAGGCCAGTATCTTCAAACCTTAGGTCACAATGACTTGTAACTTTGTGTTAACACTATCATCAATGGCTTCCGAAAAATTCTATCTAACCAATTTTACTCTTGGGTGAAACCATGGTACAGTTTTCACAATCATTTCCAAATGGTGCTTCTCACTGGGATTGTCTCCCCAAGTTTTTATTTTCAGGAAGTCACCTACTTGACAAATTAACCATAATGAGATTTATCTCATCAGTGGAACACTCATGGAGATGCACACATTTTAAAATGTAACAGCAAAATGAATAAAATCTATACCAATTAAAAGGGTCCAATGTTAAATAAATAATATAAAACTTATTTAGAAACTTACACTTATTAAAAACTTAATAGCAAAATAAATACGATAAATGTCTTTGGGGAATTTATATTATGTGAAAATATATATATATATTTATATTATGTAAAGATTTATTTAAATTAATATAATAAAAGAACTTGGGTAAATTATACTAAGTGAAACCTTCATTCTATTCAGTTCAGGTGTTAGAATACAACTTCAAAGGTGTGGCTAACCCCTACAGTCAGCTCGGCCATCTGTCTAGAAGAATGAAACTCCAACAGGAAACCTGTGACTACAGCACTTTACAATCTATATTCTAACACAGTATGTGAACCCCTTATTTAAAGAGTGGATTCAATAAGTAACATTCAACTTTCCACCTTAAAACTTTACTAATGCAGGCCTGAGGTGTTTTCAACTTGTCTTCTGCAGCTAATGTGAGACAGCCTGTAATGTTCATGGAAAAATCTTTGTTTGCAAAGTCAAGTCATGACATAATATGTAAAATAACCCCCCATTTTCAGCCTGATCTGGCTCTTGTAAAAGTAGGATATAGTGGATAGGTACTTACTGGAGTGGTACAGACAACAGATCATTTTACCTGCACCCTTAGCAATGAATCGTATATAAGAGTTCCACATGAGGTGGGGTATGAATTTCATCCCCAATATTCTCTCAAAGCATAGTGTCTCCTTGAAGGGACATCCATCATTCATCCTAACTGGTGGTAGTTTGGGGTCTGATCAGTGGTGATGGAACTCGTTTTGTTTTTGAGGCACTGAATGTAACCAACCAGTTTTTTTCTCTACTAGGAAGTCATTCCGGCTTATACAATAATCAACATAAATTCTTATGAGATGAAAACAGAAAAATTTATTTTAATTACTACAAATTATTTCTGTACATATTTTTATTTTCAGCTCAGATATTCTGTTGGACGTCTTTTGTGCCAAATACAAATGCTGGTTCAAAATAAATGTTCCACTAGAAAGTTTTGATTCTTGAAACTAAATAATCATGCTGTGGTGATAATTATTTGCAAAAATAATAAACCTGCTGGATTAAATAAGCACCATTGTGTAGGTTGTAGGGGGGTTTAAAGGAAATAACAGAATCAAACCAACACTTGTATTTGGTGGGTTTGTTGTTTTTGTTTAGTGGCATATCAACACCTCTATGGGTTATTTAATGCTAAAATCTAAATATTTTGCATGCAAAGTTTTTTTTTAGATAATAATGGTTTTAGTGATACAAATCCTACTAATTAACCAATAGCTGGGGAGAAGAGGTGAATTCATAACTTTCCTAAGGTTATTTATGCCTAAGTGTATATAACAAACTTAACTAAAATTGGAATTCATCTCTATAATTAACAATTTGAAGACATTATCCAGTACACCAACCACACATCCCAGCTTACAGCATCAGGCATACCCAAGCAGTCACCTATCTAGGTACTGATTAGGCTTAACTTTGGTAATTGTATAGAAACCTCTGTTTCAACATGATGTGACTGTAAGATTCACTTGTATTTCGTACACAAGGGCATAGGAATTGCATGTGTTATGATTTAAACCTAAAAAAGAAATAAGTAAACAAAAACATGACTTTTTTTATAAGTGTAATCCAAAATTCTTTTGATGACTTCATGTTTAACTTGTTCGCCATATGACTATATCGACAGAAAACATGTTTACGACCAGTCATAAAATAATTAAAGTTTATGATTTGAACTTCTTTCATCATACATTTATGACTTATTTTTCAAGATGATCCATCAGCAAAAAAAGTATCTTTCATTGTCCTTATAAAATACTTTTTCAAGTACTGTTATACCAAAATTTTTTTTTGCATAGATATTATTTCACTAATTCTTTAAATTCTATTTATGTTTTCTGAAAAAAAAAAAATTTATATGTGCAAAAACACTGACAAAGTCTAATTTAATAAGGTACCTCAATATGCGGTAATTGTTAGCAAGGTTAATCTGGTTGATTTCGGATAGTGAATAGTGAGTTTGATCCTCCCAGGGTGCTCCATACAAAATTCAACATTAAATAACCCAATAAAGGCTTGGCATGTCATAAAATCAACCACCTAACTCCGCATAGAATAATGGTTACTGAGTCTAATCTGATTGACCATTACTACTAATTGACCCTCACTGTATGTCCCATACAAAATTCATCATTAAGTAACTCAATAAGAGTTGGCATGTTGTAAATCAACCAATCAATCCTAACACACTTTTTTATTTGTTCTTTTTTGTATGATTCTTTTTCATTCTGTTAATATTTTTCTTTAATTTACTTCTACCCTCTTGTACTTTTTTCTTTCATTTTTTTACTGTTCTTTTTTAACTTTTGACTTTTAAACTTCCTTTGCTAATTCATTTTTCTTTTATATATATATATATATATATATATACTGTTGCCTTCTTCTTCTTCTTCTTCTTCTTCTTCTTCTTCATCATCATCATCAATATATATATTTTCCGACCTCTGTTTTTTATACTGAAAATCGAATATATCTTGAGTTAGAAAAAAAAATTAAATCTATTCATTTGATTTTGTTCCTTAAAATTGAATTATCATTTTTTTTTTTTTTTTCATTCACATTTTTCCTTTGATATGTTCTTTTCCCATTTTGAACACTCAACAGAAGAAAAAAAAATGAGAGGGTGAAGACTGCTTCTATTTTTAGAAGCAACTTTCTAGAATGGTTGTGATTTTCTAAAAATAGGACAAACAGAAATCACATGAAAATGCCTCACAAAAATAGAATCTTTTCAAAGATTATATTTAGCCTCTGATGCAGAAAGTATTTATTTTCCTTTCTATTTCTTATAAAGCAAACATTTTCATGACAAGCCAAACTGATCAAAAGAATAAATGTTCCTTTTTAAGATCTTTACAAATATTAACACATTTTTTACGGAACTTTCATGTAAATTATTTCACCTCACTTGCTTATTTCCTTGATCTCGAGGTTCTCGACAAAATCCAAAGACGGATATGCAATGTGATAGGTCCTGACCTGGCATCTCAACTTCAGCCACTTTCTCACGGATGTGATGTGGCTTCCCTCTGTCTTTTCTACAAATATTTTCATGGCAACTGCTCTGACAAGCTATTTTCACTGGTACCCCAACTGCATGAATTTAAGCATGCTACTAGGTTGGCATCTCGGTCCTACACTTTTGTTGCCGAAACAGTTAAATGTTACTGCCTCTTCTACTCCAACAGCTTGCACTTCCCGAGAGTGGAACTCTCTTCTTCTTACTTGCTTCCCTGATAGCTATAATCTTCAAAAATTTAAACATAATGTCAATCAATATCTTCTGATGCCTTGATCTTGATCCCTGTCCTTCTTTTTATCCTTCCCTCAAACACCCCTTTTTTCTCTTACTTTCACTCTCTGTAACCCCTTGCATGCTAGTGGCACTCCCACCTTGCTTGGGGTGAAATGCTTACAAAAAATATATATATGTACAGACATACCAAGAAATAAAAAGAGCCAACTTCGAATTCCATTTGAGTTCATTTCATTCATTCATCTGTTAATACTCTTGGGAAAAGTAGGAATCCAGCTCTTCCCCCAGCTATGGATAAATAGCAGGACAGATTGGGCCCTAAAGCCTTGGTTGGCAACCACTCCAGGAGAAGGAAAACTTTGAATTCAAACCAGCCTGGAGAGTGTTGAGCTCTGTCAGACTGTCTTGGCCATGAAACACCCCTGCTATTGCTGCAGTACCAGTGGTGCCTCTTAGACTCTCAGGTGCTATAGGACTTGAGATTGCATAAATATCTTAAGCTTATCTCTTTAAAACAGAAAAAAATTAACTGAGAATTCACAATAAATTATAATGAGTTTTACAAAATGAAAGGAAACAGATATAAAACAAGCACTGCAATCAATTTTTTTGATACATTAAAAAAATCTGTTAGGGAAATACTCAGTACTAGTTAAGAACCCATCCTATAGGCTCAGTTTTAAGCTGGTTCCTGCAGAAAGGTGAAATAAAGCCTTCGACCCCAATGATAAAATATCGATTTTAACTGTACAACTCGTGATTTGAAAATTATTGCCCTCATGGACTCTTGCATCAAATTTGCTGAAGCTTTTAAAAGTAACTCCCTAAAATACATTCAGAGACACATGGTCATATTGCCTGAAAGTAACAAATGAGGTTATTGTCTGCTCCCATTAATGGTAGTAGTCATAGAAAGCATATTTGGAGAGAAAAAGAGAGAAAGGCAAATGATAAGAGATGGGATACAACCAGTAATTAAGACTGGACCTTTCAGTGTGAAAAGACAATTTATAACAAACAAATAATATAAAAGAAATGTACAAATATGGTTTGTCTATATTATAATTTTATTGGAAATAATCTCCAAAACGTTGCTCCACTAAGTCATGTTGGCTAATTGTTTTCACAAAGGACTGACCCTCTTGCCAAGCTATTAGGTCCATCCAATATACCTCTACATCCATTGCTAAAAATTCTTCTTATTATTAGCAGTAGTAGTAGTAGTAGTAATAGGAGTAGCAGGCATCCGTTTATCTTGCAAGATAATGGTAGTGCCCTGTTTAGCTGAAAATCAGCCTTGTGGTGAGCAGCATCTGAAGTGGCTTAGCAGTCTGATCTTTTGGCAGACTTTTCTGCAAGTGTGTCAGAGAAAAACTGGAATATGGAACAAAGGTTTGAGATTACTCCCTCTGTTTCTTGCATTGTCTTCTAACCTCTAGCTGATAGTTTCACTTTTTCACACCCTTCATGACTCCTTGACTAGCATATCAGCAGCTGCTACAATCATCTGTTCTCACTTACCTGCTGGGTGGTGTCCCATGGCCATCTCGATGTACATGATGTCTTTTGGTATACAACATTTTTGTTATCAAATGAATGACTAAAAATTACTGTTGAGAAATCAATTTACATCTATTTCTTTGACCTGATTGCATGTTTCTCATTTATAATGTTTGCTTAAAGATAGTATTTACACTATTTACATTGTTCAGACTATATGTCTTTATTGTATGCTCTGAACCAAACCATTTATTTCATCCCCTGGGATAGATTGTCCTAGTTCCATGTGCCATGCCTTTTCTGGATTTCTCAGTTTCAGTTATTTCCCTTTAGTAACACAACTCTCCAAATTTTTGTTCATCTCTGCTGTGGCCAGGTATTGAACACACAGCTCTTTGGGTTAAGTCACAGGATTACTTCAGCCAACACTTATCCACTGGGGTCAGAGTGTACAATGGCCAAAACATCATGAATATAGCAACAAAGATGAGGACAACAGTTTGAACAATGTAAATAGTGTAAATACTTACAATACGTCATCTCAGAAATATAGACATATTTTAAAGATAGTAGTTTGGTTGGCTTCATGCCTTTAGCCAATGTTCTTAATATAATGTATCTTTTCTCTCTATTTACATTCACAAAACCATCTTCTTCAAATATTTTTTTTGCTGGTTCATCCAAATTTTTCTTCTTGTGACATTCTTCAAGCCAATTTTTTATCTTGTTCTAATCTTGCCAATTAAATCAAATCAAAATAAACAAAATATTAGTTATATACAGAAGGATATTTTATGTATGTGCATTTATGTGTGTTTCTATGTATTTACATGTGTATCTATGTGTGTGTGTGCACATAAGTGAGAGAGAGAGAGAGAAAGTGAGAAAGAGAGAGAGAGAATTATTCAAAAAGTCAAAAGAGCACTAAACCATTTTTATTTGATTTTACTTGTTAATTTATGTATTTCATTTGAAATGAACTGCTTTTTCTGACATCAACATTTATACCAATCTCAACAATTTCCGTATTTAAAACTAAAGAAATATCTTAATGCCAAATTTTTAAAAAATGGTTTTCATTTACTAAATTCAAGAAGTGAAAATACCTTAACTGCAAATTGCTACAAAATCAAAAGATTAGCCAGAAAACTCATGTTCTTAAATAGACTCATCAGATCGAGACTTTGCTATGGATGCTATGTATAGTACCACACCTGTTCAGAAATATCTAAACTGTTGACATCTTCCTGATGTTAAGTATAAGTTTGCTTTTGGTTTCCATTTTCTCTAAAACCATGTCGTTGCTCACATGTTTGCTCTATGGTATCCTCAGCATCTTTTTGCAGAATGACATTTCTGCGGGTTTTTTTAATCAGTATAACCCCAATGAAGACACTAACAAACAAGGGTTTACAGAGTGCTGAGGAATTAGGAACAGAAATATTAGTAATGAGGAGAAAGAAAAGAGAGCAATCAGGAAGACAGTAGATAGTGATTGATATTGCATTTAAATTGCTGCAGATTAAAGTTGGTTGGAAAGCATGGAACTGGGAGGGAGTTCCACAAGTGAGAAATGTGGGATAAGAAACTAAGGATTTATGGAATTCATCTAGCGAGCTCGACTGTAAATTGATGAGATCTCAATGCCAGTCTAACGTTGAGCTTAAATTTATAAAGTCTAGGTATCATAGTGAAGAGCTCATCCAAACAATTACCATGGATGTATTTATGAAAAAGGCACAGAAAGGCAACCTTATGGCAATGGGCAAGTGACTGAAGCCAAGCCACAAGATCAGGACCAATAATATTGCTGATTTTGAGCTGATCCAGGTGTTCCTATCAAATCGTGAAATGAAAATGTCCTGATTGGCCACTCATCTACATCCTTTCGTACTGATTCTTCTTTAGATCTTATTGAGGAGCTCCAAAAAATAGCAGGGGCACCAGACCATATAAATTTCTAAGCATGGATTAATGGTAGACTTATATATATGCAAGATAGATTCCGGAGAGAAAAATTACCTCGCTTGACACAGTCAGTGAACCAACTTTCTTAGCAGATGATCTGGTGATCGATTCAATGTAGTCCTTCCACCTCATTAGCCTGAGAAGGTGCAATGAGTCACTTTCTTGGAGGATACAATCAGCCATGCTGACAGAAGGCAGAGAGAGGATCTCTCAGATGATTAATGGAGAGCAGTTTAATTTTGGAGGTGTTAACATTGACAAGCAATCTTTTTCCACTCTTAACAATGGTCATGAGATTGTTTTGTACATTGCCTGCCATTTTGAACTTGTCTGACTGATCAGCCTTACTATCAAGGCAGAAGTAAATGATAGTGCCATCAGCATTGATGCCAAGTTGAGAACTGATGTCACCAGGAAGATTGTTAGAGAAGATTAAAAACAAGTGTAGGACCAGGAATGGAGCCCTGGGGACACCATATTAGTACGAAAGGATGCAGATGAGTGGCCAATCAGGACATTTTCATTTCACGATTTGATAGGAACACCTGGATCAGCTCAAAAATGTGCCTGAAGATACCGTAGCTTTTCAGCTTGTGGTGAAGACCTGAATGCCAGATCCTGTCAACGGCTTTCGAGATGTCCATTGCTACAGCCCAGGCTTCACTGTTTTTATCTAAAGCACGAGAGACTCTTTCCACAATTATTGTTAGTATATCAGCAGTTGATCTGGAGAAATGAAAACCGTATTGCTTTTCTGAGAAAAAGGCCCTGCAATGAGAGATGACAAACCAATTCATCATTGATTATGACCACTAGGAGTTGCCCAAAAAGAGGTCGAAGGCAAATAGGCCAATAATTGAATGGGTCGGTCAGTTCACCAGAGTTCTTAAAAACTGAAACAGACGGTGACTTCCAGCAGGCAGGAACGCAGGAGGCAGTGAGGCATTTATTATACAGTTTGGAGAGGACAGGGGCCAGTTTGGAAGCACACTTCTTAATGACTATTACAGTGATGTCATCAGGTCCTTATGCTTTGTGGGGATCAAGGTTAAAGATGATAGCAGAAACCATGAAAGGTGTTATATGCATATCACTCAACAGAGAATCAGTCCTAAGTGGGAAGTCAGGCAGGGATACACCAGATGAGTCAAGAGTAGAGTCTGAGCCGAATTTATGGGCAGAGCATTCAGCTTTATCAACAGATGATGATGACACCTGAAATCAATTGTAGTAAGAGGATAGGGGTCTTGCCTTTATTTAGTACCCTATTACAAAGGTGCCAGTAGTCACAAGAGCCAAAGTTTTTAGAGGCTATGTGGTGCCTCATTCTTTCAGCAAACAGGCATTTAGCTTCTTTGAGGACATTTGTTACAAGCAGTAGCAAATAGGCACCTGTTATGACAAGAGCTGTCCCACTGGTATAGCCGAAAATAATGGTTCCTGTGTATTATGGTAGCCGAGCATGCTGGTGCAAACCATGGAGAGGATAGTGGTTTCACCAGCTATTTCTCTGAAGGGATGAGAGCACTTCAAGACTTCATCATCTTTGAGATAATTGTCTAGCATTTGCTGCTATACAGGAGGACAAATATCATGTAACAGAAAAAAAAGCTTCATTTATTGACAACTGAAATTTTTTTATTTAATTCACTTCATTTTTGCTGTTGGTCAGATATATTTCCTAGATTTTCAAAATAATTCTGAGCATATCTAGTATAATATCCACTGATTTCAGTATCCGTAAGGAATCTGTCTACTCAGGATAATTAGATTGCACTGGATATCTAGACTTGACAAAAGGTTGTTAAGTCAATTTGATTTCATGAACTAAAATCTCTCATGATGATCATTGCAAAGATATTTTTTGCACCACATCAGTTCTTAGGAACTAATTCCAGTGCAATAAATAAACTAAAATGGACCGGCAAAAGGTGAATGGTGATGAAGATGGGGTGTGATAGAGAAAAAAATGTTTGTTCATATATCAAGCCTAGAAAAAATGAATTACATTATTTTCTCCAAGAGATCAATTTATAATAGCTGGACATTTACTTCTATTAAAAAAGTTTTTTTTCTTTCTTCTTCTTATATATATATTTTCTTTCTTTTTCCTATTTATATATTTTTTATTGTTTTTTTATTTTTTATTGTTCCCCTTCGTTTTCTGACTTACTTTTCTTTCCTTTCTTCAGATTTCTTTTATTTCTTCTTCATTCACTTTTTTCATGAGAAGCTTAATTTTTTCACCTCAGATCTTTTTCTTCCTTCTTTTTTTTCTAATCCACTTATCTACTTCAATAGCCCTTTTTTTTAGATACATTTTTTGTCGTTAACTTCCTTCTATTTCTTTGACCTCAAACATCTCATTTGCCTTTACCTTGTCATTCTAATTTTCTTTTCAATTCTTCCTCGATTCATTTCTTTATATACTCTTTCCCAAATTGCTATATTTTTGGCATTCATCAGCTTTACTTTCTGTCTTTCCTTCTCATCTACTTCACTCTCCACTTTCTCCTATTTTCTATAAACATTTTTATATTGTATTTGTTTTCATTCTCTAAGAATAAACCAAGGTTCCTCCATAAATAAAGTATCAAAATGAAACATTTTGACCTATAATAATTTTAAGTCATTGAAGTAATTTATTTCAACAGTTTTTCTATTTTAAATCATTTTTCTTCTTGTTCAATTTTATTTGCGTTTTCCATCAGAGAATGCCTCTTTTCACCTTTCTGGTGTTATCTCAGAAAGGTGTTAAAAAGATCAAAAAAAATAATCAGCTGAAAGTATTTGGAGGTTATCTCTATCCACACTACCACCTTCCCCTCCTTGCCTTCTCTTTTGAGACTTTTTGCTTGATTTTTCTTTGCCTCTTATTTTGTTGATCCAGCATTAAACAGAATTGGGTGAAATAGGAAAGTGGCTTTGCTTACCAAACAAATGAACAGATTGAGAATTAACCTCCTCCATTTCCTTCTTCAGAATGTTCAGAATTCACATCTTTGGCTTTAATTCTGTCTCTTTCATTTTCTTTTATTTTAAGGGATTTTTTAGAGAGCTTTTTTTTTTTTTCATTGCAAACATTTTTCTCTTAGAGTCATTAGTTTTCCTTTTCCTTCTTGCCTTCCTTTTCACAAGATTCAGATTTAATTTCTTTTGTAGTGTCATATTTTCTTGTCTCATCTTTGTCTTCTAATGAGGTTTAGTTTTTTTTTCTCTCCTAGATACATTTTTAATACTCACATATTTCATCTTCAGCTTCTTCTCTTCTCAAGAATTTAGCTTTATCTTCTTCAGAGTATTCTTTCTCCATTATTCTTTTCAGGATTTGTTAAATCATCTGCATCTTTACCTATTCTCAGTTATTTAAAAATTCTCATATTAAATTCAGAACTCATCTACTTCCTTCCTTTTCTCCTGTTTTCCTTTACCACCTTTCCTTCACCAGAACTTGCTTTATTTCGAATGTATTACTTTAATTTATTTCTTCCCTTTCTTGAAAGCATTTTTTCATTTGGTCAATTTATTCTCTTTCTTCTTTTTTTTTTTTTTTTAACTCTGCCACTTTTTATTGTTCAATGTTTTTTTTTTTTATTTCCTCCTTCAATTATCTTCATTTCAAAATTACCTTTGTTTCATCAATAATCAGTCTTTATTGGAATGTCAAACTCTTCTCCCTCAATATTTTTATATCTTCTTGCCCCTTGGAAATTCATCATCGCTATTTCATTAACAATTTCACTGAATTGGAGCAGTCATGAATGATTTAAAAAAAATTTTTTTTTAAGCATTTCACCCCAAACAAGGCGGGAAGCCACTAGCTCACAAGGACTTACAGAGGATTTGGAGCGAGAGCAGATAGGAGTGATAGAGGAGAAAGATGAGGAAAAGGATAGTGGATAGATCAAGGCAACTGGAGATGTCGATTGACATTACATTTGAATAGTTGGAGATTATAGCTATCAGGGAAACAGGAATAGGGAAGGGAGTTCCACAGGTGAGAGGTGTAAGATATGAAACTATTGGAGTAGAAGAGACGGCTACATTTAACAGTTTCAACAGTGAAAGGGTGAGAGCAGGATGCCATCCTCATAGGACGCTTGAATTCATGAAGTCTGGGAACCAGCGCAAGCAGCTCATCGGAGCAATTACCATGAAAGTATTTGTAAAAAAAACAGAGAGAGGCGACTGCACGTCTGTGAGAGAGTGACTGCAGATGAGATGCCAGGTCAGGGCCAATTACATTGCATATCCATCTCTGGATCTTATCAAGAACCCTGAGGCAAACAGAAGGGGCTCCTGACCATATATGGCAGCAATACTCCATGCAAGGGTGAATGGTTGATTTGTAGATTTGAAGGATCGATTCTGGGGAGAAAAATTTCCTGGTGTGGCGCAGGGAGCCAACTTTCCTTGCGGTGGACAAAGCAATTGACTCAATGTATTTGTTCCATCTCAGGTCAGCAGACAATGTGAGACTGAGCAGCCGCAGAGAGGTGCTCTTGAAAATTTGAATGTCAGACATTCTAATGGTGGGCAGGGAAGGATCTCTGTGGTGATTAATAGAGAGCAATTTTGTTTTTGAGGTGTTAAAGTTAACCAGCCAATTCCTGCCCCAGTTCACAACCGATTGGAGGTCCTTTTTGAGACGAACAGCCAGGTTAGTTTTGTCAGCGACACTAGATTTGTTTTTGAAGCAGGAGTAAATTGTAGTGTCATCTGCATAGATGCCTACTTGGGAATCTATGATGTTAGGAAGATCGTTGATGAAGATAAGGAACAGAGTAGGGCCAAGGATGGACCCATGAGGAACACCTGCATTCATGGGATAAGAGCTGGAGGAGAATCCGTTGAGAACGACTTTCAATTCACGGTTTGGCAGGAATGATTGTATTAGGTCAAACAATCGACTTGTAATACCATAATCCTGGAGCTTGCGAAGAAGGCCAGCATGCCAAACCCTATCAAACGCTTTGGAGATGTCTAGGGCCATGGCACGAGCTTCTCCGTTATCTTGAAGAGCTTGGTAGACAATTTTAGTGATGGCTGGAAGCACATCAGCTGTAGATCAGGCAAAGCGGAAACCATATTGCTTGTCGGGAGGCTGAGGAATGAGCCTTTTATATATATTACTAGCAAATGATGTTTACAACATAAGACATAATATTTCGTTAGCATAGTAATGGAAATACTGTTTCCTTATAAGGAAACATTTGGCATTTATTGATCAAGTAGGCAGTACTGCTGTCACTTGAAATTTATAACGTCTTTTAAAACAATTTTTTAGTAAAACCAGTTTCTCAAGTCCAGTAGCTATAATCACTCTTTCCAGTGTTGATAGGGGTTTCCTTTGTAACCTTTTATTTGAAGTGGTATGATATCACAAAATCTTGATTATGTGATTGACCCCAAAAAGTTGTGTGTTCGATACCTGGCTACTGTAGGAGTGAACAAAAACTTGGAGAGATGAGTTAAAGGGAGATAATTGAAACATCCGGAAGAGGCATGTCGTGTGGAATTAGAACAATCTACACTGGTGGATGAAATAAAGGGTTCAGTTTGAAATTCCAATCGCCTGAAGAAGGCCAGAGTGTACAACGGCTAAAACGTCATGAATATGACAATAAAGATGAGTTCAACAGTCCAAACAATGTAAATAATGTGAATACAAATTTAATTCATTTTGTGCATAGATTTCCATGATCATAGTATGAAAATTCAAATCATATACTCATGCCTTTGTAGGTCAAGTCTTTCCAGAGTTAACATAATAACTTATTGTTTCATTATTTACATTATTTGCATTCAAACTATGGCCTTCATCTTTTTTGATATTATCACTGTGGGGTGAATAGCCATGGTCAAATACAAAATAAGTAACAGAACTGTCCAATAGACAGAATTGACAAAATTTTTAATAAGTAATAACAAGAAAAGAACTGGACAAAAATAATATAAAGCAAGCAAACAATATATGTAAGGCAAATTAATAGTAATAAGGGCAAAAAAACAGTAATATGTCAATAAGTTCACAAACTAAGAATTGGCATTGACACACGAAAGCAAGTCTGGACAAGTGAACATAGCATTCTGACTTCAAGACAAGACAGACTGGGACTGTGTCAGATGAAAACGAGAACTGGCCTATTTTATTGGCTAGGAAAAAATCCCAGCATGCATTTGTGTGCTTCTGCCTATAAAAAAAGTAAAGGAAATTATTTTGCAGTCATTCCCATTAAAAATTGAAATTAACTGTCCTGCTCTCAAGCCTTCTTCAGGTGCTTGTCAATTTTACTTTTTTTTTCTTTTTTTTTTTTTTACTAATATCCATCCAATACAAGACCTAAGAGCCACACAATGTAGAGGGTTACCTTCAGTGGATTTTGAACTGAAACCTTTACTTAATCTATGGGGGTAGATTGTTCTCTTTCCCCTGTCCATCTTGTCCTTATCTAGTACTACTCAATTTCCAGATAAATAGATTCAGTAGAAACGGGGCAAGCAATAACCAAGCTGTAAATATATGAACGTAAACAAATATTAATTATGAGATATAGAATCTGGCTTAACACAGCCATTATATAGGAATCAGTGAACCATAAAAGTACATTCCTAATTGATATATATATATATATATATATATATATATATATATATATATATATATATAGCCAATAATAATATCTATATATTTAATTGTTTGGATTAGCTCTTTGCTATGATACGTAGACATTTTGAATTTATGCGCAGTAATAGACTGACATTGAGATTTCATCAATTTACAGTTGAGCTGGTTAGATGTAGCCATTAATTCTATGCTAACAGTTTCTTTTCTCACATTTTTCATGCTTTTCGCTTGTGGAACTCCCTTCTGGCTCTATGCTTTCCAGCCAACTTTAATCTGCAAAAATGCAATGTCAATTGCTATCTACAGTCCTTCCTGCTCATTATTAATATTTCTGTTCCTAATTCTTCCACATCCTGTAACCCCATTGTGTCCTAGTAGCTTTACTGCTTTACATAGGGTGATACCAATTAAGAAAAAAAATTGGTTATTACATGGAACTGGTCATGTGGCTGAATGATTACAGAATCAGCATTCCAACAATGAGGCCTGGATTTGAATCTCCCATGATGCATTTGTGGAAGAGGTGATATCTTGATAATATCACCTTTGGTGGATGATCCTTGCATATGATTCCATTGAGAAATACCCCCGAAAGCCATACACATAGATTGACTTGAGTCTTGTGAGAGAAATTGGGTAAGCAAAACTGTTCAGAAGCCATTGATGGTTGTCACTAGCATGAAGGGACAAGTTGTAACTTAAAAGACAGATACAAGATCTTTAGCCTTGGTTGGTAATCTACCTAGAGATGGTGTCTCAATAAAAGCACCCATCTCTCAACAGTCTGGCCACTGATGGAGATGTACAGAACTAAAAAATGTCCAGTGACTGAACTTCTTAAAAAGGGAATTGTCATGTGAGTTCACAACGTACCACAGGTTGAAAGAGCACAACATTTAATGGCTTGTTAAATTCTTGTTCTCAGAATTAAAATTACTATCTGTTATTCTTCACAATTATGATATAGTATATGTACAAAGGCGTGTCCTGAAAGGTTCTTGGTTTAATTCCCTTTAACAAATATAACCAAAGGACTAAAGAAGAGATTTTTTAGAAGAGATATTTGTTTGAGCAGAGAGATTTTCTGCAACCACTCATATATAAATTCTTTTAAAACAACAGCTGCAGTAACAACAGTGGTGCCTCAATGAAGGTCTCATCAGATCATGATCCTGGCTTCAAGCATAGTTTCAGGGCCACAGTACTAATCCTGCATACTTTCAAGCCACAGTACCATGCTTAAATAGTTACAAGGACACAGTACTATTCTTGCATAGTCTCAGACACAGAGTACTATTCCTGTATATTCTGAGTCCCACAGTAGTATTCCTGCACAGGTTCAGGCCCACACTACTATTCCTGTATAGTTTCAGTGCCTTGGTACTATTCCTGCATAGTTTTGGGGCCACAGTCCTATTTTACTGCCATTGTACTATTCTTGTATAGTTTTAGAACCACAGTACAATTTGTACATTTTTTTCTGCCAACTGCTATGTAAACATAAGGTCTAATGAAAAACTTATTCCTTTTTTGGTAGTTTGAATTTCTTTCTTCTTTTCCTTCCTTTTTTTTTCTCATTCTCTTTTTTCTTTATCCTGCTCCATCTATTTTTTTTTGTTTAGTTTAAATAAGTCAAAGTTTAATGAGAGTTCCTCATTTGAAAATCAAACAAAAATAAAAACTTTTTATTAAGTATTTTTTCTTTCAAGTTTTTGTTTAAGTTATTCTTTTTAATACTAATATTTCTTCATCATTTTTTTTCAACATTCAAGCATTTTTCTTTAACCCTTATCTCTCCTCCCTTTTTAATTTCTTTTCTTTCTTCATTTCCTTCTCTGCTTCCTTTTTCATTATTCTTCAAGTACTTCTATCTTTCCTTTCATAATTTCCTCTTTTTCTTTCTCAATGTATTCATGTGTTTTTCCCATATCTTGGTCTTTTTTTTTCTTTTCATATAGTTTTCTTCTTTTCCTTTCCATTTTTTGATTTTATTTCTCTCCATTTGCTTTGATATTTCCAACCTTTGTTTCACCTGTCTCCATTTCTCATAAGTTTTTTCATTCTTCCCTTTTTCAAATTCTTACTTTCTTTTTATGCTTATTGTTGGAAAGTAAAATAATGGCATATGATGTCAACACCAATAATTTAGTTTAATTCATGGTCAGAAGGTAGCGCAATTTAGCACAAGGTCACAAGGTCACAAGGTTTTCCTTTATATTTTAATTCTTATTTTTCTTTCTTATTTTTCTTTCGATAATTTTTTCTCTTGCTATCCACTTTCTTTATTCTTTTAAGCAATGTTGAACCAGGTCACTACCTGGGTGGGTGACTGCTCAGGAATACCAGGTGTTGTAAGCTTAGATATGTGGGTGCTTAGATGTAATGAATAACAGTTTATATACAGTGAAGAGAAAAAAGTGTTTGCACACTTACAAAATATCAAAATGCATCTTTTTCTTCTATGTCCATTCAGGACATGGTTCTCCACAACTTTCTATACTTTGTAGCTCTTAGAATGTTTGTCTTTTCACTATGCTTCCTATTCCTTCTTCTGTCATCCATTTTCAGAAGATTTTAGGTTATTTGCTGTCTCACTCTTGTCTTCAGCATGTCCTGTGAGTGTCAAATTCTCCAAACCTGCTTTCCTCTTTATGCATCCTAGAAATTTCAGCTTTTTCCTCCTGATTCCAAGTATAAGCTTCCTTTTTCTTCCCATTATCCTTTTGTAGGAGTTGTATCAGAAAATCATTATTATCGCCTCCCTTCTTGGCCCCAAAATTCTTATAATCCAAAAATGTGCTTCAGTTTTAAGTAAGCTTAAAAAGGGTGGATAAAATGTAAAAAAAAATCAGTCAAAAAATTTTTACTCTTTTATCATGTTTCTTTTCGTTCCTTTCTTTTATACTCCTCTATTCATCACAACTTTTCTTTCTAATATCTACCATCTTTTCTTTCTTGTATACCCATCCATTCTCCCACTCATTCTTCTATGTCTCTTCTCTTTTTCAGCTTTTCAGTCTCTATTTACATTATTTCAAGTTGTACTAATCTTCTCATCTCTGCTGTTATGAGCACAGTGTTTTGGCCATTGTGCCTTCCAGCCTTCTTCAGGTATCTGTTGGTCTGAGTAACCTTCAGGGAATTTCAAACTGTAACTTTTATTCAGTTTATGAAGGCAGATTGTACTCATTTTTTCTGTTCTTGTCTAGGGATATTTCATCTTGGTTAATTGTTCAATTATTGCTATTTTCTACTGAGTCTATCTGTAACACTTGGCACTGGGATTGAACTCACAATTATTATGACATAAAATTCTCTAAATAATGCTTTAATCTTCAAGGCCATTTTTCAGTCTCAACTTACCTCTTGTCTTCCTTGATGTCTAATTTTCTTTCAAGTTTTCTTTTCCTTCTTTCACATCCATTTTCTTTTCTTCTTTCTGTTCATCTTTATCTCCATTGCATTCTTACTTTACTCTTTCTTGTCTTTACTTTTAGTAACCACTTATATTTTTCCTTTTTCTTTCTTCTCATTAGTTTCTTCATTTTTTGTTCTCATTTTTCACTCCTTTTATATGTCAACATTATTTTTTTCTTTCTTGTTTTTCTTCTTTCATTTCTGTTCCTGGCTATTCTCTCTCTCTCGCTCTCTCTCCTCTCTCTCTCGTCTTTTCTTTTCTTCTACAGTCTGTAGCATTACCATTGTTTTGTATTGGTATTCCTCAGTGATCAGCATATTCCATTCTCAATAGTGAACCACTGTGGATGCTGGAAAATGCCCCCTGTTCTATTCCTGGCTCTACTGCATCAAAATGTTTGCCATTATGTAGAATTCCATTTCCGTTGTCTCTCACATATGCTGTATTTGGTGAATGCTTACACATAAGAATTCACCTGTGTGTCTTACTTACAGCTTCACCTTGTCAGCTGAAACCCAACTGCTATGTAAACATAATGTTTAATGACAAAATTATTCCTTTTTTGGTAGTTTGAGATTTCTTTCTGCTTTTCTTTCCTTTTTTCTCATTCATTTTTTCGTTTTTTTCTTCTTCCTGCTCTTTCATTTTTCAATGTTTTGTCCTCTTTGTTTTCTGCAATTTTCCTTTCTAGATTCCTATTTCATTATCATTATATTCTCCTATTTCTTCTTCTTCTTCTTTTGTTTTGACTCTCACATTCTCTAGTTTTCTTTTTCTCTTTCTTTTTCAAATAAAGATACTTTTCTTTAAAAAAATTATTCAATTTCTTGTTTTTTATTCTCTCTTCTTACATTTTTGTCTTATATGTTTGTTTTAACTCTATCTCTTACTACCACAGTTTCCTTTCTTTCTTCCTTTCTTTCTTCCTTTCTTTCTTTCTATTACTCGTTCTTCTTTTTCTTTCTTCTCTCCCTATTTCCTCCTCTTTGTTGTCAACATGAAGAAAGCATAATTTTCTTCAATATCTTATCAAAGAATAAGACCTTAAAAAGCAAAGAAAAACAACAACAACAACCTGACTAATATACAAATCCTTTTTAAGATGCCAGAAAGAAAAAGGATGAGCCGGTCTTCTCTTCCCATTAATCCTACGGTTCTTTCTCCCTGACTGATGACATTATTACATAGTTATAACAGCATTGGTCAATTGCCAACTTGGCTGCCTGCTTGTTAACTGCATTGCACAATAGCTTAAGAGATTGGTTAGCAGCTTGCTTAATAGACACACAATGGTGACAATGTTGACAGTAGTTATAGCAGCAGCAGTAGGAAAGTGCGTACATACAATTTTCCAGCTTCATGTGTGGGTGTTTACAAGTACACATGTGTGGGTGTCTGTGAAATACTGTGTGGGTGTATTCACGTGTAAATTTGCAATATTATTTATCTAACAATTGTGGACATAAATATATATTACCTTTCTATCTATTGGTCTATCTCATATATTTTTCATAGCCAAATAGTTATCAGTTATCTTGTTATTTATTCATATGTACTCATATGTACACACGTACATAAAATTGTTCATCTAAGCATTTCAATGTTTATGTATATATACATATATATATATATATATATATATATATATATATATATATATATAAATAAAAAATCCTTTACATTTTTATGTGTGTATGTATATATATATATATATATATATATATATATATATATATATATATATATATATATATATATGCATATTTTGCTTTGTTGACTAACAATAAAACTAATCTGAGTAAATAAACATTGTCAAAAGTTTTTAGGCTTATGAATATGGTCATCATTTAATAACCTTCTTATTTATAT
Source organism: Acanthosepion esculentum (assembly GCA_964036315.1). Classification (NCBI taxonomy): domain Eukaryota; kingdom Metazoa; phylum Mollusca; class Cephalopoda; order Sepiida; family Sepiidae; genus Acanthosepion; species Acanthosepion esculentum. The sequence continues at coordinate 73,640,472 of OZ038493.1, read as the reverse complement.
CAACAGATATGTATGTATTTGTGTATGCAGTGAATTTAAGCACAGTACTAGATTGGCTGCTAGGTATCATAATTTGATTGTTGAAATTATTAGTTGTAACCATAAGTTCTATGCTAATTGTTTCTTCTCTTGCACTTCTCACTTGTGGAGCTCTCTTCCAGCTTTCTGCTTTCCTGTCAACAACAATCTTCAAAGATTTAAATGCAATGCCAATCATCATTTTCTGTCTCCATGAATCCTGTTCCTATATCATCCTCATCTGTTTCTTTCATTCTCAATAACCCTTGTATCCTAGTGGCTTTCTTGCCTTGCTTGGAGTGAAATAATTATATATATATATATATATATATATATATATATATATATATATATATATATATATACAATATTTCTACATTTTGTATTTAAGTGTCTAAGGGGATGTGAAAAAGTGATCAACCTGATCAAGATAGGATTCAAAAATATTCTGAGGTTTGGCTGCTTCGACAGATTTTGGGAACTAGGTTGGGTTGAGACCTTTTCATCACCCTTTCATATAATCGTTGATCTATTTTTGCTTTTCCAGAATCTGCAAGCTCTATCTTTTCTCTGCTTCCTATTTCTCTTTAAGATGGCAAGGTGCTGAAGTCATCATCATCATCATCATCATCATCATCATCATCATCATCACAACCACCACAAAACCACCACTACCAATATAATTACCAATAACAGCACTGTTACCATCATCATCATTATCTCATACACCATTTGTCAATGCCATCATGATCATCAGAAGCATCATTTCTGTTATTGTAAAATTACAGCTACAAAAACATGGTTAATTCCTTCCTTTATATTTAGTATTATTGTTATCTTTCAATAAAAAAGAAAATATATAAACATTACTATTACTGTAATATTCTTGATAATAAGCTTAATTATTATCAGAACCCATTTTTTTATAAGTTAAGATTTTGAGCAGTACTTGGGTTGCTTAATGTTTACATTAGATTATTACTTAAGTTGCTTAAGTTGTGGTTTATTTTTTGTTTGTTTATGTCTAATAAATAGTAATGAAAAATATTTCAGTGCAACTAAAATAGTAGATTTGGTAGATTTCTTGAATAAAATATAAAATAATGTATTTGATAAATCTTTTCATTTAATTTTATGTTTTCTATTTTTTTTTGAGTTACTTAAGCCTGACTGACCTCAGTCATGGAGTTGGTGAAGATTTAGTCAAATTTGAGTTTAGTTGACTATAAAAGAATTACTTATAAAAAAAGGAAAAGATAAAAAAGCATATTACAAATAGACATGGTACAAGCAGGAATATTGCCACTGTCATCTTTATAATTTCCACAATGTCTTTTACAAAGTGGTTCTTCTTTTGACCGGCACACGTTGTATCTGCCTTTTGTGTGGGAGCTACACATTTGCCAGAATTTATCACAATTTGAGAAATGCCTACAGCAGCCTTTTTTTTCTCATGAAAGGAAGATTTTTTCTTTCTTAAAAGACTTTTTAATTAAGTCTTAAAACAAACGTATCTAATAATCTAAAAAAAGAATCACATTGTACACGAAAGAATTCAACTTATCAGCAAAACAAAAACATTCATCCTCAAATCTTTTCAGATTTGCGTTTCTGTTTGCAATATCAGATAATTTACATGAATCTCCTTAATAATTCTATGTTTTCTTTAGATTTCCTCTGCCAAAGACTCCAGCAACATCAAAGCATTTTTGACATATTTTGATTTGTTATCAATATCTGCATTGTCAGAACAACACCATTACTAATCCCATCATTACAATCATTGTCATCATCAGCACTACTAACACTACTGATGTCAACCACCTATGACCATAGCCATCATTACCAGTGTCACTGTTTTTACCATAAACCCTATTAGTATCCCAGTCCTTGTGCACTTCATTAAATGTCTTAGTATCACGCTTAAATAATAATAATAATAATCATCATCATCATCATCATCATCATCATCGTTGGTTCTTTCTTCATCATCACCATTGTTTTAAAACTCATAATGACCATAAATCACCACTGTGACCATCATCCAACTACCATTCCCACCACTACAGTTACTCACACCCTAACCTGAATCCCCTATCATTATCCACACACTCATTATCATCACCCTGACAACAACAGCCTCCGACATCAGCATCACTAAAAACACCTTACATCATTCTTATCTCTTGTTTCCTTTTTGTTTCTTCACACCCTTTGTCACCCTGATCATCATCATCGTCGTCGTCGTCATCATCATCGTCGTCATCCACAGAGTTGCTCCCCATGTCTTTTTCTTTTATCTTTCCCTGCATTCATCATCATCGTCATCGGCATTATTAGAGTCACTCAGCGGTTTCTCCTCTCAGCTGAATCAATAGTAAATGTAACTCATTGCTTTTGCTTCATGTCTTTACATCGTAGTAGTAAACTCATCAGCAGCAGGAGTGAAACCCTCGCAAAATGTGGCCCGCAATGTCTACAATGGTGATGACTATGATGACGACAACAGCAGTGATGACAACAACAACAACAACACCATGGTTGCCTCTATGGCTGCCACCCGGTAACAACACTCATAATACTGACATCGGCAGCACTGGCAATACAAATAACAATGACCATTCCTCTGAGAACAAGAGCAGCAAAGTTGACAACAATAAAGCTGATCCCTTATGTAGTTATTCTAAACTGTCAGTGGGGTCAGCTTCTAATCAATTGTTACTAATAGCCATCACCACCACAGCAACAATACCCCAACCTACTACTACTACTACTATTACCATTTCTGCTATTGTGTCTACTAGTATTACTACTAATCACTCCTGCTCCCATGAGGTGGGTGTTGAATCCCATCTGATCAAAAATGTGGTTTCTTTAACAAGTCATACATTGGTATAAATACATTCTAGATTGTGGCTAAGTTTTATACACTTACCCCTTCTGTCACTCATTCATTTTTAAACTTGTAAACTCTAACATTTTCTTACTATTGAGTAATAATTAGAATCATATTTACAAGAGAAAAGTAATTTCTTTATAAGTACCTAAATTGCAATCATACTTCTGATGCCATATATATATATATATATATATATATATATATATATATATATATATATATATATATATATATATATATGAGAGTGTGTATTTTATTACTTCAAAAGTTACTATAGTGGAAATTCATATTTCAAATAGATGCCTTATTTTTATTTTAAACAGTGTGTATTAAGGTTTATTGGCCGGCACATTCACAGTCAAGAAATCTTAATAAACTGGTATTGGACCTGGGTCTCCCTTTGTAGATCACATTTTCTTTATTAGCATTTCTATAATGGGAAGGCAGATAGATGTATTACACACTGTTTAAAATAAAAATGAAAATGGGGTATCTATTTCAAATATGAATATCCACTAGTAATAAAAATGTGGATCAAAAATAAATACATTAATTTTAAATACATATATATATATATATATATATATATATATATATATATATATATATATATTATACATGTATGTATGCATATATATATATAATATATATATATGACTAATGTGTGTGTGTGTGTGTGTGTGTGTGTATGTATTTACACACCCACACACATATGTACAAATGGGTACTTCAACATGGTGTAATGGCTTTTATCTGTATAATTGAATTACAACTGAGTAGTGAGTTCCTCCCTCACAGGTTGCTCTATACTTGTGGCCTTGTGCCATATCTAAGTTATGTTTTGTAAATCACTATATATATATATATATATATATATATATATATATATATATATATATATATATATATAAAAATTGGAAGTATCCAGATTTGCTCTTAATAACTTTCAACTTACTGTGTCATATTTAAATAGTGATGTTGTATGGAAATACTGAAATACTTTGTGATAGAAATTCTTCTGACTACCATCTTCAACTTTATGGAAAATTTTGCATTATCTAAAGCAAATGTAATAATCTTGTATCCTATTTTAATATGACATGGAAAAATAATTCTGGAAATCCATTTCAAGTGATTGTTCAAAAGTTATAACAGAATTAAGAATGTGATCTACAAACTCTCCAATTTTTTTGTTCAAGTATTTACCAAAATATCTGGTGTTCAACATGGTGTCTAGCAACTAGTAACTTCTAAAGCCACAACCTGTAACTTGACCTTCATTACAATTATAATTATTGTTACAACTGCTTTCAGGTGATGATGTGGTTGATTGGTAAAAGTCGTCACTTGGATAATTTGTTGTACTTAACAGACCATGTGTTATAAAAATGTTTCATAAAGATATTTCATTCTGTTTTGAAATAATATGTATGTTGGAGTGCAAATGAAATAAACTATAGTGTATGAAGCCTTGACAATATAAAATAATGAATTATTTAACTAAATTTATCTTTTAATGCTGAAGAGTTGCCATTTTCTATGTGTCACATCCCTTCAGGACATGGGCGATCATGGCTCTTCACAATTTTCTGTCCTTTGTAGCTCGTCATAGATTTTGTCTTTTTGCTACCTCTCCTAAACCCTGTTCTTCCAATCATTTTTTTTTTTTTTTTAAGCTTATCACCCCAAGCAAGGCTGGAAGCCACTAGCACGCAAGGGGTTACAGAAGGTTTGGAGGAAGAGCAGATAGGAGTGGTAAAGGAGAGGATGTGGAGAAAGATAGTGGATCGATCAAGGCAAGGGGGTTACAGAAGATTTGGAGCGAGAGCAGATAGGAATGAAAGGTGAAAGGATGTGGAGAAGGGAAGTGGATAGATCAAGGCAGCTGGAGATGTCAATTGACGTTACACTTAAATAGTTGGAGCTTGTATTTGTCAGGGAAACAGGAATAAGGAAGGGAGTTCCACAGGCGAGATGTGCGAGACATGAAGCTATTGGAGTAGAAGAGACATCTACATCTAACAGTTTCAACAGTGAAGGGGTGGGAACGGGATGCCAGCCTCGTAGGACGTTTAAATTCATGAGGCCTAGGAACCAGTGAAAGCAGCTCCTGTACAAGCTTGTTAGGTAGGTTATAAACTGCTTTCCACTGTTACTCTTGCCTGTAAGTGTCAAATTTTCTAAGCCCCCTTTCCTCAATATGTGGTTTAAATACTGTCAGAGAACATATGTTCTTTCAGTTTTCTCAAATGTGTAGGCCAACAGATGTAATATAGACTGTTTAAAAAATTTAAAGTGTAAGGTATCTACTAAAAATGACATTTGAAATAATAAAGATGTCAGATAAAAATAAAATCCATTAATTCTATAGAAATATACGTATATTAAATAATTTTAGAAAATATGTAAAATTATGTAATTAAATCTCAAGATAAGCAGAATTTGTACAATAAGAGTGCTTGATAGATAGCAAGAGGAATAATTATCATTATCAATAAATAAAAGTTTACAGTATTAATCTCTGACTGATTAAAAGTTTTGTGATGCTAATGCTCCTCAGGAGGACTTGTTGCTAATCCTGATGAATGATAACATCACAAAACCTTTAATTGATCACACATAAGTATTCTAAACTTTTTATTTATTGACGCGCACACACATACACACACGCACACACATATATATATATTTATAAGGGAAAATAAAAAATTATTTGCACTCTTGTCTAAAAATATGTAATGGCAAAAGTGTGGATAATTTTTTACACACCCACATGTGGTGTATACATATATATATATATATATATATATATATATATATATATATATATATATATATCTGATTCGATGGATAAATTGTTGTCTAAATTATGCAAAAATGAAAATTACACTGATACCTCATTTTAGTAGATATATTTACCAAAATTACATATCTTGAAATACTAAAGAGTAAATTTATTCAGTAAAATCACCATGTCTTCAACAGTAGCCTCCAGATGACTTCCGAATCTCCTGTATCTTTTCTGGCCGTTAGTGAACGCTGCCATGATCCTTGCCTTCAGTTCATCTTTGGTGTTACAAGGAGTTTTGTTGGTCTCTCGCTCAACTGCACCATACATAATAATCAAGAAGATTGCAGTCTGGAGAGTTAGGTGGACAGATGTAAGGAGTGTTGTGATTGCAGAAATTTTCTTACAGCCATGACTCGGTTCTCCTGCATGTGTGACATGGTGCAGAGTCCTGTTGCCAGACATAGCTTCGTCCATATATATTGACAGGAAAGTAGGAAGCCAGAAGACAGTTCCACAAGTCAGAATGTTTTTTTTTATGTGATTCTCAATCTGGACAAAGCTTAAGAATCACTCGATGCACAGACTTACAAATAAGTTTATGGGGGTATGTAGGAAAGATAATGGTTGACCCTAGACATGAACAGGTTAAATTTGTGGTGATCAGAGAAGCAACCTCTTGGGAGTCGGTTCCACAAAATAGCAGTTCATGTGAATAAGCTGCTTGAGTGGAACTTAATTCTCACCAGTGGAATATGAAAGAAATGAGTGGAACTTAATTCATACAAATGGATTATGAAAGAAATAAGTGGAACTTAATTCTCACCAATGGAATATGAAAGAAATGATTGGAACTTAATTCTGAACAAGGGAATATGAAAGAAATGAGAGGAACTTAATTCGTACCAATGGAATATGAAAGAAAGTAGTGGAACTTAATTCTCACCAATGAAATATGAAAAAAATGAGGGGAACAAAATTCTTACCATGGTTTTATGAAGAAATGAGGGGAACTTAATAAACACCAATGGAATATGAAAGAAATGAGTGGAAATTAATTCTCACCAATGGAATATGAAAGAAATGTGTGGAACTTAATTCTCACCAATGGAATATGGAAGAAAAGAGTGGAACTTAATTCTTGCAAAGTGAATATGAAAGAAATGAGTGAAACTTAATTCTTACCAATGGAATATGAAAGAAATGAGCGGAACTTAATTCTCACCAATGGAATATGAAAAAAAATGAGTGAAACTTAATTCGTACAATTGGAATGTGAAAGAAATGAGTCGAACTTAATTCTCACCAAAGGAATATGAAAGAAATGAGTGGAACTTAATTCTCACCAAGGGAAAATGAAAGAAATGAGTGGAACTTAATTCTTACCAATGGAATATGAACAAAATGAGTGGAACTTAATTCTGAACAAGGGAATATGAGAGAAATGAGTGGAACTTAATTCGTACCAATGGAATATGAAAGAAAGTAGTGGAATTTAATTCTCACCAAGGGAAAATGAAAGAAATGAGTGGAACTTAATTCTTACCAATGGAATATGAACAAAATGAGTGGAACTTAATTCTGAACAAGGGAATATGAGAGAAATGAGTGGAACTTAATTCGTACCAATGGAATATGAAAGAAAGTAGTGGAATTTAATTCTCACCAATGAGATATGAAAAAATAAGAGAAACTTAATTCTCACCAGTGTAATATGAAAGAAATGAGTGAAACTTAATTCTCACCAGTGGAATATGAAAGAAATGAGTGGAACTTAATTATAACCAATGAAATATGAAATAAAAGAGTGGAACTTAATTCTTACGAATGAAATATGAAAGAAATGAGTGGAACTAAATTCTTACCAAGGTTATATGAAAGAAATAAGTGGAACTTAATTCTCAACAATGGAATATGGTAAAAATCAGTGGAACTTAATTCATACGAATGGAATATGAAAGAAATGAGTGGAACTTAATTCTCACCAATGGAATATGAAATAAATGAGTGGAACTGAATTCTAACCAATGGAATACGAAAGAAATGCGTGGAACTTAATTCTCACCAATAGAATATCAAAGAAATGAGAGGACCTTAATTTTCACCGATGGAATATGGAAGAAATGAGAGAAACTTAATTCTCACAAATGAAATATGAAAGAAATGAGTGGAACTTAATTCTCAACAATGGAATATGGTAAAAATCAGTGGAACTAAATTCTTACCAATGGAATATGGAACAAATGAGTGGAACTTAATCCTTACCAATGGAATATGAAAGATATGAGTGGAATGTAATTCTTACCAAGGGAATATGAAAGAAATGAGTGAAACTTAATTCTCACCAATGGAATATGAAAGAAATGTGTGGAACTTCATTCTTACCAATGGAATATGAAAGAAATGAGTGGAACTTAATTCTTACCAAGGGAATATGAAAGAAATGAGTGGAAATTAATTCTCAACAATGGAATATGGTAAAAATCAGTGGAAATAAATTCTTACCAATGGAATATGGAACAAATGAGTGGAACGTAATCCTTACCAATGGAATATGGAACAAATGAGTGGAACTTAATCCTTACCAATGGAATATGAAAGATATGAGTGGAACGTAATTCTCACCAATGGAATATGAAAGAAATGTGTGGATCTTAATTCTTACCAATGGAATATGAAAGAAATGAGTGGAACTTCATTCTTACCCATGGAATATGAAAGAAATGAGTGGAACTTTATTTTCACCAACGGAATATGAAAACAAAAGGTGTAAAACTTAATTCTCACCAGTGGAATATGAAAGAAATGAGTGAAACTTAATTCGTACAATTGAAATGTGAAAGAAATGAGTGGAACTTAATTCTCACCAAAGGAATATGAAAGAAATGAGTGGAACTTAATTCGTACCAATGGAATATGAACAAAATGAGTGGAACTTAATTCATACCAATAGAATATGAAAGAAAGTAGTGGAACTTAATTCTCACGAATGAAATATGAAAAAATGAGTGGAACGAAATTCTTACCATGGTTTTATTAAAGAAATGAGTGAAACTTAATTCTCACCAGTGTAATATGAAAGAAATGAGTGAAACTTAATTCTCACCAGTGGAATATGAAAGAAATGAGTGGAACTTAATTATAACCAATGAAATATGAAATAAAAGAGTGGAACTTAATTCTTACCAATGAAATATGAAAGAAATGAGCGGAACTAAATTCTTACCAAGGTTATATGAAAGAAATAAGTGGAACTTAATTCTCAAGAATGGAATGTGGTAAAAATCAGTGGAACTTAATTCATACCAATGGAATATGAAAGAAATGAGTGGAACTTAATTCTTGCCAATGCAATATGAAAGAAATGAGTGGAACTTAATTCTCACCAATGGCTTATGAAAGAAATGAGTGAAACTTAATTCTCACCAATGGAATATGGAAGAAAAGAGTGGAACTTAATTCTTGCAAAGTGAATATGAAAGAAATGAGTGAAACTTAATTCTTACCAATGGAATATGAAAGAAATGAGCGGAACTTAATTCTCACCAATGGAATATGAAAAAAAATGAGTGAAACTTAATTCGTACAATTGGAATGTGAAAGAAATGAGTCGAACTTAATTCTCACCAAAGGAATATGAAAGAAATGATTGGAACTTAATTCTCACCAAGGGAAAATGAAAGAAATGAGTGGAACTTAATTCTTACCAATGGAATATGAACAAAATGAGTGGAACTTAATTCTGAACAAGGGAATATGAGAGAAATGAGTGGAACTTAATTCGTACCAATGGAATATGGAACAAATGAGTGGAACGTAATCCTTACCAATGGAATATGGAACAAATGAGTGGAACTTAATCCTTACCAATGGAATATGAAAGATATGAGTGGAACGTAATTCTCACCAATGGAATATGAAAGAAATGTGTGGAACTTAATTCTTACCAATGGAATATGAAAGAAATGAGTGGAACTTCATTCTTACCCATGGAATATGAAAGAAATGAGTGTAACATAATTCTTACCAAGGGAATATGAAAGAAATGAGTGGAACTTTATTTTCACCAACGGAATATGAAAACAAATGAGTAAAACTTAATTCTCACCAGTGGAATATGAAAGAAATGAGTGAAACTTAATTCGTACAATTGAAATGTGAAAGAAATGAGTGGAACTTAATTCTCACCAAAGGAATATGAAAGAAATGAGTGGAACTTAATTCGTACCAATGGAATATGAACAAAATGAGTGGAACTTAATTCATACCAATAGAATATGAAAGAAAGTAGTGGAACTTAATTCTCACCAATGAAATATGAAAAAATGAGTGGAACGAAATTCTTACCATGGTTTTATTAAAGAAATGAGTGAAACTTAATTCTCACCAGTGTAATATGAAAGAAATGAGTGAAACTTAATTCTCACCAGTGGAATATGAAAGAAATGAGTGGAACTTAATTATAACCAATGAAATATGAAATAAAAGAGTGGAACTTAATTCTTACCAATGAAATATGAAAGAAATGAGCGGAACTAAATTCTTACCAAGGTTATATGAAAGAAATGAGTGGAACTTAATTCTCAAGAATGGAATGTGGTAAAAATCAGTGGAACTTAATTCATACCAATGGAATATGAAAGAAATGAGTGGAACTTAATTCTTGCCAATGCAATATGAAAGAAATGAGTGGAACTTAATTCTCACCAATGGCTTATGAAAGAAATGAGTGAAACTTAATTCTCACCAAGAGAATATGAATAAAATCAGTGGACTTCATTCTCACCAGTGGAATAAGAAAGAAATGAGTGGAACTTAATTCTCACCAATGGAATATGAAATAAATGAGTGGAACTGAATTCTAACCAATGGAATACGAAAGAAATGGGTGGAACTTAATTCTCAACAATGGAATATGGTAAATATCAGTGGAACTTAATTCTTACCAATGGAATATGAAAGAAATGCGTGGAACTTAATTCTCACCAATTGAATATCAAAGAAATGAGAGGACCTTAATTTTCACCGATGGAATATGGAAGAAATGAGAGAAACTTAATTCTCACCAATGAAATATGAAAGAAATGAGTGGAACTTAATTCTCAACAATGGAATATGGTAAAAATCAGTGGAACTAAATTCTTACCAATGGAATATGAAAGAAATGAGTGAAACTTAATTCTTACCAAGGGAATATGAAAGAAATGAGTGGAAATTAATTCTCAACAATGGAATATGGTAAAAATCAGTGGAAATAAATTCTTACCAATGGAATATGGAACAAATGAGTGGAACGTAATCCTTAACAATGGAATATGAAAGAAATGAGTGAAACTTAATTCTTACCAAGGGAATATGAAAGAAATGAGTGGAAATTAATTCTCAACAATGGAATATGGTAAAAATCAGTGGAAATAAATTCTTACCAATGGAATATGGAACAAATGAGTGGAACGTAATCCTTACCAATGGAATATGAAAGATATGAGTGGAACGTAATTCTTACCAAGGGAATATGAAAGAAATGAGTGAAACTTAATTCTCACCAATGGAATATGAAAGAAATGTGTGGAACTTAATTCTTACCAATGGAATATGAAAGAAATGAGTGGAACTTCATTCTTACCCATGGAATATGAAAGAAATGAGTGTAACATAATTCTTACCAAGGGAATATGAAAGAAATGAGTGGAACTTTATTTTCACCAATGGAATATGAAAACAAATGAGTAAAACTTAATTCTCACCAGTGGAATATGAAAGAAATGAGTGAAACTTAATTCGTACAATTGAAATGTGAAAGAAATGAGTGGAACTTAATTCTCACCAAAGGAATATGAAAGAAATGAGTGGAACTTAATTCGTACCAATGGAATATGAACAAAATGAGTGGAACTTAATTCATACCAATAGAATATGAAAGAAAGTAGTGGAACTTAATTCTCACCAATGAAATATGAAAAAATGAGTGGAACGAAATTCTTACCATGGTTTTATTAAAGAAATGAGTCAAACTTAATTCTCACCAGTGTAATATGAAAGAAATGACTGGAACTTAATTCTCAACAATGGAATATGGTAAAAATCGGTGGAACTAAATTCTTACCAATGGAATATGAAAGAAATGAGTGAAACTTAATTCTCACCAAGAGAATATGAATAAAATCAGTGGACTTCATTCTCACCAATGGAATATGTAACAAGTGAGTCAAACTTAATTCTCACCAATGGAATATGGAACAAATGAGTGGAACTTAATCCTTACCAATGGAATATGAAAGATATGAGTGGAACGTAATTCTTACCAAGGGAATATGAAAGAAATGAGTGGAACTTAATTCTTACCAAGGCAATATGAAAGAAATGAGTGGAAATTAATTCTCAACAATGGAATATGGTAAAAATCAGTGGAAATAAATTCTTACCAATGGAATATGGAACAAATGAGTGGAACGTAATCCTTAACAATGGAATATGAAAGAAATGAGTGAAACTTAATTCTTACCAAGGGAATATGAAAGAAATGAGTGGAAATTAATTCTCAACAATGGAATATGGTAAAAATCAGTGGAAATAAATTCTTACCAATGGAATATGGAACAAATGAGTGGAACGTAATCCTTACCAATGGAATATGAAAGATATGAGTGGAACGTAATTCTTACCAAGGGAATATGAAAGAAATGAGTGAAACTTAATTCTCACCAATGGAATATGAAAGAAATGTGTGGAACTTAATTCTTACCAATGGAATATGAAAGAAATGAGTGGAACTTCATTCTTACCCATGGAATATGAAAGAAATGAGTGTAACATAATTCTTACCAAGGGAATATGAAAGAAATGAGTGGAACTTTATTTTCACCAATGGAATATGAAAACAAATGAGTAAAACTTAATTCTCACCAGTGGAATATGAAAGAAATGAGTGAAACTTAATTCGTACAATTGAAATGTGAAAGAAATGAGTGGAACTTAATTCTCACCAAAGGAATATGAAAGAAATGAGTGGAACTTAATTCGTACCAATGGAATATGAACAAAATGAGTGGAACTTAATTCATACGAATAGAATATGAAAGAAAGTAGTGGAACTTAATTCTCACCAATGAAATATGAAAAAATGAGTGGAACGAAATTCTTACCATGGTTTTATTAAAGAAATGAGTGAAACTTAATTCTCACCAGTGTAATATGAAAGAAATGAGTGGAACTTAATTCTCAACAATGGAATATGGTAAAAATCAGTGGAACTAAATTCTTACCAATGGAATATGAAAGAAATGAGTGAAACTTAATTCTCACCAAGAGAATATGAATAAAATCAGTGGACTTCATTCTCACCAATGGAATATGTAACAAGTGAGTCGAACTTAATTCTCACCAATGGAATATGGAACAAATGAGTGGAACTTAATCCTTACCAATGGAATATGAAAGATATGAGTGGAACGTAATTCTTACCAAGGGAATATGAAAGAAATGAGTGGAACTTAATTCTTACCAAGGCAATATGAAAGAAATGAGTGGAAATTAATTCTCAACAATGGAATATGGTAAAAATCAGTGGAAATAAATTCTTACCAATGGAATATGGAACAAATGAGTGGAACGTAATCCTTACCAATGGAATATGAAAGATATGAGTGGAACATAATACTTACCAAGGGAATATGAAAGAAATGAGTGGAACTTAATTGTAACCAATGGAATACGAAAGAAATGAGTGGTACTTAATTATCACCAATGGAATATGAAAGAAATGAGTGGAACTTTATTCATACCAATGGAATCTGAAAGAAATTAGTGGAACTTAATTCGTACCAATGGAATATGAAAGATATGAGTGGAACTTCATTCATACCAATGGAATATGAAAGAAATTAGTGGAACTTAATTCGTACCAATGGAATATGAAAGAAAAGGGTTGAAATTAGTTCTCACAAATGGAATTTTAAAGAAATGAGTAAAACTTAATTCTCACCAATGGAATATGGTAAAAATCAGTGGAACTTAATTCTTACCAATGGAATATGAAAGACATGAGTGGAATTTAATTCTTACCAAGAGAATATGTAAGAAATGAGTGGAACTTAATTCTCACCAATGGAATATGAAAGAAATGAGTGGAACATAGTTCGTACCAATGGAATATGAAAGAAATGAGTGGAACTTAATTCTCACCAATGGAATATGAAAGAAATGAGTGGAACTTAATTCTCACCAATGTAATATGAAATAAATGAGTGGAACTTAATTCTAACCAATAGAATATGAAAGAAATGATGGAACTTAATTCATACAAATGGAATATGAAAGATATGAGTGGAACTTAATTCTTACCAACGCAATATGAATGAAATGAGTGGAACTTAATTCTCACCAGTGGAATATGGAAGAAATGATTGGAACTTAATTCTTACCAATGGAATATGAAAGAAATGAGTGGAATTTAATTCTTGCCAAAGGAATATGAAAGAAATGAGTGGAACTTAATTCTTACCAATGGAATATGAAAGAAATGAGTGGAACTTAATTCTCACCAAGGGAATATGAAAGAAATGAGTGGAATTTAATTCTCACCAAGATAATATTAATGAAATCAGTGTACTTAATTCTCACCAATGGAATATGAAAGAAATGAGTGGAACTTGATTCGTACCAATGGAATATGAAAGAAATGAGTGGGACTTAATTCGTACCAATGGAATATGAAAGAAATGAGTGGAACTTAATTCTCACCAATGGAATATGCAGTAAATGAGTGGAACTTAATTCTAACCAAGAGAATATTAATGAAATCAGTGTACTTAATTCTCACCAATGGAATATGAAAGAAATGAGTGGAACTTGATTCGTACCAATGGAATATGAAAGAAATGAGTGGGACTTAATTCGTACCAATGGAATATGAAAGAAATGAGTGGAACTTAATTCTCACCAAGGGAATATGAAAGAAATGAGTGGAATTTAATTCTCACCAAGATAATATGAAAGAAATGAGTGGAAGTTCTTTCGTCCCAATGCAATATGAAAGAAATGAGTGGAACTTAATTCTTACCAATGGAATATGAAAAAAATGAGTGAAACTTAATTCTCACCAATGAAATATGAAAGAAAGAAGTGGAACTAAATTCTTACCAATAGAATATGAAAGAAATGAATGGAACTTAATTCTTACCAAGGGAATATGAAAGAAATGAGTGGAACTTAATTCTCACCAATGGAATATGAAAAATATGAGTGGAACTTAATTCTCACCAGTGGAATATGAAAAAAGTGAGTGAAACTTAATTCTCACTAGTGGAATACGAAAGAAATGGGTGGAACTTAATTCCCACCAATGGAATATGAAATAAATGTGCCGAACTTAATTCTTACCAATGGAATATGAAAGAAATGAGTGGAACTTAATTCTCACCAATGGAATATTGTAAAAATGAGTGGAACTTAATTCTTACCTATGGAATATGAAAGAAATGAGTGGAACTTAATTCTTATCAAGGGAATATGAAAGAAATGTAAGTTCTTCACTACAATATGTGCGGCATGGCCAGGCTTCGCCATAAAAGTATGTGGAACTAAGGAATATAGTTCATCTTATGGGAAAAGAAACTATTAGCTTAAAACTTATGATTACAATTAGCAATTTTAACTTTGAAATTATGAGTTCTAATACCAATCTAGTACTGTGCTTAAATTCTTAAGTGTCTTAAATATCTACAATTTATATTTTTGTTGCCATTAAAGGTATTTGATAACAAATACTTCAAATATCTTTTTTATTATATTTGTCGGTGCAATTATTACTAGTAAATATAGTCATATGAATGACAACAAAACCAAGTACTTGTTTGAATTAAAACAAAGTCAAGGATTCCATAATGTATTATTATTATTTATACGGTATTAACATCATAGTCTTCCAAAAATAGATGAAATGGTACCAGACAGCTGAGTCAGCATGTAATCTTCTATGTGCTGTGTCCCTTCAGGATGTAAGTGATAACTGTTCTCCACAACTTCCTGTCATTTGTAGCTCTTAGTAATGTTTGTGCTTATACTATCACTCTCACTCCCTGTTCTGTCATTCATTTTCACACAAGCTTGTGATGTAGGTTACTCAATTTTCCTCTTGCCTTCAATATATCCTGTGAGTGTTAAATTTTCCAAGCCTTCTTTTCTTTATGTGCTCTAGAAATTCCAAGTCTCTCTTTCTGATTCCCAAGTATAAATGTCCTTTTTGTTTCCATTTTCCTTAAAAGTTCCTTGTTACTCACATGTTCAATCCATGGTATTCTCAGCATCCTTCTGTAGAACCCCATTTCTATCAATTCAAGTCTCTTCTTTATTTGTGAGAAATGGTCCAGCATTCTTGGAGTATTGATACTACATTGCCATTCAGCATTCTTTTCTTGGTTTCTAATGAAATTTTTTTGTTTCTTGATACTTTGTTTAGCTTTTAGAAGGCATTTTTTGCTGTTCCAATGCCCTTTTAGAAGGACTTCTGCTATTCCAATGCACTTTCAGATTTCTGTGTTACATTTTCCATCCTCTGTTTAAACACATCCCAGATATTTAAACTTCTGTACTTGTTTTATTTTGATAAGCATGTCTTAACACTAACTTTTTGTTTAAATATTAGTCAGGACTGTTCTCTCATTGTAATATATAGCTAAAGTTTCTCTGTAATTTATTTTATAACAGAAACATAATGTATCTGCAAATAGCCATTCTCTTATTGTACAATGGAAATATCTAATTTTCACTTTCATTCAAATCAAAGATATTATTATTATTATTATTATTATTATTATTATTATTATTATTATTAATGTTATAACATCACCTATAGTAAACTTTTCCCTCAATCTGTTCATTTAAACAGACTGAGAACATAGTTGGATGTTACTGTTACTAGCAGTTGGAATGAACAACCACTTGCATTGAAGTTTTCTCTTAACTTTGATGTTTTTAAAAATTTTCTTCTTGCATCTAATCTGGTGCTTCTACTATGTATTTAAAGATCCTTGATAAAATCCAAAGAAGAATCTACAATGTTATTGGCCCTGACCTGGCATCTCAGCTTCAGTTACTTTTCCACTGCTGTAACATAGATTCCTTGTACTTTTTCTATGAATACTTTCATGATAATTATTCTGATGAAATTTCCTTTATGTTACCTAAA
Source organism: Acanthosepion esculentum (assembly GCA_964036315.1). NCBI lineage: Eukaryota > Metazoa > Mollusca > Cephalopoda > Sepiida > Sepiidae > Acanthosepion > Acanthosepion esculentum. The sequence goes on along the minus strand of OZ038493.1, from coordinate 73,623,579 downwards.
CTTCATGACTTTAAGCGCAAGATTTCATCATTTTACAGATTCTTCTCTTTCACTTCTCGTTTATGGAACTTTCTTCCTGCTTCTTGCTTCCCAGTCAACTTTGATTTTCAAAATCTTAAATGCAGTGTCAACTGTTACCTTTTCTCTTCTTAATGCCTGTTCTTTTATTGTTCTTTCTTCTTAATTTTTTTTTCTCATATTCTCTCACACTCGGTAAACCCTTGTGTTATAGTGGCTTACTTGGGATGAAATGATTAAAACAAATAGTGACGTAAAATAATCAGACTTATTTTCTCTTCTACACCTATCAGTGTGATGAACTGATCATAAAAATCAATCAAAGCTGGCAATAGGGTAGGTTACAGGAAAGATTGGATTTGTAACTTTTGCAAGGGTACTGAATTGAAAGTATTTGCTGAGTTGGAATACAAGTTTTGTGCAAAAACTTACAGTTCATATACATATGCAAGTATGTGTGATTTGGTGTTTTATAATTCAAACACAAGTGGTACTTATCCCTGTTAGAATTTTAACAATTTTTTATTTTCATTTGTACGTGTATATTCTACTATTGAAATCACTATTATACTTACTGTTTCTTGCAGCTGTTGCTAATATAACAATAAATATGTCTGGACATGTAAAATAGCCTAACTGGGCAGGACATTGGAAGCTGAAATTGACCAATGTGTTTCATGTTCTCTTTGCTAAACTTAAGATCTCAAGAAAGGCATGAACCCAAATTCCTGAGTACCATTTATTGTTAATATCAATGACTAACACCAAAGACCTAAAAAGAATTAACTCTGTGATAAAAATATGCATGACTGCTCAGAAATATATATCCTGACAACATCATTAGGACAACGATGATAACAACACAAACAACAATGATTGATACTGCGATAACTGCTACCGGTATAAACCTATAAGCTGTTAATTCTTCTTCTATAGACACTTGATCTCACTGCTTACTGACAAGCATTATGCAGTGAGAATATTTGCTGCGAATTTATCACTTGTGCTGATAGTCTGTCATAACACTCAGGTGAGAAGCGAGGTTTCAAACACCAACTTTTAAAAGCATGACTGTAAATTAGGGGCTATATAATTTTCTGCAAAACATCTATCCCATAAAATTCAGGCATGCGTACATCCCCTAGAAATGAAACTTGAACTGAAATCTAGCAGAAGGCAAAAAACCTGGCATGAAATTGAAG
>OZ038493.1:73537359-73617359 GCA_964036315.1 Acanthosepion esculentum | reverse complement strand
GGATAAGTTATATGTATATAAGAGCTCTTGTATGTATACATGTAGATATTTATATATTTACTTATTCAAAGCTAGGCAATTAGCTGGCTATTACTTGGGTTGACATTTTTAGAGTATATCAAAATGATTAGCCTCAAATCCAATACTTTGTGAGATCAGCATCTAAATTTAATTTCTAAGTCTAGATGTTCAGTGCTTGTAATCTATCTATCTATCTATCTATCTATCTATCTATCTATCTATCTATCTATATATATATATATATATATATATATATATATATATATGTATATGTATGTATGTATGTATGTATGTGTGTGTGTGTGTGTTTTGATTGATATTTTGCTTAATCAAGAAGATATAAAGGAAAATAAACAAATGATGATTTCCTGTTAAATGTAAAATAAAAATACTGTTAATTTAATGTTATAATAATAATAGCAATGGCTCCCACTCTTGGAACATGACTTCTCAACTTTGCATTCTTCTTCACTATTATCGTCACTTATTCCATCCTGTAAAAATAAATGACTAACTTGCAAAGAAAACTGAGACATGAAAACAAATAAATACAACACATTTTTTAAAAGTCAAGGAATGATAATTCTAAAAAAAATATCTGAACTTTTAAACTTAAAAAAATTAAGTCATAATTAAATTCTGAGAAATAACTTAAATAATAAGTGAAATAGAGAAAGACAAAGAGATAAAAAGAGAAACAGAAAGTAAGAGACATGTGAGAAAGCAATGAAGAGTGAGAGAGAGAGAGAGAGAAGAAGAAGAAATAGCGTTAGTAGTGTATTGTTGGGGGTCTTCCCCCAGTAACTTTGCGACTGTAGCAGTTGGTTCCTCGTGCAGCAGTCAGCAATGCTGCAATGGAGACAAGATGGATGTAGTAGCAGTCACAATGATAATAACAATCCCTGCAATAGCATCTTTCTCTTCTTGTATTTTCCAACTTTCTTTCCCTAGCCATAATTTTTTATCTAAATCTATAGTTCTAATTTTCCTATCCAACCATTTAATAATTTCTATTTCGTAGATATAAAACTCATAGATTTGGAAATTTAATTTATGTAGGGCCCACCAAATAAAGGTATGCACTAGAACCAAAATGAGAACACGTTGTGGAATAGACAGCTATAAATGTGTTTGTTTTGATATGTAATATATTTATATCTCATGTCTTTTTCATGCATATAACATCAACATGCATGTAGATATTTGTAGTTTTCATATACATAAATTTTAAAACTAATATAATAGACTGGCAAAAGATCTATGGTGATAAAGATTGAATACTATAGATCTATTTTCATGAGTATTTCTTTATTTCCACATTAATGTCTGAATTGCTTAGGTTCAATATTTTTTTATTTTCTTGTCTTTGTTATTGTATCAACAAAATTGATATATTTCATTATTTATAACTGAATGAATGGCCCTCACAACATATACTTCAATAAAAAAATATATTTCAATTAATTCATATTCATTTATTTTACTATAACTTATCTAATCTATTTAAAAGCTAAATTGAAAAAAGATCTATCAACAAATGACTTTTTCACATTTAAGTAATATTATTTGACAAGCACTCTTCTGTAACATAAAGGTTGTGTATATTTATTCATTTTCTTAAAGGTAGTGATGGGTGGAGTTTGATTTTCACTGCAAACCCATAATGTAAATTTTATTGGCTGTTTTTATCTACATACAGGCCTAATGGTTTCATTTCTAATCTTAATACAAAAAAAAAAATTGATTAATTTTTTCAAACTCTTAACTGCCATAAATTACTTACTCAAATATCAGAGATAATTTCATTTAATAATTTGTTTAGAAATGGTAAAAAAATTCATATTCCAAATGTCTTAAGGCATGGACTTGCAAAATATGAACATATATTTTTCATAATAGTGGTAAGGATATGTTCGTATCTCAAGAATAATTAACAAACTAGGACCTTCGTGCCCACAAAAAAGGAAGTTTCAAAAGGGCATTTTTTCCCCTTGACACTGCTATTGTTTTAACTATCTTCACTCCCCAGCAGTGTTTATTGTTTTAAAAAGCAATAATTAGAATTGTAATAAAACCTAAACATATCATGAAAGTGAATTTATACATTTTTTATTCTTGAGAATTTACAACAAAAATATTAAACACTATTTATTTATCAGATTGTTTATTTACAAGAATAATTTTATATTGACTGCATTCTAAAAACTAATACAATAAAAACTAATGCAATGCAATATTTATTATTTACCAATTTATAAAGAAAAATATGTAGACAGTTTTTTATTCATAGATTTATAAACATTTACTAAATTTACTTTTTTACTTATTATTTATGATTTTATAAAGTTCAAATCAGTTGACAATTAGCTGATGTTTTGCTAATTTTTCCAGTAAATAATATAATAAATAAATAGTGTAAATAAACAATCTAGTAAGTAAATTGTGGTTATTATTTTGTTGGCAGGGCAGTGTGTACATGGATTCAGTGCAGATGGGGCAAGCAATAACTGAGCCATAGTGTACAGAACTAGACAAGATATCTCTAGATATGGGCAGTAAAACAAGAACAAACTATCCCATAGATTAAATAAAAGGTTCAGATCAAAATTCCTTGAAACTTATCCAGATCAACAAACACCTGATGAAGGCCAGAGAGCACAACTGCTGAAACATTGTGATAACAACAACAAAGACAAGGACAATATATCATGTGTTATTAATGTGAATAATGATAACTCTTCATCAGAGAAATTCAGACAGAAATTTACATTTAAGTACATACACACACACACACACACACACACATGTGCACAAAGATTAGAAGTTTGCATGTAATAAAAGAAATCCTTAATCTTTAGGTTATTTTTATCAACAGTGGTACAATGCTTGTGTTATTTTAAATTGCTGTAAATATATTCTCTCAAACTTTAAAAGCATATTGGATCTTTCAAACATTTTTATTTAATGCCATAGACTTTCAGGTTATAGAGGATCATGATCACAGATTCATTTATTATCTGTGAATTGCTATAGCTTCTTCAGAAACATAGTAGAATGGTTTCACATTGTCTTTTCCATCATTTTGAATTCAGAGTTTTCCTTTTATTACCCTGCTTGTTACCCAAGACTAAAGAGGCCAGTCTACCTTATTTTATAACCCATAGCTAGTGGGGTGAACAAACAGATTCTTGCTTTTCCGAAGAGCATTTGTGTGAAAGTGAATGCAACTTGAATTTGAACTCAGCTCATTGTTTCCAGTTCCTCTACTGATATCCATTACATTACTCACATATTCATCTTACAAGCATTAAAGGTATTGACTTGTTTTCTGCAAAACTGCAATTAACAGATGCTTCACTTTGTCCAAGGATTACTTGGAATTGTGCAAGTGCAGGTATTCAGTTCTTTGGCATCTTTGACACACCTATGTATTTAGTATTTCATTTTTTAGGAGGCATGGTGGAGTAATGGATGGCGACTCGGATTGAGAAACCAAAGAGCTGAGTTCGAATTCCAATCGAATCCATTACATTCACTTATGTGCTAATACCCTTGGAAAGGTATGAATCCACTTCTTCTTCCCCCAAACCATGGGAAAATAGCAGGACAGACCAAGTTCCATAGCCTTGGATGGCAACTGGTCTACTGCAGAAAGAAATGGCAACCTACTGCAGGAAAAAATCTGCCTTGTCAGTCATTTATTGAAAGATACATGATCGCCTAATCGTGTATCACGCATGGCACATAACTGACTGATTATATTTTTTCATCTTATGATTCTGGTAGAGAAATATCTTCTTCTTCAATGTCCCATGTTCTTTCATGATGTTGGCAATCATGGTTCTCCACAATTTCTTCTCCTTTCTGGCTCTTAGTAAATTTTCTCTTTATTATCTCACCTGAACCCTGTTCTGCCAACCATTTGCTCAAGCCCATAAGGGTAGCTTATGTGCTGTTCTCCTCTGTCCCTCTTGCTTTCAATATGTCCTGTAAATGCAAGAGGGACAGAGGAATATTTACTGACCCATAACCTATTTGTTATTCATAGACTTAAATTTAGATCTACTTAATGCAGGTATAAGTATTCAAAATTACTTGTAACTTAATATTTCATGCCAGATTTATCACCCTTGTATAAAAATGAGAATGGATACAGTTTTAAATATCTGAGATCTAGTATTACATTATCAGATATCTGGAAAGAAGGAAAAAGACTGAGGAGTATTGAGAGGCTTATACATTTTAAATGTAGATGCTCTTTCCATCATTGAAACTATCAGATTTCAGAACTAAACTTGTAATTCTGCCTACCCAAGAAAATGTTTAGCTAAATAGAACTGGATAAAGAGATAGACAAAAGCATAGTCAGATGTACATTCATTCTGCTTTATACATTGTTTCACTCATTAATAATATTTCTCATTTGTTCTCATCATTTAAGAAATCTGAGCATTTTTACTCTTCACAGATGTAAACTATAGCATCGCCGATAGGATATGTTAATTTAATTGGATTTACCAGAATTTGTCAAGACTTGGATCCAGTGTTTTGCAGCCCAGGCTAGGACTAAAAAATTAAAAGACAACCAATCAAGAAAGGGAGAAAATGAAATAATTGATCTCTTTCTATCTTCGGCATGTTGTGAAATGATAATGAATATTTATTTTTATGGTATACCCTAAACAATTGGAGAATTTGACATTTGTCAAAATTTCAGTAATTATAAAAAGAAGTTGACTGCTGATCATATGTTGTGAACAACACAATGAAACATAAACACATTTTATAAGTGTGTGTATGTGTGTGTGTAGTATGAGAGTAACAGAGAAGCCCCCACAAACATATTTACACAGACATACAAAGGCACATTCCAGAAATCAGGAAAGGATAATTTCAATTATTAAATTTCACCTTTAGACTTTCATTCAGGATTTTTTACAAACATTTTTTCAGTTTTTTTCCTTAGAAATAATAAATTCTATGTTTGATTTTGGATTTAATTCCTAGAAATAGTTTTAATTTTGTTTAGCACTCCTATTTGTTTTTCAGATTTTTATGTATCCATTCCTAACATTTCCTTCCATTTCTCAGGACTCTTACTCCAGTTGCTACCAGATAAGCCGAAGAATCTTCTTGGTCTTTCGTCCAAACGAGAAGTGGTACGCCAAGTTTTCCTGTTCTCAAATCACATGTTGCTCACAAGTCGGGCATCCAATGGGAGATTGCATCTGGCCAAGGTAAATAAAACAGAGATATCCATACAAAATCACAAGCAAAGATTTGCAGATATTCTAAAACAGTCAGTTAATTGATTTATTCTTGTAAAAGTTTAATTAAAAGCAAAGTTTCTTATGCCACTGATCAAACAATTTAATACAAACACCTTTACACAAAGAAAGTTGTATCAGAACATTCCCAGACAAGGTCAATATGAACCTATATCATAAAGTAGTATCAGAAAGTTCCCAGACTAGGCCAAAATGAACTTACATCATGAGATAGTATTAGTACACTACTAAATGTGACCAAAATGAAAATATATCATGGAGTAGTATCAGAAAGACCTCAGGATAGGTCAAACTGAATCTACATCATAAAGTAGTATCAAAAAGTTCCCACACTATGACAAAAAGAACTTACATCATCAAGTAATATCAGAAAATTCCAGACTTTGCCAAAATGAATCCACATCAGGAAGTAGTATCAGAATGTTCCCAGACTAGGCCAAAAAGTACACATTAACAGAAAGTTCCCAGATTGCCCAAAATTAGTTTACAGCATGAAGTAGTATCAGAAAGTTTCCCGAATAGACAAAAAGAAGTTATATCTTGAAGTTGTAGAAAAAAGTTTACAAACTACTCCAAAATAAACTTACATCATGAAATAGTATTAGTACATTGCCAGACATGGCCAGAATGAAAATATATCATGAAGTATTATCAGAAAAACTCAGATTAGGTGAAACTGAATCTACATCATGAAATAATATTAGAAAGTTTCCAGATGAGGCTAAAATGAACCTAGACCATGAAGTAGTATCAGAAAGTTCCCAGACTAGGCTAAAAAGAACTTATATCATGAATTACTAACAGAACTTTCCCAGATTATCCAAAATGAATCTACATCAGTATTATCAGAAAGTTCTTAGATGCAAAGATAGACCAACATTATGAAGTATTATCAAAAATTTTCCAAACTAGGGAAAACTGAACCTACATCAATGAAGTATTATCAAAAGTTCCTAGAATAAACAAGAAGAACTTATATCATGAAATAGAATAAAAAGGTTTGCAGACTAAGCCAAAATGAATTTACACTATGAAATATTACCAGAAATTTCCCAGATTAGTCCAAAATAAATCTACAACATAAAGTAATATCAGAAAGTTCCTAGAATAGGCCAAAAAGAACTTATATCATTATGTAGTTTCAGAAAGTGCCCAGACTAGGCCAAAATGAGCCTACATCATGAAGTACTAGCAGAAAGGGCCAAAACTAGGCCCAAATGAATCTATATCAAGAAGTAGCATCAGAAATTTTCTAAACTAGGTATAAATATACCATCATCATGAAGTAGTATCTGAAAGTACCCAAACTAAGCCAAAATGAACCTACACCATGAAGTAATGAAATGAACCTACATCATTAAATAGTATCAGAATGTGCAGAGACTCAATCAAAATAAACCTATATCATAATGTAGTATCAGAAAGTCCCTAAATTAGGTGGAAATGTACCAACATCATGAAGTAATATAAGAAAGTTCATAGACTAGGCCAAAATGAATCTATATCATGAAGTAGCATCAGAAAATTCCCAGACTTGATTAAAATATATGTATATCCTGAAGTCATATCAGACAGTTCCCAGACTAGGCCAAAATGATCTGACATCATGAAGTAGTATCAAAAAGTTCCAAGTCAAGGCCAAAATATACCTACAACATGAAGTTGTATCACAAATTTCACAGAATAGGCCCAAATAAAGCCATATCATTAAGCAGTATCAGAAAGACTAAGCCAACTGAATCTAAACCATGATGTATTATCAGAAAGTTCACAGACTAGGCTAAAATGAACTTACCTCATAAAGTAATATCAAAAGCTGCAAGACTAGGACAAAATGAACCTACATCATTTAGTAGTATCAGAACATTTCCAGACTTGACCAAAATGAACATATATCATGTAGTAGTATCAGAAAGTTTCCAGATTTGGTGTAAATGTACCTACACTCTGAAGTAATATCAGAAAGTTCCAAGACAAGGCCAAAATGAACCTACATCACGAAATAATATCAAAAAGTTCCCATGACTAGGACAAAATGAACTTACACCATGAAGTTGGATCAGAAAGTTCCTAGAGTAGGCTAAAATGTACCTACATTATGAAGTAGTATTAGAGAGGACCTAGAATAGGTGAGCATGTACCTACATCATAAAGTACTATCAGAAATTCCCAGTCTAGGTCAAAATATACTTATATCATGAAGTATTATAAGAAAGTTCCCAGAAAAGGCCAGACATACTTACACCATGACTCAAATAAATAATGTGGTCTGTTTGGTAATAGCATACATGTATAGGTTCACAAAATTTTCCCACATTTTTTGCATTTTACATATATTCATCATTTTAAACCTACATTCGACTAGCAAAAAGCCTTTGTTTGACCTAATGAATGTTTGTTAAAGCCTGATGAAATATTTCATGTTTCTTGGGAGTAGATTTGCCAAATTTCATGCAAAATTTGAGCTTATTGATTGCAGAGCCAATCAAATATTATATTACAAAACTACATGTAAAAACTGACATAAGTAGATAACCTGAAATCTCTTGGTAGACTGACTCAGTAGGCTGGGTACTAATGTGCATTAGCTGTGCAAACATTTCTGCAAAACAGTACAATTGCAGCATATACACTCAAGGAAGCTGATATAACTTTCAGTATAGCAATATGAAATAGTTTTTTTGGTGGGAAGGAACAATAAAAAACAACCATAAATGTATAAAAACAGATATTTTTAAAAATTTCATGTCCTTTCAGGATGTAGGTGACCAGAGATTCCATTTCTTTATTATTTGGGAATTTCTATAACTTATTGCGAAATATAGTGGAGTTGTTTCCTGTTGCCTACTCCATGTTTTTGAATTCAGTGTTTTTCTTCTTCTGAACTGGCTACCACCCAGGAGTAGAGAAACTCAGTTTAACCTGCTATTTAACTGGCACCTGGAGGGAGAAGATACATGCCATCTCCAAGGACACTTGTGTAAAAATGAATGTAACAGATGTGGTAGAAAATTGGATTCTGCTGGATGATTCCATTTTCAAAACTGATGATAGATAGGTGAATAATAAAATAAATTTCCAACTCAGATATTTTTTTTAAAATTCTTTAAAAATTAGTAAGCCATTTCTTGCCACAGTTAACAACAGATTATAGGTAATTTCTTTTTTTTTTTGATCATCTGTCAATTTGACCTCATCGGATTTATGATAAGACAGAAGTAAATAGTTGTGTCAACAGTATAGATATCATATGCATATTGTTTAGGCACTTTAAAATATCTGTTTTTTTTGTTTTCCAGGCGCATGGAAAAATACCACTGATTGACTGTACCCTCATTGAGGATCCAAGTTCAGAAGTGTTTTTAGTTGATGAAGACAGTAAGTGTTTTGATCTGGTTTTCCTTTTTGTTATTATCATAAGATTTGGGAGATAAGAAGCTTATCTTATGAAGAAGACAATAAATTGGTAAGTTGCCAAAACTGGTGAAGTTTCACAAATTAATTTCTAAGGCTTATTTATTGTCATCTGTTTATAAGAATGAATTAAGTAATTGTTATTTACATTATTTACAGGTGGATGAATATCCTCATCTTTGTTGTTACTATCACAACATTTTGCCTGTTGTGTACGTTTTTATTGATTGCTTCATTTTCTATGGCTTACCAGCCCTTTGCAAGTTATTTAAAGCCAGAAAATATTTTTAATGGCTTAGTGAAACAAGTTTTATTAACTCATAGCTGGGGGGAGAAGAGGTGGATTCATACCTTTCCCAGGAGTATTTATGCATAAGTGAATATAATGAACCCAATGGGAATTGGAACTTGGCTCTCTGATTAACAATTCTGAGCCATTATCTATTACACTAATTGAATATCCATGCTGACAGTACCTGGTATTTCCAAGTGATCACCCATCTATATACTGACCATCTATAGGGGTAGATTGTTCTTGTTTCACTGTTCCTCTCTAGAGATTTCTAATCTTGTTTTCTTTTTAATACTGTTCAATTATTGCTGGTCTTGTTTCCACTGTGTCTGTGTCCATACGCCCCAGGCCAGGGACTGAACTCAAAATATTGCTACTACTGGTTCCACCAAATTCACAAACCAATGCTTTAATGATCTAGGCTATTGTCCTGTAGACATGGGCAGTGGAATGAGAACAGTCTGCACATGGGAATTAAATAATGGATTCAGTTTGAAATTGTTTTAAATTTACTCAGATTGGCAGAAACCTGAAGAAAACCAGCAGGCAGAATAGTTGAAATGTTGTGATAGTAACAACAAAGATGAGGACATTTGTCCAAGTGTAAATCATCATAAGATTTGAGAAAACACAAGCTAATCCTATGAAGAAGACAATAAATGGCTAAGATGCCAAAACTGGGGAGGTTTCACAAATTAATTTCTAAGCCGTATTTATTGTCATCTGATTATAAGAATAATAATTTTAAACGGCATCACAAGGTTGGTAACAGGACTCCTAAAAGCAAAACATTAACAATTTTACAAAACTATCATTGACTTAGAATAGTGTACGAGTCTCATGAAACATTTCCACTCAACTTTAAGTAGAGGGATGAATTAAAAAGGATGATACTGTTAGTCACCAGTTTTAGTGGTGGGGGGGGAGTTACTACCTATTTTGATTGAGGTGGAAAATTTTCAAAGTAAATGAATTCAACCTTTTCAAAAGAAACAAATTCAACACATGGAGCAATTTGACATATATATTTTTATATAAAGCATAGCATATTCCAAGAAGAAAGAAAATATACTTGTGTATATACTGATTCTTTTTTAATCATTTCACCCCAAGCAAGGCAATAAAGCCACTAAGATGCAAGAGATTACTGAGTGTGAAAGAATATGAGAAAAAGAAAAACATTATTAAGGAGAGAGAACAATAAAAGGAATTAAGAAGACAAAAGTTAACGATTGACACTGCATTTAAATATTTGAAGATCAAAGTTGACTGGAAAAGCAAGAGGCTGGTGGAGAGAGTTCCACAAGTGAGAAGTGGGAGAGAAGAAACTGTTAGCATAGAACTTACAGTTACATCTCAATATTTCAATAGTAAAATGATGAGAGCTTACTGCCAGTCTGTTACTGCCCTTAAATTTGTAAAGTCACAGTACCAAAGAGGAAAACTCCTCATGAAAATCTTTATAGAAAAGGCACAGGGAAGCTATATTACAGCAGAGGTAAAGTGACTGAAACCGAGATGTCAGGTCAGGACCGATAACATTAGACCATAAACCAGAACTTTCCAAACTTATGTTGTAGTGACACTTAATTATTTATCTCTTTAATTATCATCTAAATTTTTAACTGAATTATTTCTTTTTTATACATTTTGAATTATTTATTTGGTTTGATTAAGGCATAAGTAATATATTGCAAAAAAGAAAAAATTAAATATGTTGCCAATGCAGAAAGGAAAGTTTTTAAAAGCTGTCTTAAACCATAAAATGGCATAGAAAATATTTTCTTTATGAACTGAAGAACAGTTGCTAACTTCTCACATATCAAGAAATAAATATGTTGCACATTGTATGCATTTTAAGTATTTTATAAGCTCAACATTTAACTGTGATTGTGTCTCATGTTAACCCTGTAGACTCCCCTGTTGAGTATAGGGATACAACCTCAGTATGCTAACATGTCACAGCCTCATGACACTAGACATTGCTGCTGTGGTTTCCATAGCAAGTAAGATTTGTATGGCATAAAATTGCTTACTCCACACCCAACCAGCTTTGAATTCAGTTGGCGTTCTCCTAGACTGGTTGCCAACCAAAGCAAGAGAATCTAGTTGGCCCTGCGATTAACCCTTAGATTTGGGAGAGAGGAGATAGATTCATACTTTTCCCAAAGGTATTTGTGTGAAAATGAATGCAACAACCTTGGCTGAAATTTCAATTCAACATGCTAATCCTTCTTTTCCTGCTGATAAATGCTAAGCTACTTGTATGTCCATAATTATGATTGCGCTTCCATTGAAAAAGTTCTGATATTCATATTTAACTGCTTGCAACTGATTATGGATAAAATAGAAGAGAATTAACTTTTCTTGATCTGGTGCATTAGGTTAAGAATGTGCACTGAATGACATTAACGTTTAATTTTTGAATTGCTAGCTCATTGTTTGCCAGTTGGGAATTGCAAAAGGAGATAGATGCAAAAAGCATTTTTAAGAATTTATATAATAAATCGAAAAATTGTAAGAATTAAACAAGCTGAAACAAAATTTAGAGATTGAATCTTGAGGCAATCTTACACTTCCCATTTTTAACAACTTTTGCAAATCTATTTTTCTCTATAATAAGTGTTCCTTGTGGAATAACTAAATACTAAACACTTAAAATACCTTGTTATATGGCAGGGATGGCCAAACCGTGGCTTACGAGCCACATGCAGTTCTTTGAGCTTTAATATGCGGCTCGTGGAAATATGTTGGCTGAGCGCCTTTTTTCATCGCAGTTAATATAAAAAGTGAACAAGAAAAGCTTCAAGCTTTATAATTATTTATTGGGTATGAATTGAGCTCTCACTGGATTAAAACGTAAGTTTAATGCGTATGTAACAAAAATGTATGTGTAAATATTGTTCATGTCTTGTGGCTTGCAAACATTTGAACTTTATCATATATGGCTCTGACATTAAGCAAGTTTGGCCACCCCTATTATATGGATTAGTTATAACAAATTTAGTATGAGAGATAAGGAAGTTGAACATAGAATAGGCTGTGCTAGGGATAGTTTTGCATAACACCACCAGTTTATTAATTAATGTTTTGTAACCAAAACATTAACCCAAAAACTTGAGTCATGCTCTTATATAGTCTCATCAGATCAAGATTTTCGTATGGATATCATGCATGGAACCAAACTTGTTTGGAAATGTCTAAACTGTATACAACCACTTTCTCAGATAAGCAATTAAAAATGGCTTCAAGCAAATGACATTTGTAGGTCTTAGCGAGGACTATCCTTCTAACCTTGTGGACTGGTACTACATGATCACAAAGAACTTTACTAAATAACAGAAACTGCATCATTTGACGACTTTCAACAGCAGAAACAACTAAAATGAATAGTACATGTAACTCAAAGAGAAAATAAGGACATAATGAAGATATTGATGCTCCACATTATTTTAAATAAAAACTTAGGAAGGAAGCCCTCATCAATAATGGAAAGAGCAATAATTATAGTTACCGAACTTGAGAAACCTATTTTACTTAAAAATTGTTTTAATAGAAAGACTTTATAAATTTCAACTAAAAGTTTCACTGGCAGCTTGGTCAATGAATGCTGAATGTTTCCTTATAAGGAAACAACTAATATTACCATTACCATTTCAAAATGCAGCAAAAGAATCAATAACCACTTCTAGCCAATAACCAGTTAGACCTACTTTTGGACGATTCCTGCAAGAAATCCTCAAGAGCTACTAAATTCCAAAATTTTGATATTAAATTAACTAACCAAACACAATTCTACATATCAATAATATTTGTAAAACCAATACTTAAAGAAGGTAAGATCCAAATATTTGCAGAAGATGTATTATGTATTCACTTCAAACATCTACCATACAATTAAAATACACCCAATTTTTAAGACACTCTTAAATTATGTTACCATATCAAGAGTTAATATCAACAACAATGCTATAAGTGATAAGCATGACATTTAAACGACTGTGGTTATAAAATAAGCACATCCCCTCCCCCCTGTAAGCATCCATTATAATAAAATAAATGTTTTCAGTGCTAAAGCTGAATTAGTCAAATTAAATTCTAGAAGGAACATTGGCAATCCCACCAAAAATAAGGTAGTTTATGTTTGTTTTGCTTTTAGTTTCTTCTGTCAAAGTTAACTTAGGTAGGAGATGTATGGTCATTGGCCCCTTTTATTTTTGCACCCACTATCTTTAGTTTAATTCCCCCTCTCATACCACATTAGGTGGACAGAGATGCCAGTTCTCTGGTGGATCCAGGATGCCTTTTGTTTTTCAAGTGTGCTTTTTCATTTTTGTTGTGTATGGATGATTGTGTGTTTGAGTGAGTGTTTGGTCAAATGATTGTTTGAATTCTTATAGTCTTCACATTAATTTCATCCAGTTAACCGATGTTCCGGCCACATTTAAGTATTGGGTGGTGGGGTTATTATTAACACTATTTTCTTTCGTTTCTTGTAAATAAATCTTGTTTTCATTGTAAATATTCATTGGGGTTATAAATTTTTTAAAGTTGTTATTTTATCCCCCACTCTCCACAGACACATTGTACATATAGAAAATCATTATGACTTCATAGAGACTCTGAGGTATTATGGTGGCTGTAGTAAGAATGTGTTGTTTTGGTACAAGCATTATTGTGCTATGTTTGGGTCAGTGATCGTGGCTAGCTAAGTATAAGTTTAAGACAGATGAAGACCAGCCTTCCTCATCCCCCATTTTTGGTCCTGTAGCATATTTTCCCATATTCATGCAATAAATAACATTAATCGAATAAAGCTTCGTAAGCACCTACTTAGAGTTATTGCTATATTATAATGACCAATGAAAAAAAACAACATAGAATTTTAAAATTTCTGATGAAGCAAAATTAAATGTTAAATTTATAAATATTTTCCCACTTGTTCCTTATTTAATTATTCTGTCAAATTCAATCAACATTTTCTCGTTCCTACCATATTCATCATTAATCTTTTTTATCATTTTGCACTTTGCTTTATCACTCTATATATTTTGAATCTTATAGTACATTTAGAAGAGGAATTTTATGCAGCTGTGCCAGACAAGTATGCTAGAATAAGTAATAATTTAAAATTCAAAGTATCAAAAAGTAAGTAATTTCTCAAGCGTACCTGATTGTTTTCCTTGCAGCTTATTCCCTCGACTCTGTAGGGAGCTTTGGAAGTCAGACCCTTGGCCCGAACACTCTGGTTAGTCAGACAGAAGGCAAAGATAGATCATCTGACCACCATGGACTTGAATTCCGCCTTATCATAGATTCTAAAAGTGGCCCTCCGTCGACTTTGTCGCTCGTTGCTGCCACTCCACAAGAGAAAGCCGCTTGGTGTAGTGAGATCAGTCAGGTGAGTATAAAATTCACATCCTTCATCATTTAACATATTGGATGAAACAAACATCGTCTAAATATTCACATTTTACATAATTAGCTGTTTTAACTGCCAAAAACCCAAATAGTTAAAATTAGAATCATTCACTATAACTTTTCTAATTTTCATCTGATTAATTGGGCCAGATGTGACTAAAAAGATGTAATTCTTTTTTTTTTATTCATTTTCAACTTACAGACATCTTGATGATCTTCTTAGAGGAACAACATTTAAAGCAATAGAAGCGGCCATAATTAAAGAGAAACAAAAAGGGAAAATTTCACCTGTGGTAGTTGGCAATATAAAATTAAGAACAAGAAAGAAAAGAAAAAAATGTAAACAACAAAAATCGTACAGAATGAATTAACCGGTTATCGCTCCTCAATCGTCACAACTCAATCAAGGAAAGTAAACTTTCTTGTGCATACTGACTTAAAAAGGAATCAGGATTGTGCATCATTCTTCCAAGAGGACATGTTTTCAATTTTATGCTGAACGCATTCCAACTATCACTTAAGAATAATTGAATCTATTTTTTATTAAATCAAGACAGCCATCCTTATACAAATGGAAGAAATGGTTGTAAGGACTGAATGTGATTTTGTTTATAAAAAATATAGACTTGCCTCAATATATATTATTGATGCACATACGTTTTCTTCTTTGTGTTTCTTTTTTTAGTTGATATGCACAAAAATTTTACCTTTCTTGATCAAATTCTGATAAGTGAAGAGCGATGATTAGCTCAATCTGTTTATTTTTGCTTTTCTTCTTTCTTTTCTCTCTCTTTCTTGTTCCTAATATTGTTTTGACAACTGCCGTAGTTGTTGTTTTCCTTTTTTCTCCTTTTTAATAATGTCTGTTTTTATTACTTTAATTACAGACTTCTCGTTAGGTTGGCTTCATTATGCATAAGATATTTTCTCATATTGTCCTCAACCATAATACTAAAACTTTCAGTTTTATCAAATAATAACTGGAAAATCATTTCATATAAGGAATCTTAAAGCTCAGCTAAATGAAAACTTCTTTTGCTTTCAAAATCAACGTATATCATTCTGTTGATTTCCTCACATATTTATAGACAATAATAATATCCATATTATTCTGTATTTTTTATTATTAGACTCCTATGAATTGCCAGTGATGCTTATTTTTATCAACTATTTTATTTTTGTATTCAACATGTTCGGATACTGAAATCTCTTCTTTGTATATTACAAAGATCAGGATGGTATTGAATAGTAAATCTTCTCTTTGTAACGTTTACTTTACTGGAGTTGGTCTGACAAAAATAAGAGAAAAGTCAAACAAAAAACTACATCGATAACATAATTTGCATATGTGGAAAGCAATATAAGGTGGAAATCATTTATCCTTTTAAAGTCAAATTTGAGGAACACAAGAAAGTCATAAGCACTATAGGAAACAAAATATGGAGAGATAATCTATCTGGGATAGATTCCAGATAAATGAAAGAATACAGCCATATCACTTTAAAACATTGGTTCTCTTATGATCAATGTCAAACTTGATGGGTGACTGATTCAGAATATCAGATACTGTAAGTTTGGAGGTGCAGGTGGTGTAATGGATTATAGCTCAAAATTAGAAATCAGAGAGCTAATTTCCAATTCCGGTCAGATTCATTATATTCATATATACCATTGTGAAAGGTATGAATCCAACTCTCCTCTCCTATGAGTTAATTAGTAGGATTTCAGTTCTATAGATTTCAGTGCTATAGATTCTTTGCTTAGCAAAGTGACTGTTGGATCAAATACTGTGAAAATAGACATTTCATTGGGTACATTAATGAACTCCTAGTTGTCTGGAGTTACAGATTTCCATTTTCTCAGGAATTAAATAAGACAAGAATTGATCTGTTGAAACATTGTGTTAAAAACAGTAAAGGAGAGGTTTGAAGGTTACCGATCAGCGTTGGATATGTTAATGACTGCTCACAATTGTAGTGTTAACGACAGCAACTATACAGAGAAGAGTTATGTCTTCAAATAATATTATTTGATGATAATGATTCTTCTCAAAGCCATAGTGTCAATAACAGCAACTATAAGAATAGATTTGAATGACCGGATGATGTTGGACATGCTAATGACTCATCTCAAAGTTGAAGAATTAACAACAGCAGCTATACAGAGAAGGG
The DNA here is from genome assembly GCA_964036315.1 of Acanthosepion esculentum. Taxonomy (NCBI): domain Eukaryota; kingdom Metazoa; phylum Mollusca; class Cephalopoda; order Sepiida; family Sepiidae; genus Acanthosepion; species Acanthosepion esculentum. The sequence continues at coordinate 73,600,752 of OZ038493.1, read as the reverse complement.
ATTCAAGTGACTGATCTGTGTTGGATATGTTAATGACTCTTCTCAAAGTCGAGGATATATTTTGGCATTGTTGATATTTACTTTCTCTTTTCATGTTCACAGATATGCAATCTGTTATAAAATAATACATTTTTATTTCTGATTTGTGTTGCAAAACAAAGTCAATGTATTAAGAATTCATCTCTGCTCATATAAGAACCGTTTTGGGGTGTATTTCTGTCAGGTTCTAATTTAGGATTTATCAAAATTCACTCAGAGAACAATGTATACAATTGTGGCACTAATACAGATGATGACACTTAAACAACTACTACTTTGGTAATATATAATCTTATATATAGATAAAAAGGTGTCTAAATGTGATGTAAAACCTGATCAAAAGGTTTATACACTAACACAGTGATTCCAAACTATTTTTCTCTGTGCCACATTTTCGAAATGAGAATTTGCTCATGCCTGACCAAATTTTATGTGATAATTGTACATTTAAAAATGAAAAACAGAGAAAGGGTCAAAGGGCGATAACCGCAGATTCAAAATCAGAACATTATTATTGATAACTCTCTCCTCCAATTTGCAGAGCCTAGTTACTATATTCTTAATACTTGATATAATGCAAAAATATCACAATGATATTGGTCAATAATTATTTATAACTATTTAGACTGGAACTCATACATGCAATTACAAGCCATAATAATATTTTAAATTTTGAAATCCTATTTATTTTGGGCATATAGATGTTTGAAACTTTTTCTAAATCTTTGATTGTCTTTCAATCATTCTGCCTCACCTGCTATCCTTTTCTAGCACACACATATGAGGCACACCACATCATTTAGCAATCACTGCACTAACATAATATTTCTTAATTTATGTCAATATACTTTTATCTGCAAGTTTATAAAGTCACTTCAAGATAATATGTGGTGGTATTGAAAATATCCTGTCCTGTCCACACTGTGATTGTACTGTTCAACAGAAATGCATGCACAACTGGTGTATATTGGTAGGCAATCTACTGAGTCAGTTTGCAAAAAGACTTCATACTATCTTTTCAGGTTCAACTATTCTACAATGTTTTGTAATGTAGTGTTGGGATGGCTCTGTAATTTTTATAATGATTGACAAATTTGAGCCACATACCTGCATCAAATTTTGTGTAAAGCTCAACTGATCTACTATCAAGAGTCACAAAATACTTTCTTATGCATTTACTGAAGATTCTTTTGATCAAACACAGCTTTTAAAGTAGCATAAGTTGATGTTGAGTTGGACGAGTCACCAGCAAAACACAAAATAGGGAAACATTTCATGAATACATTAATAAGGACTCCAAACAATCCATCGGTTCTATCAGTGAAATCAGTTATGAAATCTTCCAGGATACCTTTGTCTGGGAACTTTTCAATACCACTGCATATTTCTTTAATATTATTACTGAAGAGCATTAAAATAAAGACTTAATATTATGCTATAACTTTAAACTGACATTTTTCATTGGTCATAAAGTTACTGGAAACTATACAATTAATTTAACATTAGTTAAATTTAAATTTGAGAATTCTTTTTTAACTGCTGTATTATTTGAAACTTATGATCATAAATGCACCATAAAGTTTTAAAAGAATGATTCATTTTATGATCTATCATTCAGAATTGCAAATTGTTCAAATTGCAATGCTGTCAAAAATTAGCAAAATAAAATAAAACCTGAAATTGTGAACAGGATAAGTGATTTTCTTCCTTATTATATGCATTGTTATACTGACCAGTGTGCACATCTATGCTGTAACTATTACAACATTTCAACCATTGCACCCTCTGGCTTTTTCATGTGTCTAATTAGCAAAGCATATAATAGTGATAATTCCTCATTTAAAAAATTCCAACAAAAATTATTTCGTTCATATCTTGAAAATTAACAAAGGTAGTGTACATCAAAGGGTAACTGGGGAGCATGAACAACGTATAAGGATACTCGTTTCAAATTCATAAAATAATAACATGTAGCTTATTTTCAATAAAAAAATGGCTGTTTGCATTTCTGGGATCAGGAGTTATTATTTACAATCATACTAATGTCCTCATCTTTGTCGTTACTATCACAATGTTTCTTCAGGTGTCTATTGATCTTGGTAATTTTCAGTAAAGAAAATAGTTGTTTGAATTTGTGGGATGATGAGTTATTATTTACAGTCAGATTAATGTCTTCATCTTTGTTACTATCAAAACGATTCTGCTGCTATTGCTTCTTCAGGTGTCTGTTGATCTGGATAATATCCAGAGAATTTGGAAATGAGCCCTTTATTTAATCTATGGCCTAAATTGTTCTGATTCTACTATGCATGTTTAGGGATATCTTATAGTGTTCTTTTATCTTTTGGCATCATAATTGTGAGTTCAGTCTCTGTACCAGGTAGTACAGATTAAGTTTCAGTGGAAATAGGTCTTGCAATAAATGAACAGCACTAACAAAGAGATATTCTTCAACACAGAGAGCAGAACAAACACAATCTGCCCCCATAGATTAAATAAAGGGTGATAATTGTTCTGATGGACATTCTTTATTGGTACCTTGACTTCATGAATTTAAGCACAGTACAAAATTAGCAACTAGGTCTCATTATTTTATTCTTGAAATTGCTAAGTGCAAGCATAAGTTTTATGCTAACAGATTCTTCACTCGCACTTCTTGCTTGTGGAACTCTCGCCCAGCTTCTTACTTTCCTGTTAAATATAATCTTCAAAAATTTCAATGTAATATCAATCATCATCTTCTATCCCCTTGAATCCTGATCTTTTAATGTCCACTCTCTCCTCAATTTTTTTCTCGGTTTCTTTCCCTCTCAGTCACTCCTTGTGTCATAGTTGCCTCATCAGCTTGCCTTGTGAAGTGATTAAAAAAAAGGTAAAAATTGCCTGATAGTTACAAACATTGACAAGCACCTGAAGAAGTTTTGAGGGCAAAACAGCAAAAACGCTATGATAGTAACAAAAAAAAAATGACAGTAAAGAATAAGGAAAATGGCTGTCAAAAGTGGCAATTTAAAAAAGAATACGTGTCATGTTTAAAATATCTGCAATAAATTCAGTTTTGGAAACAAGCATGTTATAGAAATAATCAATGCTTGATTAAAAATTAAGAAAGTATTTTTATTTTGGTGAATATTTTATTATTCATTTTTGTTATCTTCATAATTTAGTCTTTTTGGAATTGATTTCTCTGTTATGTTGCGATGAAATGCTTTTTCTTCTTTTATGTGCTGTGTCCCTTCAGGACGTAGGTGATCATGGCCCTCCACATCTTCCTGTCCCTTCTAGCTCTTAATATAGATAATGGTTTAGAAATATTTTGAATTTTATATTATATTGCTATTGTTTATCGCTGTGAATTTCAAACTTTTATTCATGTTTGATTGCTATAAATAATTATTTATTCTTATCATCAAAGTTCCTTTTTTCTGGAAAATTTTGAAAACTGCAAAAAAAAAATCAGCATTATTTACATTATTCAGACTATTGTCCTCATCTTTCTTGCCATATTTATCACAATGTTTCGGCCATTGTACACTCCGGCCTTCTTCAGGTGGTTGGAATATCAAACTGAACCCTTTATTTTGCTTACTGGGGTAGACTGTTCTAGTTCCACGTGCCATGTCTAATGGATGTCAGTTATCAGATCTCCTGTTAATTCCCCTCTCTAGACATATAGACAGATACTAAAAAAAATCAGCATATTTAATTTATTTATCACTTAAAAATTAATTTGTTTATTTCTTAAAAAATAATTTATCTCTTCTTTGCCAAACAATTAGACCCTTGCACACGCATTAAAATATAGCAACTCATGCCTCACTGAGCAATACAATTAATTGGTTTCAAATTTCATTGTTTAATCAATATGAAATTCAAGCAATAGAATATTACAGAATATAAGAATAAGCAATATAATATAAACAAAGATGGCAGGTTAGCAACAGTTCTTCTTGGATTAAGGTTTGTCAGACTGAGCTTCTTTTGAAACTCGAGCACTATTAAATTTTGAATTTTTCTACTTGTAATATTTTTGGCTAGTCTTTAAATCAAGCTGAGAGACAAGAGAAGTAGAAGCTCTGCCAGAATTTATTATTGATAGACACAATCTTAAGAACAAGAGATATGCAGATGGCACTGTGTTGATGGCAGAAGCTTAATGAAAACTGCAGGAACTTGTAAAGAAAGTAACTAAGGAAAACAAGAGAAAAGGTCAAGAGGACAGAATGTCAAAGTCAAACAAGTACAGAAATTTTACTGTATAGAAAGTGTTATAACAAATGACATAAAATGTGATATAGAAATATGAAAGATTATTGGAATAGCAAAATATGCCTTCTAAAAACTAAACAAAGTATCAATAAATAGGAAAATTTTTTATTAGAAACAAAGAAAAGAGTACTGAACATTTATCTACTATCATATCAATATCACAGTGGATACTGGACAATTTCCTCGCATATGAGAAGGAGACTTGAGGCAACAGAAATATGGTTCTACAGGAGGATACTGAGAATATCATGGACAGAACATGTAAACATGAAAGTTTTAAGGAAAATAGAAACAAAACTAACATAAGACTTGTACTTAGAATCAGAAAGAGTTAAAATTTCTAGGAGACCTTGAGGAATTTGATACCCACAGAACATACTGAAGGCAAGAGGGGAAAAGAGAATGGATGCCAAAACAGGAACTGAGAGGAATTATATGGGAAAACAATGTTTGCTTTGAGCAATAAAGGATAGGAAATTCTGGAAAGCTATGGTCGCCCATGTCCTGAAGGGACAGAGCCTATAGAAGAATTTGTGCTGTTAATGACAAGGAAGTAAATTCAAAATTTAGTAGCAATTTGAAGTGTGGCTTAATTTCTTATTTATTGCTTAATCTGAAAATCCCATTTGTGATTTGCCTGCGTTGATTTTTCAGTGATTATGATTTTAGACTAACGGTTAGGTGTGGCTACAAGTCTTACTCTGAGTTAGTTCTTTGCTTTCAATTACTTATTTGTTTATATAGTGTGAAGTGTGTCGGATATACACTATAGGCCAAACATTTGGGGGAAGTGGGGACTCTCTGGATTTAACAATTAGTAAGTTTCATACTTTTCTGGTTTAACTAACTCCTACTAAGCTAGGATGCTAAAACTATTTAACCCATTAGTGCATAATGTTCAGTATTTCAGAGAGGCAGTGGCTTGCCTAAAATTTAAAATTTACCAGCGCCAAGATTAGCCAGCAAAGTAGATTAGGCAAAAAAGAGCTAAACTTTTAAGAAAACTTTATGCACTAATGGCTTAATTGCATTATTATTATTATTAAATACATGATAAAAACTTTCAGAAAGAGAAAGTTCCTCTGGTTCGAAGTGAGTTAGTAAATTAGTTTTGAAAAAGAACATGATCTTTAATTTTTAGTTGATTCTTCACAATCCAGAGGCTGGCCGCAAACCTTTAAGCAATTAATACTGATTAACTATGCATTTTATTTCTCTGTTTGCTTTACGCTTTTAGAAACAGGCAAAGATGTGTTTGTAAGTCTCTACTTTAGTTTTGCCCCGTTTCACTTCTTGCTTTACCAAACTTAAATTAAACATAAATTTATAACAGATCTTTTATCATTTGGTTACAAGAAGCCTTTTCAGTGGCTTATTAACAGATTTCGTTGTCCATCATATTGTATTTTACACTAAATGATGCGTATCTCCTTTTTTATTTTTTGTATAAGAGTAAAAGACTGTACTTGCCTGCTGCAAGATTGGTAATATTCCTGATGACAAAAGAACTTTTTATAACTATGATTAGAAATTGGGTTTTTCTCCTTCAGAGGAAGATGTGGATTGCTTGCTAAAGTAAATTCTTTTACCTATTTATTTTCTAAGAACATCTGAGTAACCAATTCTGTTTTCTGCACTGATATCCAATAAACCACTTTGTACTATACTATTTTATCGTTGTATGTGTGTATGTATGTATGTACATTTATAAAATAAAAATAATATGAAGCATTAATAATAAAATAATAAAAGCCAACACTCAATAATATAAACTACAAACAAAGCTACAATGTTCTGATTATGTTTGAAAAATAAAAAAAATCATTCCCATAACTATAGATACATATAAAAATCTACACATTCAGTTAAAGAAACAAAAACAAAACATCTTTCATAATGGCTAACAGAATAGCTGAAAGTGCTCTGATAGATAAATATTCAGACTGTTTATACACCCTTTATATCCAGAAAAGAAAACACTCGTATGAATGCAAGAAAAATTGAATATAAAGATTAATTGCAGAACCATGTCAATCATCTTTAATAAAACTTGTATAAAAGAAGGATTGCTGCTCAAATACACAATTATGTACATATATGTATATATGGACGTGTGACTTAGTGGCCAGAATGTTTAATTTCTGACCATGTGACCCAGATCTGAATTTCACTATGGTTGATCAGTCAAGGAGGTAACTTCTTGATGTTATCAAACTGGGGAGGCAATCCCAGCATGTAGCACTGGTGGAAAGTGTCTGAAAAGCATAGCCTGGATTGATGCAACCATGTGTGTTAAACTGGGTAGCTAAAGCTGTTCAGAAATCATTGATGATTGATGGCCACAAGACATCATAATCAAAGGTTTGAGTGCACCATCCTTGTTAAAACTGGTGATTATGTCAGATTATACACTCTCTCCCAGAAGCTATAACTAAAGTCTGCTTAGCATAGTTGCAGTATAAATGACAAAATGGTTTTGTGGGTATTAATCAAACAAAAATGTGCCTGAGTATGCATTTGAGACAGAGATTGGCTGAATAAGATAGGTTCTCTCAGAAATGAGTAAGTGACCATTATGCATATATGTATGTATTAGCACAATCATTTACATATATGTATGTATTGATACAATCATTTTCATGTATATATGGTTGCAAATGATTTTGGTGGAAGAAGGTTCATGATGGAAAGGTTGCTTTCAAGAGTTTTCCTGTGGCAAAAGAAATGCTGAAAAGATATGTCCAAAATGGTAATGATAACTTCCAGACCATATAGATGGCAGGTATGATCTCACCTGTAATATTTATGGTAGGCTTTGTTTGCATAAAGCACAAAAAATTAAGTCATATGTGAAGTCATCTTGCCAGAAGACTGACTAACTATGAAATTGCATTAAATACTAACAATTCATGCCATATTTGTGGGAAAGTGCACAAGTTGGCTGGTGGGCTGAAAATATAGGTAGACCTTCATAGAAATATACCAAATGACAACAAAATATATATGTCTCATGTCTGCTACCTTTGTGCTATAGGTTTTAAAAGTCTGTCTGGTTTAAAGAGCCATGTTCATTTAAAGAACAACTGAGTCTTACATTTACTGAAATTGGTCAGTTCCTTGTACCACTTCAGAAAGTACCTGGCTCCTGCTACCATGCTCTACCTTTACAGGAGTCAGATCAGTCAGATCATATCTCGGCTGGAGCTGCCCAATTCTCACTTCATAGATTTGACAAAGCTCAAAAGGGTTTATGCTGCCTTGTGGATGGTGAATTATTTTCCACCCTACAGTTACGTCCCACAGATGAAACATTGCAAGCCTATTGATACTATATGAATATTTCCATGTCAAATGGTTAGACCAGTTAAGACATTTATGGCTAGGAACTGCCATGCCACATACAAAGGGTCGACTCATTCTAACTCCCCATTGTTAAGAAGGAAGTTCCATGCAGACAGCTTCTTCCCAATAGCCATTACTTTGTAGAATAGATTCCAAAGAGAATACTTCCTTGATTACTACAATCTTAACCTCTTCAAGTCTAGGGTCAACTGTTGTCCATCTTACATATCCTCATACTCTGCTCTTACTACTTTCTCTTATGCTTATGCAACAACCTTGAGTGCTTCTTGTGAGTGGATTGAGACAATAACCTCACATATTTCTCAGTGTGTGTGTGTGTGTGTGTGTGTGTGTGTGTGTGTGTGTGTGAAGCAATGTGATTTAGCTGCAGCTTAATAATATGAAAACAAAAGCATGTCAAGTTGTTGAAATCCTCATCCAATGGTCCTGAACTAATACCACCTATGTTTTTTCTCTTGCAGTGTATTGAGAATCTTCACTACAGTGACCTACTGAACAGCTCTATGTGGGAATCTTCGTCGGTGACTATGCCCCAGTCTGTTAGGTATTCAAAACAAAGCAATTCTTCTAAATAACCTTTGTTTATATTGGCACCTCTAAAATCTAAAACACCAAACCTTTTCACAAAATAAGCAACTAAAAGCACTTACTGATATTGATGCTTCTTTTAATAAGTTTTGAATAACTTTCACAAAAGGTATAAAATTTAATTTAGTTCCAAATTTTATAATATCCCAACATAAAAAAAAATATTGGGGCATTGTTGATTTTAATGTCCAAAACAATTTCTGTATATCAAACACTTAATTACCATGTTTTACATTTTCCTTAGATTTCTTTTCTTTCTCGTTTTCTGCATTCTGCTTTGGTACTGAAAAGTCATGAATCAGAAATAAAGTAAAAAATACTATTTGAAATACAATATAATTTATTCCAACCATTTTATAATATCTATTTAATTGCTACAAAAAATATTCATGGATGTATTTAAATTTAAATATCATCTGAGCTGAACAAACCAATAAAGATGACTTTTCAAATCCAAAGAAGAGTTCAGAATATGAGGCAGCATAAAGAAATCTAAGGGAAATAACTCAGTTGTTATGCAGAAATTGTTTCAGATATTAAAATCAACACTCTCCAATTACTGATTATTGTTTTTTTAAAAGATAGTCTCCCCAATGTAATAAAACAAATAGACATACAGTAAGCATGGTTGATAATGTAAACAGACAGAAAGATTATAAGAACTTGCTAATTCTTTAAAAAAACTGAAAGTGATATTTCAAATCAATGTTAGAAACATTTTTTAAAACTATATAACCTATATTTTGTTATTGGTTACTGATCAAGATAATTTAAATGTAGTTATCTCATGACAGATTGATTAGAACTTAGGATAATACAAAGGAAATTGTTAAATTCTGAATAAAACAATCAGCAAAGTTTTGAACTCATAAGCAAATGTTTTCAGCCAGTCCAGTTACAGAATATTTCTGAGTTAGGTGATTTTCTTTTTTAATTATTGTATTATGGCTGTGAACTTTGCTGATGTTAGAAAATAATTATATTTATATATTAGCTATGCTTTGTAGTCTCTGTTCACAAGTAGCTTGTTCTCTGTTCCTTATCAAGAGAAATGCATATGTGTGTTAACCAAGGCCATTTTTTAGTTGAGGAAACACATGGATGTGTTGATTGAAAACACATGTACAAACATACTCATACACATACACAGATACATGCACAAACACACACACACACACACACACACACACATATATATATATATATATATATATATATATATAGTGATTATTTGTGATATATTGATCTATATGTATATGAATTGCACTAAATTTTGGCAGATGAGGGAGTGTGATGCATGTGTAGCCAATGTAAAAATTTAGTGCAATTCACACATATAGATCAACATATCACAAATAACCAAAATAATATTAACATAAAACAAATTTTAATAAATAGCACCAAAATATTATATAGATCTCAATGCATATATATATATATATATATATATATATATATATATTTGAGGGAGTAAGTGAATGATAAAATGGGAAAATTCCTGGGTGACATGCATTTTTCAGCTTTATTGAAGAAGTCAAACTTATAATTATATATATTGAAAGGGTGCATGTTGATGGGAGAGCAATAACCATCATTAGTTGTATTTCTTCCTCAACCTTTTCCCCTATATATATATATATATATATATATATATACATATATATATATATATATATTAAACTGACTCACTGAGTAAAAACCGTTATTAGTCTGAAGAAGTTATTTTTGTGAACAAAACATGCCACAAAGTAGTTTTTCCATTTTGTTATCCACTCACACACACACACGCACACACACGCACACACACACGTATATGTCTGTGTGTGTGTATGTTTGTGTATTTGTGTGTCTGTAGGTACATATAGGTAGATAAATCTTAGATGTAGATATATGCATATATAGATATATTTCTTGATTAACACATGTACTGCAGAGTGATGGTGTGTATACTCATCTTGCAAGCCATTGTTAGTGAGTCCATTCATCACCATCCACCCCATCGATATAGGCATGGGCTAAAGTTGGTTTATTCCAACGAATATTGCATTGATGTCTTAAAATTAGCTCCAATTTTTAAATGATTTTAATTTTTTACAAAATTCAAAGATTCCAATATTTTTATTTATTGATGGACATATTTTTGTAGCATTGATTTTAAACTTTTAAAAAGTTGTAAAGTATTTAAAAAAAAACAGTAAATGTTTTAAAATTATACTAAACTTTTCTTGCATATCAGTAAATTCAAAATATAAATTTCATGTCACTTATAATATGCATGCATCTTCAAGTTTGGTAACCCCCTCCCCCCACCAAAAAAAACATGGTTGTTCAGGTGAGATCTATAAAAAATCAAGATTTAACTGAATTCTTTTATCCCAAACAAAAATAGAACAATAATACAGGGGATGCATATGTGCATATGTATACACACACACACACACACACACACACACATGTATGTGAGAAGGCTATATATTTATAAATGTAATTGCACATGTGTTTAACAGTTATATATCAGTTACATATGAATATGTAATATGTGAAAACCAGTTGGATGATTAAATTTCTATTCTGTTAACATTTCATTCAGTAAGAACATCATCAGAACAACTGTTGTTCTCATGATGTTCTTACTGAATGAAATGTTAACAAATGAATAAAATTTTTCTGTACCCAGCTAGTTTCCATCTTACCCTGTTTTAGATATTTCATATCAGTAATTTTATCATTAACTATATATAAATTATACTAAGTGCATTTCCATGTGTTTAAGTTTTTGCAGTATAGAGATATCCCCCTTTGCATTGGGAATGTTAAGTGGCAATGTCTTTCTTATGAAAATGATTGAGTATTATGAAGGCAGGGGTGGGAGAAAATACTGACTCCATGAAAGAACAGCATAAAACAATAATAATTGTTAAAAATTATTTGAAGACTAACTCACAATAAACTCCTAAAGAAAAGATCAGAACTCATTTCCAAATGCATACATGAAAACAAATTCCTTTTGCACTACCTACAACCATATCATGACCAAAATGACTACATTAAAATTTTATAACCTAAATCTGATAAACTTTGTTCCTAATAACAAAACAAAGAAAAATACATGAAAGAAAAAAAAGACAAAGCTAATAAATAAGTAATACAAATTAATAAAATAATAAGTAATAGATAGTTATATATATATATGTGTGTGTGTGTGTGTGTGTGTGTAAATAAGGAATCTAGCCGTCATGGCTAAAAATAAACAAAGCCTATTTATATGCACACTTCCACCAACCACCCAACCAGCATAAATAAACAATTTAGAAGTTATGACCATAAATATCCTTCACCATTAGCACTAAACAACAAAAAAAAAATGGTAAGGGCTGGTTTCTACTTCTCCAGCTTCCCCTAATGCCCTAGTGATCTACATACATAAAATCTGCTATATACAGAGTCAGCCAAAGGAGTCATGGCACATGATTGAATGCAATCTTCAGGTCCAAACACCAAAATCTAAAGATGGTCTGAAGATTGTGTTCAACTATGAAATAGACTGTCGCCCCTTGGTGTTAACCTCAGTATCCTCTTTTATATTTACATCTGCTCTATCTCTAATATTGAGCACCTTTACCCATAAATATAGCATATCTTAAAACTATATTTTTATCTTATATATATATATATATATATGTGAAGATGATGAGACAAAATGATTGGAAATTTTTTTCAAAGACACATTTCACCAAAGAAAACTTACATTCTTTTTGGCATCATCAGTTTGAATAAAAGAAAGACAAAACTATGTGTTAGGAGAGTGTCTTGGAATTCACTTTGTCTCAACATCTTCACTTTTCCACACACACACATAATTGAGTCACTCTCAGTCACTGTGTGTTTATCCGAATCTAAAAATAAACACGCTAAAAATTGACCTTCATCCCGTACCGTAAGCTGATGGCTTAGTGGGAGAAGTTCGGACTGACGCAAATTCAGTCGGGTTTCGATCCTAGCTAGAGACAACCGGACATCTAGCCACACTGATGAGCTGTGAAACAGCGAAACAGTCTGTCTGTGGATGACAAAAATATATATATATATATATATATATATATATATATATATATAAATGCATTAAAAATATAGTTATGCATGATATAGATAGAAATAGTTTCAAATACATACTTATATGTAACCAATATGAATTTACAAAAGAGTCAAGTATGATTATTTTTTTTAGTCAAATCAATATTTCACTAATGATATTACCAAATATTTTTTAGTTATTCACATCTTTTATCGTTCAAAATCTTTTGAAAGATTTTTCTGTAGTCACCCATTGTTAGTTTGTTTTGGTGTGTGTGTGTGTGTGTGTGTGTATTGGAACACATGAATAATATATGTATATACCTAATTTAATACATGCCCAACAAACCCTCTCTGGTGATATTAGTTTTCAAATAATTTGCATTTGTAAATGTTATATAAAAATTTATTCATTTATCTTTTTTATAGGAGCTAATTTTTTGACATATACTATGCAGGGTGTAATTATTTTAATAAAAATAACATTTGTATATAGAAGTACAGATAATAGATAAAATCACCTGAAATCTTATGTATGTTCAAGTCATTTATTGCAGCAAATCATATCACAGATGACAAAAGAAAAGTAGTTGTAAAGAGAGAATCAAATAAATGACACGTACTGAATAATTCAGAGCACAACAAAATTTACCCAACAATATTTTTAATAAAAAGAAGTTATTTCTTTTTTTGCATAAAATATTTTCTAAACTGAAACACACCAATACAAAAAATCTCAGATACAATTTAAAAAATCCAAACACCATGAAACAATATTAAAATTTTAAATCTTCTTTATTAGTGAAAATATCTTTGAATTTTTGGAAACACAGAGGCAAATATATACTCATTAAAACAAATCTACCTACCCACAATATCAATAAACATACACATAATAAATGTATTAAACATCACAACTAAAACTATTAAAACCTAGCCTATTAAGCATCTTAAAAGATCATTGTTCAAAATTAGTATATTAAAAATAACTCAATATTAAATTATTGCAATTTATAAACAAAAGCTCAAAGAAATATATAGAAACTGATTAATAAGGAAATACTTAACCACTCTCCCATTTGTAATACTGTTTAATTACATCTTGAACTAATATTCTATAAATTGTGATACAAGATGTAAAAATAGTTATTTTACTTAAAAGCAGCATAGAACTAATGGTAATGATAATATTAGCCATTTCCCTATAAGGAAACATCTGGCATTCATTGACCAAACAGCCAGCATTGTTTTCAGATTAAATTTATAAAATTTATAAAATCTTTCTTTTAAAATAATTTTTAAAGAAAATAGGTTTTTCATGTACAGTACATTTTCTAGTACTGATGAGGGGGTCCTTTCTAATATTTTGTTTGAAGTAGTATGGAATGTCAACATCTTATGTCATTATTTTCTCTTTGAGTTACATGTGTTAACTATATATTACAGTAGAACTGAAAAATGCAAAATAGTTTTAAACATATTTTCTATGTATTACTAGAAAATCTACTGCAAGTATTCAGAAGTATTGAATAAAATTGTAACAGTGACTTAACATTTGTTAAAATAAACAAAATAACCTTAATATTCATATACATAAACACTTTACATATACAAATTATTGCATATAAATATTGTGGATGGCAAATTAAACAGATAAGTTAACTATGTGTAATTATAAATACATGTATAAAAAATTACATATATACATACTAGGGTTGACTGGTAAGTTCATAGGCTGACCAAGATATAAATATAAGTAGACATGCAAGTGTACCACAATACAACATCTGCTCAGCTGTTGTATTCTGGTACACTTGCATGTCTTTTAGTCAACCAGCTGGTGTGTCTGCTTACATTAAGATATTGGTCAGCCTATGAACTTTCCAGCCAATCCATGTATATACATATATAAATGCGAGGGTGGGATGAAAAATCTTTGGCTTGACCTGCTCTCCAAAATCAATATTTCAGTTACCAAACTTCAAGAACTTCCAGGAAGGATTAACCTTTAACAATTTGCATTATTCACTAGTTTCTTTTCCACTGCATTGTTTTTCAAGACTCCTCTACTACACTACTTAATTTCACTCAGAGTTATTTTCTGTTGCCATAGCAGGATATGATGACACAACTTCAAAATTCAAATATACTATCATTCATTCATTTGAGTCACTTCTAGTGGCAGGATAAAATTTTTGCTATGCAAGCAAAATCACCTGCAAAATGTTAAAGGTTAAAAATCCACGAGAAAGGATGTGCTAAATGTGTGTAATAGCATGTGCATTTCATGGGTGGAGGTCATTCTTCTTGGATTGTTGGTCAGACTGAGAACTTCTCAACATCTTCTGTACGTATATATACATATATATATATATATATATATATATATATATATATTTCATTCAAGCAGTTTGGTTGAATAATCTAGACATATTATGTCTATTTTTATTGGAATCCTCTCAAGTTCTATGATCAACTTCTTAATGTTGATTTGAAATTCATTAAGGAAGGCGCCATAGTTTTTTTCTTTTCTTTTCTTTTCTTTTCTTTTCTTTTCATATTTATTTTCCCAAGTACTTTCAATCTCATCCAAGATCATCTTCCGGAGTGAATTGCTAAGACAAAAAATTGATGTAATTGATAGTTATAATAGACGGCATTTATGTGTGTTTACAAAATATCACAGCCATCAGTTACATGGGAAGATATAAATGAACATAAAAGAAAAGAAAAAACTACTATTATTCTGCCAAACAAGCTTGAATGAAGATATGCTGCCTATATATATATATATATATATATATATATATATATATATATATATATATAAAGACTATTGACAAGTTACTGTGATTAAGCTTTTTATTGAATTATTTGTGTTCATAAAAAATTAAATAAAATGCTTAACCACAGTACCTTGTCAGCCATCTTTGATGAATCTAGTGTAAAAGAGGGATTGCTGCCCAAATACACAATTATATATATATATATATATATTTGTATATCTTCAAAAGATCTTAAATAAGAAGGGAGGCAAGTAATTGCAATACATTTGAGAATAGACACAATAACACTGACATAGGACAATTTTATTCATAGAAATAATTCAGCACCTCAAAATCCACCCGAAGTAAAAAAATTTTTTAGGAATTCTCATGTCATTTGGGAGATTGTATCTCCAACACTAATAATCAACAAACAGCATTAAATTCTTCTATTAGACATAAATTCACCACACACTCTCGTAGGTTGACTTGTCATTTGTCAAAATTCAGTGCACATATAGATCAACATATCACAAATAACCCAAATAATATTAACATAAGACAAATTTTATTCTTAGAAATAAATGAATATATATATATATATATATATATATATATATATATATATATATATACATACACACACACAAACACACACATATATACATACATATCATACATACACATATATATATATATATATATTTATTTCTAAGAATAAAATTTGTCTTATGTTAATATTATTTTGGTTATATGTGATATGTTGATCGATTATGTGCATATCTATATATCTATCTATATATATCTATATCTATCTATCTATCTATCTACATATATATATATG
Organism: Acanthosepion esculentum; assembly: GCA_964036315.1. Taxonomy (NCBI): domain Eukaryota; kingdom Metazoa; phylum Mollusca; class Cephalopoda; order Sepiida; family Sepiidae; genus Acanthosepion; species Acanthosepion esculentum. The sequence continues at coordinate 73,584,810 of OZ038493.1, read as the reverse complement.
TATATATATATATATATATATATATATATATATATATATATATATATATATATATATATATATATATAATATAAAAGGCTCAAATACTAATATTCTATTGTTATAATTTATTACATTGGAATTGTCATCATGACCCAATTCATCAGACCTACAAATACAAAAAGAAATTGGAAAATATAACTCCGGTTATCTGTATCTCACTGATTTAAACTGTTATTTAACTCCTCTCTTTAAAACTTCTCTCTGTTAAATTTTAATCCCCACCTTCACCTTTAGGCCTTCCTGTTCTTCTTTCTTTTATTACACCTCTCTCTAGAGCTTTCATATATTTCCCTCTTACACTTGTTTCCTACTCCCACACATACACTCTCACTAAAAATTTCTCTTTTATACCCGGAGTTATATTTTCCAATTTCTTTTTGAATTTGTAGGTCTGATGAATTGGATCATGATTACGATTCCAATGTAATAAATTATAACCATGGAATATTAATGTTTGAGCCTTTTTTATTATATTCTTACTCTGTCCTGGACATTGAGTTCTACCTGGATTCTATCCTCTTGGGAATTCATATATATATATATATATATATATATATATATATATTGTCCACTAATATTATATATATATATATATATATATATATATATATACAAAGCATAAATATTTAAAAACATATTCATGATTATCCTTTCCTTACTGATTCTAAAAATTCCTTGGATAAAAAATATATATTGTTGTTAAGGTTTGTTCTGTAACATCTAATGACTGTGTGCTAAGGCTTGTGTATAAACAAAAAAAATTACTCACTATATGATATCAAGTAATAAAAAAATTACTAGTTTTACTAGTGGTCTGAAATATGAGTAAAATATGCAAAGACTTATTTGGTGTAGCACTTGGTTTTCTGATGATTAAAGTGGATAAATACATTGTTTGAAAATTCAGCCTGAACACCAAGTACTTTTTGCAGTACTAATTATATTTTAATGTATATGCTTACACATAAAAACTTCCACAGATAGACACATATGAAATTTATCATCAGATTCAGGATGTAATCTCTTAATGCAGAGACAGTGGTGGACTGGCCCACAAGAATACAGGAAAATTTGCCAGTGGGCCCCAAAGTGATGGTCCATCACTTAAGAAATAAAAGTAAAAACTAAAAAAAAAAAAAAGAAAAATATTGCATAGATGATGATAAGATTTAAATAAGGCTTCTTTTGGAAGATAATAGCTATCCCCTGTTCTTTGTTTGATGAAGTGGGTCCTTTTGACTGGGCCCTTTTACAAATCTTCCCAGTAGAAATTTTCAACCCAGTCTGACACTGGGCGGAGGGATAAAGTTATGTATTTCAGTATACCTGCATGCATGTGCAGGCTGTGGCAAAAATACCTCCCACATAATGGTAAGGCTTTAGTGGCAATGGTGTCTTCATCTAGCTAATGTCTTACCATTATGTGGGGGGTATTTCTGGAAGGTATGTGTGGGAGATATTTATGCTGCACTCTGTACAATTATCTCTATACCTATTTCCATACGTACAAGTATAGATCATGAATATGCAGCAGTTCAGTTATTTAAATGTCTTCTCTTTCTTTAGGCAAAATATTTCTTCTATATATTTCCTACACAAAAATTATAAAGCCTAAAAATTTCAACAAAATTAAATACAAGTTTCAATACATAGAGAATTTTAACCTATTTCTGAAGATAATTTTATCAGTATTTGTCTTCTTGATCACCTAATTAACCTAGTAAACTTTAAAAACTTGTTATTTCCAGTTATTGATTCATGTCCCATTCTCATAAAATAATCCCCCCCAAAAAACAAAAGGCCAAACAATATTTGACACCAAAAATCTCTTTATTTTCACAAATTCATATTGTCTTTCAATAACCCCGGGTTGATGCCTCCTATTCCTTGATTTTGTCACAGCACAGTTATCAATGTCTGTCTAAATCTATGTGCATGTCTGTCCATCAGTTTGTCCTTCTACGTTTGTCTTCCTGCCTGAATATGGCATATTTATAGAGCACATTATCAAGTAGGGAAAAGACCAATCATTCCATTTCTTGGTATGTTTATTTTAATTTCAAATTTTTTAAATCAGATCACACTAATAAAAAATAGAATACATATTTTGCATTGCTTCAACGTGTGTACATCTTCCATACCAACAAAAAACAACTAAACTAAGTCATGATATAACAATATATTTTTATATATCAAGAACAGTATTGGGGAAAATGTATAACAAAATGTAAAAAGTTTACTTGTGACACATTTCGTCCTTTAGAACTTCATTGGATGAAATCTGTTATGTTATACATATATATATATATATATATATATATATATATATATATATATATATATATATATATATATATATTAATAAATATACATATACCTATGTTTGAAGTGCAACTTAAAGTTTTGTTGTTCTACCAACTCATCAGGCACAGAATCGTGGCTGATGAGTTGGTGCAACAATGAACAATGCACTTCGAATGTAGGTAAAATATATTTATCAATATATACTCCTTATAGCCCTGTCTAACCACATTGAGTACTGTTTTGCTTACACCTTATCAAATTGAGTAAATATTTATTTGCTTACCTGTGTATGCATGCTAACGTACGTATATATGGTTCCTAATATCTTATTATATCTTGTTATTTGATTTATTCACATTAATATGGTGGACTCTCCTATCATGAACTATAAATAAGGAAAAAAAACACATATATATATATATATATTCTCTAGTAGGGGGTCAATATTTAGAAATACAAGTGATAGTTATAATTATCCACTGATACTTGCATTTTTATATCTCCCTTTTACTTTATTCTGATGAAGTCCTTTTTGAGAATGAAACACATTACACGGATTTCATGACACTTTGTCATTCATTTGCTTAACATTGTTCTTATATATAGAAATTTTTATATCATATTCTCCCATACACACACACGCACACACACACATATATATATATACTGAGTGGCAATGGAGTGGTTAATAAAATTGCCAAAATTTGTAGGAATCAGTTCCTGGATTGTTGTCAAATTAAAATTTTCTTTTATCTGTCATCAATTTCAACAGTTTTTTTTTTTTTTTAACTCAGCTGTTTTCTAAAACTAGATGAATATAACTTGGTCATTCCAACATAAAAATGCTGGAGACATTTTTAAATATCTCTTTTCTTCTTTAATCCCTGTAGTATCCTTTTTGGAGTATAGGGCTACAGCCTCACCACACTAGGTGGTACTGCTGTGGTTTTCATAGGGTGGCGTTGCTTGATCCACACCCAACTGGTTTTGAATTCAGAGTTGTCCTTCTCTTAAACTGGTTGTCAAATGCAGCTAGACATCTCAGTTTGGCCTGCTATTATTCTCTAGCTGGCACAGAGAAGATAAGAATTCATACTTCAGCTTGAATTTGAACCCTGATCCCAATTTCTATACTGATAAATGTTACACTATGTGTACATCCTTTTAAACCTATATGTGATATTTTTTGCTTATTTAATTATATTTTCATTATTCATTGTATAACAAAATATGGAAATAAATGAAGCATGATGATTATTAAAATGATGAATTACATATTCATTTTATTACTTCCATAAGTAAAAAACTTTGTAGTTGTAATGTTAGAGAGAGAAGTTTCTTAAACATTTTGAATCCCACCATTGATTAGTACTTATGTTTTCCAACTAGCTGCAGTAAGCATAAAAAATTCCAGCAACTATTAAATCACATTGACTATACTACCATAATTACCTTTACATATCGACCGATCTCAAATGATTCCATTAGGGCAGAAAAATTTGATATTTCTCATTCATTAACAATAAAGAAAGTTCAAACCAAACTTCAACAATTTTGAAATATTCTTGTCAAAACAAGGAACCATATATAATGTTCAGTTCCTTTTCCAAAGCCAAAGTTTGGCCAAGTCCTGGTTTGGTCAGAACTGTTTTAATTTGAGTCTATCCGAGTATCTCACTAGAGATATAAGCCATAAGTGTGTGTGTGTGTGTGAGAAAGAGAGAAAGAGAGAGAGAGAGAGAGTCCTGAAGCTTAAGTTAAGGAACATTGGGTCATTAAAATACTTTATTAATACTAGAACCTAAATCTGTAATAAAAACTGTAAACTGTCCCAGTTCATGGCAATTAAGGATAATACTATATTTTCATTAAGCAAAAAGTTTAAATGGATATATCACTTTTTAAAACTATATTACTACTACTACTACTACTAATAATAATAATAATAATAATGATAATAATAATATGTGCTGACAGGTGCTTGGAGAGCGTTTGCCCTGATATCACACTTATGCACAAGAGCAGGCATGAATTGATCCTGATAGACATTGCGGTACCATCGGATAAGAACATTGTAATGGGTGAGCAGGCAACAATAGAGATGTACCAAGTGCTGGCTGGGCAAATCAGAGAAATATATCAAGCAGAAGTTCAAGTTGTCCCTTTTATCCTTGGTGCACTCTGGACTATTTCTAGTAATCTTTCTGCCTCACAGGATGCCTTGGAAATACCTGTCATCAATGATTGCATGCAGGTGGCAGCACTGCTTGGAACAGTCCATGTGCTGAGGAAAGCATTTGTGTCTCTAAGCTGCAGGTACATGCCGAAATAGGACAATCATCACCTAGCTTAAGCATCTAATAGTTGAAGAAGGTATCAAATCAAATGTAACAACAATAATAATAATAATAATAATAATAATGCATGTACCAAGTTAATGTCTTGCATAATAGTAGGGGCCCAAAATGTACATTCTGTGACCAATACATTGAAACTATTGATCACCTTATCTCAGAATGCTCAATACTCACACCCAATGAGTAAAAACAACCATCATGACAGGGTAGGTCAGTATCTGCATGGGAAGATCTGTCATCACTAAGAGATAAAAACAGCTGCAAACTGATATGAACATCATCCTGAATCTGTAGTTGAGAGAGCAGATGTTACCATCCTCTGGGATTTTTCTATAAACTCATTTCGATCAATACATGCAAATCACCCAGACATTATAATCAAAGACAGAAAAGAAAAAGTTTGCACACGGATTGAAATGAGTGTGCCAAGTGACAAAAAAACATCTCTGCAAAGCTTTTTGAAAAACTAAGCAAATATAAAGAGCTGTAAATGAAAATAGAAAAAAATGTGGCTTTTAAAAATTAAAACTGTTCCTGTTGTGGTTAGAGCTTTGCATCTTATAAGGAAAGGAACTCAAGGACAAATTAACAAAATCCTTGGTGTACTATTTTTCTAGGAAATTCAAAAAACAGTTCTTGCAAGCACTGCTCATATCCTACAAAGTGCTTTGTCCATTTAAGTTTTTTCTTAATAGCTGTATTTTGTTTGAGTGAAAAACAACAAAAAAATTACATTTTTCGTTTGCCCTAGGTGATGTGGTTATAAAACAAATGCAAGTCAAAAAGAAAAATTTTTAGTTAATAATAATAATAATAATAATAATAATAATAATAATAATACAACACTTAGAGAAGAGCACAATTTGAGAAAAAAAAAAGAAAAGACAAGACAAAAATTGTTCAACAAGATTTCGATAGTATGCCTGTCTTCTTCAAGTTATATTTAAAAATTGCATGCAAGTATGAAAATTCATTCCTCTTAGTAACTAATCAACTGACGGAAAATTTCAAGATGAGCAAAATCAACATCATGTTACTCATGTTTCAGTTGCATGCCATTCATGCTGGCAATGTTTCATTTATTTTGATGCGTTGGTTACCAGTACAACTATTTTTCTAAAGGCAAATGATGTTTGTACAAAGACTAGTAATTTTTGGTAGACTTTTATATTTTTATACTTGTATGCAATTTTTAAACGGTACTTGAAGAAGACAGTCATACGGTCAAAATATTGTTGAATGTTGTTAAACACTGTCTTTTCTTTCCTTTTTCTTTTCTTAAATCGCACTCTTTGTTAAGTGTTGAGAAATATTGAAAGAATTACATCAATCATTTTGTTTGTTTAATAATAATAGTAATTGTAGTAGTAGTAGTAGTAGTAGTAGTAGTAATAATAATAATAATAATGAAGAAGAAGATGATGATGATGATGATGAATTATTCGTGTTTTAAATGTAAAGACATCCCAGGGGCTTTCTGTGAATCTACACTTATACATTATTATAATTATATGATTTTATATGATAAATACCTAGGAGAATTTTTTTAGATGTTACATATTGTTATTGTGTTTACATGGCCTTAATTTAGTTTAACAAAACAATACAAATTTGACTCTAGTTAAGTTCAGCTGCAGAAGTCATAGTTCAGTTTTAAGCATCCACTCACTGCTTGCCAGTATAATTCCTTTTAATATAATAGATGGGTGCTTCCCTGTAGTCTGTAACTAAGTAGATTCCAGAAATGTGTTACAAACAACAAACATGGACATTTGACTTGTTTAGTTATGTGTTTGGTATTAGACATATTTTTATATGCCCAATAAATTCATGAAGATACATATTTTAACACTGTATACATCATTCTTTTGAGAAAAACACTTTGTTTCATGCTGTTTTCTGATTGCAAATAGTAATTTATCATGGCTTCTGTAAATTGCTAACTTACAACAAAGAAAAGAAGATCATATCTTCTTCGTTTACTTTTATATGTTAATGTTAGTCGTAGTATAAAAATTTTACACAAATTTTTAGTGGCTTAGAGAAAAAAAAATCTAGTTTCTAAGGTTTAGCATTTGATGCTACAAATCCAGAATTCTATTCCAGGAAGTAATGTCTTTAAACAAAAGCTTTGACAATGAAACAGTTAATTTTGTATTTTAGTATTCCATTTTATAAAAAAAAAAGTACTCATAGTCATTTAGTGATTGCCATAATAGTCTTGCAAGCCATTGACAGTGAGCACAGTCCTCACTAAATGCTCTAGAAAGGCAGCCATGTACCAAAGTTGGCCAATTCTAATAAATACCAATTCTGAAAATAATTTCCTCCTTTTTATAACTTTGGTACATCAATAAAATAAATTATTTTCATGCAGGGTAGTTTTAGTTTAAAAAAAAATTTTTTGACAAATATCCTTGCTCCACTGCCCCTGTCTAGGGATATCATCTAATTCTTATTTTTAGTACTGCTCAGTTATTGCTTACCCATTTACACTGAGTCCAAATAGACACTGCCCCACCCAGGGACTGAACTCACAATTATTATGTCACCAAATTGATGAACCAACATTTTAATCCACTAGGTTGTTGTCCTGTAGGAACAAGAAGAATTTACCCACGCAGATTAAATAATGGATTCAGTTCAGAATTCAGAATGACTGAAACATTGTGATAACAACAATGATAAGGACAATAGTCTGAAAATAAATAGTGTAAATAATGATAACTCCTCACCGCAGAAATTTTAGATGGAAATCCTTGCTCTCTCCATTTCCAAACTAAGCCAGGTTGATTCTACCTTGCCCAGAACTGGAATTTAGGAGAAAGAGGTATATCAGTTGACTTGTGTACAGGAAACATAGTACAAATAGACATTGGGAACAGAATTAGAATCAAATGCATAGAAAAAAATTGAACTTTTCTTTCCTTATGTATTGACAAATTCTCAACTGGGATGGAAGTTGTTCACACACTGAAGCAATAAAACATAGGTGAAGTCTTATTTGATTTGATTCTGTACAGTAAACATTTTAGCATAAAAAAATTATTTTGCAACATAACCAAATTTTATTGTATACTTGACATTGAAACAATTAAGCCACTCCCACACCCATGTATATGTGTGCTTACATATATATATATATATATATATATATATATATATATGATGGGGTCACATTGGAATGCCTGTTTTAAGTAGTCTAGACATCCAGACTTTATGGTCTACCTAATATATATATATATATATATATATATATATATATATATATATATATTCCCAAAATTGGTATTCTTATGTTTGGTCATTAAAGTATTCTGAAAAGTGGATCAGCCTGACAACATTTCAGACCCCCTCTTATATATATATATATATATATATATATATTATTTGTATATTCCATTTTTATGTAAGAGTGCTCTATTTTAAATTATTTTGAAAGAGCTTTTTTATCTTAATATGTATGTACATATATATATATATATATATATATATATATATATATATGAAATATAAAAGTGGACATTGAAGTCAACACCCAGAGGCAACAGTCTGATGATTGTGATGATTGTGTGGAGCATGAAACAGACTGCTGCCTCTGGGTGTTGACTGACTTCAATCTCCACTTTTATATTTTATATTCACATACACTCTATCTCTGATATTGAGCTCTTAAATATAAATATAGCATACCTTAAAACTATATTTTATCATATATATATATATATATATATATATATATATGATAAACATAATATATATATATTATAAACATTTCTGATATATATGAGATATATATATATAATATATATTTTTATATATATATCCATATATATATATATATAGATTCATATATGTAAGTATATATGCATCTGTATGTATGCATATATATATGCATATATATATATATATATATATACATATATATAAGTATATACCCATTTCTATATATGTATATATATATATATATATACATATATGTATATACACACATACGCACACGCATATATATATTTTTTTTTTTCGTTGGACTTTTAATCTAATATTATTACTTATTATTATAAATGCCATTTTTAGCGGGTATACATGTTTGAGATGCTATTCCTGTTTTTTATTTTTCTTAAATTAATACCCACATACATATGTATGTGTGTGTATTTATATTTCCATAATCACATAAGAATTTTAATTCCAGAAAGTACTAATGCACACGCACATTTCTATACAAGCAGCCGCTATTTCTTATAAATAAGATCTATAAGAATAAATACATAGACATGCCTTTATATTTCGTATTAGTTTATATTTTTATTATAACCAAGTATTAATAAATCCCTGTCATAAAATAACCCTTATTAAAAGAAAGTCAAAATGAATTTACCAAAGTGAAATGTAAATTTCTTTTGAGACTGTATCTTTTTACCTCATCATTATGAGCAGCTTTTGTATTGAAATTGCCATTGCCCAGAAAATGTTAAAAAAAATGGTTCCTGCATTTAAACTCACCCCAATGGTTCGTTCATTTTCTTTTGGGTACCTTGCCAGCAATTTTAGAAGCTTTTGAAGTATTTTGTGAAATTCTTAACAAATATTTTACCACCACTTAATCAATTTTTTTCTCTATTATTTCTTGCTGTCATTAATGAATGTAAGTTGTCATGGCCAGAAAATGTCTTTGTTTGCCAATGGTTCGTTACTTTTGTTAATTGGACAATTTTTTTTCTTTAGGATAGATGCTAAATCTGATCTCAATCAAGTGCGCGTCTAGTTGATGTGCTTAATCCTGAAATACAGGAAACAAATGTGATGTTATTTATGCTTCTTTTTGTGGCACTGGTCACCAAATATCAATTTCAAGACAAAGCTTGAACCAAAAATAAATTTTGAAAAAAAAAAAGGATGTAATTCTACTAAGTGAATTTTATTATTTAAATTTGTGGACAGAGCCCCTGATCAAAAATGTAAAGATCTAAAGAAAAGAAACCTTAAATCTGAGCCTTAGGAATAAATGGTGAAGATTCGAAGGAACTATTCGCATGAGATAGTCATTTGTATTGAAACATCTGTAAAATACAGGTACATTGAAGGCTTACAGCCAGATCAAGTCGAAACACCAGTTCTTGTACATTCATCAAAGTTAAGCAACATTGAGTTTGGTCAGTACCTAGATGGGTGACTGTTTGAGAATAACAAGTGCTGTAAGCTTGGATGTGCAGATAGTATAATGGATAATGGCTCAGAATTATTAATCGCAGAGCTGAGTTCCAATTCTATTTGGGTTCATTATATTCAGTTATATGCAAATATGCATGGGAAAGGTATAAATCGAGCTCTTCTTGCTATTAGTTAATTAGTAAACTTGCATAACTAAACCATTATTGTCTCAAAAACAATAAAAAATTGTGTACAAAATATTTAGATTTTGGCATTAAATAACCTGTAGAGGTTGATATACTGCTGAATAAAAACAACTAACCAACAACATCTATATTGTTGTATGTTAATATAAAAGGCAAATAGAGATCAGTGAGTGTTGGGAAATATTTATCTATTCCTTAATTTGATTTTACAAAATTTTCCTTTTCTCTTTATTCTGTATATCAGCTTTTTCTTGTCTATTTCGCTATGAAAATAAAGACCAGTGCTGCAATAGGAATTCTTTTATTATTAAGTCACTATTTAAGCCATGTTAATTATTATTGACCATCATCTCTTCTAAGATTTATAACCTTAAGAACAATTTCACATTCCATCTTTGGGAATGTCTTAAGCTATTTCTGATGTCTAAAGACATGGTTACTCTCCAAGACAACTTTACTATTCAATCATAATATAAAACTAATCGTCTTTTTCATTTATTCTTATTAATTGGTATTGTTGTCACTGACCTCCATTATTCATTCAGATTTATATGAGACCATTATGAGTCTCTATTTTCACTTATCTTTAAGCATGTTTATATATTTTATCTTTATTCAGTATTACATGGGAAATCTGTTTACTAGCAAAAACAGGCTCCTGTCCAACACATAGTTATTACAAGTAGTCATTTTTTCAAATGTTATTTCTAATCTTTATTGTTCTGTCTCTTTTGTGATATGTAATGACACATTTGTCATAGCTTAGGAACTCCATCCCAAAACAGAAATATTAAGCCCCTTGAGGACATTATTGTTATCCCTTTTCTCAATGTCTTTTACAATTATTGAGAGCTTTCACATCAGAGCTGGAGAATTATTTTTGCTTCATTTTTCATATTAATACGTAATGCCAGAAGCAAGTATGTGCACAAAAAAAAAAAATTATATTTTGACTTCCAAACTCTGTAAGCATGGAACTATACAAAAAATATCCTTTACTGCTGGATCTCTCATGTTATATTGCACCTTTCTATTTGTTGTTTCGATAAATATTTTTATTGTTGTTGCTAATAATACTATTAATGCTTCTTCTTATATAAGACCAGATTTAACTCCCTCCATAATTCCCTATCTTTTGCTAATTGGTTGTGATTCGCTTCATATAATTCCTATGAAGTCTTAATTAAAAAGATCAGTTTACTATTGCAATACAAACATGGTTGCCATTTTTGCATTTGTGAATTTGTATTGAGACTTATCATCCTTTATGGAAATTGTAGCCATTAGAAATATTTTTCCTGTCACCTTTTATTTTACATTCAATTTGTGATTTGCTTGAAATTCACTGATACAAAACTGATTAACTATTTTATCTGATTTCTTGTAAGTTATTATAATTGTCCAAAATATTAGTCAAAATATTTTCCCCTCTGGGTCATACTGTCATAAAGAGCTTTCTACATTTCTCCCAGTCTTTCACAGTGTTATGAGCTTCATTCTAAAATGAAAACATTTTCAATCAATTATAATCTCATAAAAAAAAACATGTAAGGTCTTCCTGCTTTCTACTTGTCAGTCAGAGTCATCAAAACTTAAAGCATAAACCCAGACATCCTAAGCTCATAAATATTGTAAAAACAAATTTGGAAATTCAAAGAAATATCTCAATGATGATTTGAAACATATACTGTCAACATTAACAAAATCATATGAGAAAATAAACAGTTGAATTTGGTCATTATTTTGATGTCAAAATAAAATAAGAGAAGATAAATCTCACTGAGATTGTTGAATAGATATCCAGGTATGAATAAGATATGAGAAAAAACATGCAATGCTGAAAAATTAAAATGGCTAACACTCAATATGAAAATATAGATGTTGACTCTGACTCTTAAGAATAAAGCAGATATTATATGAAGACATTGCTATGAAAGTTTCACAAATGGATAAAAAGGCCAAAATAAGATTGTTTCCTATATATATATATATATATATATATATATATATATATATATATATATATTTCTTGTATTGTTGGGTTTCTTAGAATTGTTTATTGAAATTTACAGATAATTTTTCCTACTGAAAAGGACCTCCTATATTGAACAGTTTTAATGTGAACTTCATTAAAGTAGTATATATATATATATATATATATATATATATATATATATATATTTCTTGAGGAAATATTGATTTGTACCCAAGGTCATGAGTGATACTATAGATTGGTCTTAAAAATTATAAATAATATATTTATTTTTCATGTGAAAAGAAGAAATTATTTAAAAATATATTTAAATCTATTTTTTTTCATTTTGCAACATTTATTTTTTGGCAGTTCATGACATTATACTACCTATGTCTCTTATTAGTTGTTACTGTTAGTGTATTAAATGTATATGCAAATGTAACAACTATTTTGGGACAGTGGTAGTATTATTTTTTGAAGACCTCTCTAAAATGTATTCAACCTTGTAAAGTACACAAAAGTAATTTGAAAAAAGTGAAGAAGCAAGAATTATTTATAAAAAGTACATAATACTTAAACACTGCCTGTGAAATGGCTGTTTGAAATCATAGACTTAAATTATTTTCTTGAATTTAAAAAGAATTTATTAGCCCTAATGTTGTTGTCGAAGAGCCGTCATCTCTTCCATGTCTTGTGCTAATGACTTAATCTGATATGCAGAAATGGCTTCAGAGTTGATAAAATCATTTTGGTCTTGATCCTGTGCTTAAAGTTAGTCTCTGAACCATAATAATATTTTATATAAAATTTTTAATCACTTAATAGCTACAAATATTTGTGAGAAAATATATTTATCAATGTATAAAAAGAGAGTAGTGTTTTGACATTGTTTTATGGCATTGTAGAATGCTGTTACAGTTTATTGTCTTCTCTAATATTTGATACGTTAAGGTGGATGTTGGATTTTCTCCACTTCATAAACGTATCGTATGAACCCAGACTGAATTCTTTATTCTGTTAATTTCTTATGGTGTTGCTGATTAAATTGAAGTATAAGAAAATACAGGCGCACCATTGTTATTCCAACGAGAGATTGCTTGGCAGTTCTTTTAGTTCAGGTAAAACAAAAATTTCAAAGGTAGTGTAACAGATGTCAGCACAGAAAGTAAAACTGGCTAGTCTGTTGCATTCATTTTCTCACAGATGCCCTTGGGAAAGGCTCTTCTCTCTCCAGCTGGAATAGTTTATCCCTTGTTTTCCTGTTTAGGATTGGGTTTCCTGTTCCTTTTCCAAAATTTTTCTCTTTTACTCCCAGTAACCCTTTGCACCTTCGTGGCATTATTGCTTTGTTTCAGCTGAAAGGATTAATAAAACAACAACAACAAAAACAAAACAAACTATGAATTAAATAGCAGGATAGACTGTTCTCTCCAGTATTTGTTTGCCATTTTGGGTGATTGATTTAATCCAAAGAAGGAAAATTCTGAATCCAAAACTGTGTAGAAGTCAACAGGAAATCTCTTCACTATCTTTCTCAAGAAAGCATGACAATTAACAGATAATAAGAAAAGGAATCTGTGGAAAAGGCAATAGGAAACCACTCTTACTATCTTTCCCAAGAAGTCATACTAATTCACAGATGGTTAAAAAATAATTGCAGAGATTCATTATCTCCTATGTTCTGAATGGCATTAAAAAAGAATTTGGAAAGCTTTTGACATTAAACATTATGTAGTCTATAGATATTTATCTCACTTTTGAGCTTCTTTTGCTAAAATATATTGCTGGAAATGATTTATAACAGAGATATAACTGTCAGTGGTGCTGTTATATACGTAAATATCAGTTTCTAAAGAATTGATGGATTTAATTTTAATCCAACATTTTCATTACTTCAAACGTTATTATGTTCGAAATAAATGCCCCATTTTTATTTTTACTTTAAACAGTGTGTTTAGGTCCATCATCCATGGCCTGCATATTCTCAATAAATAAATGTGTTCTCAACACATTTTCTTTAATGAGATTTCTTGAATGGAGTGTACAAACATATGTAATACACACTGTTTAAAGTAAAATAAAAATGGTGCATCTATTTCAAACTTGAGCATCCACTATAATAAACTTTGAAATATAATATAAATATCAGTCAATAGTAATCCAAAACAACTTTAAATTACTGAAAAATTAGACTATAGTGTCTCTGTATATAAGTAGTGTAAGAAATTGGATCAGAAGCCTTCATGGTTGTTCAATGATTAAAATGTTTATTTTATAAACTACAGAGAGTGATTTTGCTCTACGTTGAGTACTAAAAAAAAAAGGCAGAAAAGTTGACCTTGTTTAACAAATGCCTACTAATTTATTGGTTGCTTTTGATTTTAAAAAACATACATTGAAATTCTATTCAGGAAATGGTTTTAAGACCATTAGAAAAATTATGAAAGATCTTAACAGAATTAAGTGATATTGGAATGATGGATCTGAAATGTATTATTGAATTAGTATTTAATGTGTTTAGTTGGTATAACCAAATCATTAATCTCGCAAGACTTTGTGTGCTAGAAAATCAGTATTATGTCGTATCTGAGAGTTATCTCACAGTTGATTGCTTGGCCAAAATCCTACAAGCTCTGAAGCCATGGATGCTGCTATCAGCCCTTAGATTTAAGCTGTGGAATTGGTCAATCAAATTTTTCATGAATGATTCATACAATCTGGTAAGACGCTATACCATAATCTAATTTGGATTAAATGTTATGATTTTTAAAAAAATAAAAAATGAAAGAAATGAAAACAGAAAATATCCTTACTGTACTGAAAACAAAATTTTATGACTGAATAGTTGAACTGATTAAAAAAGAAAGGAAAAATGATTACTTTTCTGTAAATTGAAGATTGCAAACAACAACAACAACAACTACAAAATTCACACTCCACACACAGATAATAAAAAAATGAAAGAAAAAAATAAATGAAAATGGAGAGATCTGAAAAAAAAAATGAAAAAAGAATGAGGTAAAAAGTAAGAAAAAAAAAGATGCAAAGAAAGAAATGAAAGAAAGAAGAAAAGAAGAAAGAAGGCGAAAGAAGAAATCTAGCCAAGTGATGCTGATGATAGCCGGGTCCACTGCTGGTGTCCCAAAACCCTCTTCCTCGGTAGTGAGTAAGGCATCTTATTTATTCAGTTGAAACCAGCATGAAGACTAGCAGATATTTCTGATTATTCTCCTCCAGACTAGGAAAGCACTGCAACGTTGAAAGCACCCAAAAACAAAGCGCTCCATTTTTTTATTATTACCTTTTATATAACAAGTGTTTGACCTTACTGTTTTAACAGAATTTTATAGTTTATTCATTTTCTTTATTTTATTATCTTCTTATTCCTATCATCGTTCTTATTATTATTATTGCATCACAATTGCTTTTATTTTTTTCAATTATTTTCTAGTTTGCTATCATTATTTTTGCTACCATGTTATTAATATGAGCATTGTTATTGTGATTATTAATAGTGCTACTGTCATTGCCATCATTGTCCAAGTTATTTATCGAGAACACGGTAATAATTAATTATTGATGGAATAAGGTTCTATATTTTTATTTTATTAC
The DNA here is from genome assembly GCA_964036315.1 of Acanthosepion esculentum. Classification (NCBI taxonomy): domain Eukaryota; kingdom Metazoa; phylum Mollusca; class Cephalopoda; order Sepiida; family Sepiidae; genus Acanthosepion; species Acanthosepion esculentum. The sequence goes on along the minus strand of OZ038493.1, from coordinate 73,569,160 downwards.
ATCCATTTCTTAAATATTTATTTTTCCTTAAATATTTATAAATGTTTCTTGTTGTTAACATGAGGAGGTTGTTGAAAAGTTCTTGGCCCAACCGATTTCTCAAGATCAGGATTTCAAGGAGTAAACATCAAGATACTGATTTTGAGAAGAGGGTCAAGCTGAGATCTTTTAAGCAACTCTGTATTAGAATTTTAAATAATTTTTAGCATCCCCACATCATAAAACTTATAATTATAATTATCACTCTTTGATTATCATTATATTTTTATTTTAAAATATTTTTTTTTTTAAATTTTAATTTATTATTATCGTTCTTTATTATTTTAAACTGAAAATCATTTTAATATTAGTTTAAGTAAATTATTATTTTTAAAAATTTATTTGGTATTTTTATGATATCTTTCTTTATACCTGCTAAATTCTCTTGTGACAATTGTCATATCTTTTATACAAATTATATAGTTAAATTTCCTTGATTTGTTATTTATTTTTAGATTCATTTTCTATACTTTTCATAATTACTTAATAATTTCAATTTATAAATTTTGTTTTTGGTGTTTTCAAGTAGTCTCCAGTTTAAACTCCTAAAAGAAAAAGAAAAACATTTTTAAAAAAACCCTCAGCATTTTATCAAATCAGCAAAATGCATAATCATCAAAGATCAAACAAGTTTCCAAAATGATTCATTCAAAAAAAAAACAACAAAAATAACAAACAGAAAACTAATCCCAATTATTAAAAAAGCAATCCTATTTTTCCCATCATTGGATGTTTCACTCAGCAAAAAATACAAACAAAAAGAAAAGGAAAATATTTTAATTTTACAATTTTTTTCTTAAAAATTATCAGTCAGTCTTTTTTTTTTATTATTAAAATTTAAAAATAATGTGCTCTTTAATATTCTCTTTTTCTTCCATCTGTTTTATCTTCACAATCTTATTTTTCCAAAAGATTCATGTCAGTGTTTTTAAAACTTATTTTAATAACTTGGAATGCATTTTGAAGATTATAAACACCATTTTTTTCTTTTTATTTCTGTGTTTGTATAGACTTTTAGTTTTAGCGCATGAAACGAATTAGCTTTTAACATTACTGTAATTTTTATTTAACCACTTAGCTCTTCCGCAATTCTACATGATAACACTGATTTCTCCAGGAAAAATCTGCTAAAAACATGCTCTTTTGGTTTATTTAATACAAACTGATAGCTCTTTAAGAAAATAATTGACATTATAATTATTTTAAGGTCAAAATTTGAACTTTGAGATGAATTATTAATTGGGAAAATAGTTTTCATCTATTGACATTGACAAAATCTTAATAAATTATTAAAAGAAATTTCTTAACTATAATGACTGGATTTAATAACTGACCAAAAGATTTTTAGTTAAAAACCAAATTTAACATCTGCCTCATTACTTTATTCATATTTAATTTCTAGTTTATAAACTGAATGCTGGTTTGAAGAAAATAGGTTTTATGTTAAGTTTATGTTTAAGTAAGTTTTCTATGTAAACTTTGCTTGTAACCTAACATTCATAATGACTACTTATAAGTAGTATTCTGGTAAGGCATGCCTGGATTAAAGGTGTTTCAATCTCTTCAATAAAACTTTCGATAATCTAAGCAAGTAGATGTTAATTACACTGTAAATAAACAGGGATTATCTTGTTAAATACATGTACCCACTAATATATATATATTTATGGATATGTGTGTGTGTGTGTGTGTGTGTGTGTTTGTGTGTACGAGGGTTGGCTGGAAATTTTATAGGCCGACCAAGATGTAAATGGAAGTAGACAAACAAGTTGGTAGACTAAAAGAAATTCAAGTGTACCAGAATACAACATCTGGCCAGACAGCCTATGAACTTTTCAGCTGCCCCTTGTGTATGTGCATGCATATATATATATATATATATATATATATATATATATATATATATATATATATATGAGTGTACACTGAGGTTTACACTGTGTGGCGACAGTCTGTTTCATGTTTAGTAAGGTCAGACTTTGTTACCCATAATGCTCCAATAACTAGTATATATAAATAGTTGAGCCACCACCCAACATATATGTGTGTGTGTGTGTGTGCATGTGTGTGTGCCTGTATATATATATATATATATATATATAATACTGTAATACTGATGATTGGTATATATTTTGGTACATGAATAAATTTGTATCCTATTGACAAAAAGTCCACTTATTTTTCTCAACAAATATTTATTTTTCAACGTAATCTACTTACGTGTCAATGAACTTAGCCAGATATTCTCAATTGATTACATAGATTGAACATTATCAAATAAAAATTCCAGATATGGATTTATTGATCCATCCTTGTCAAATGAGTGTGTGTATGTGTGTGCACACACACACACACACACACACACACATATATATATATATATATATATATATATATATATATACACCCTTTATATATATATATATATATACTCTTTATATATGTATATATATTTGTGTGTGTGCATATGTATGCACAATACACACAAGACATAGGAGACAGTAGACAAAAAGTTAACCCATTAGTTTGTTCAAAGTGCAAAGCTAGCCATTAAGCAAACCTTATGCTGGTGTAACTTTTAAAATATTTATTGATTTCTGTATAGAGACTTTCTTTAAACAATTCATCTTTTGTTCCTTTTTAAAGACATTTTTTTGCACATTTCATGGATTTAATATTTTTCAGATAGTTTAAAAGAAATCCTAAGAGGTCACATTGACATTCTAGTAAAAAGTAACAATGCTAAAAAACTTTTCTCTCTGAGTATGAAATAGTTTGTCTTTTGTACAAGCTTATAAATAATATTCTTATATCATTTAACTTGCTTGTATTAATGATGGCAAAACAAATTCAAGAGTCAACAAGTCTTTATGAACTGGCTAAGATATTACATGAAATACACTTGTATAGTTTAATTAGAACCCTTTAATTAAAACTCCTCTTGGCTGATATTTGATAGATTATTAGACCAGTGAATAATATACAGAGCACCCTTATATATATATATATATATATGTGACCTCTGACCAGCCATGAGTGCCAGTTTCCTATGCACTATTGCAAGCTGACATCAAATGAACAGTATTGGTCTTTTAGCAGTATGAATTCCTTCAATGTCAGGTGTTAATAAAGAAAAATACATCCTGCTTTGCAGGGAGACACAGGTTCAAATCCTGCCAGAGAGACCCTTATATATATATATATATATATATATATATATATATATATATATATATATTATGAAATAGACAAAGTCTGAGAATTATTTTAAGACATTTTTATGTTTATACATTCTTTTTATAGATACAAATATTTTATGAATCAATAAAATATCTTAAAATAATTGTTGGACTTTGTCCATTTCATAATGCGTGACGTCATTTGTTTATATTTGGATATGCCATGAGCAGATATGAATGTACGTGAGAGAATCATGGAAGAGTTAAAGGCATGTCAGGCTATATGACGGTTCCGTTTAGGATACAGGTTCGATTCCTGTCGGAGGACGAATATTTTCTACGAAAATTTCTCAGACATTCAGGCCGGTAAATGTTGTTTAATACTGTTTATTATAAACAGAGCATTTACTTAAATATTTGTATCTATAAAAAGAATGTATAAACATAAAAATGTCTTTATATATATATAATGAAGATCAGTAACACCAATCAAAATATGTAAAAATTACTAGAATTTAGTGTATTTTAAGGCAAACAGGATTTTTGTCAAGAAAGTGCTCAATAGAAAACTGAAGTAACAGTAATCAATCAATAAATAAATGCTCAGTTGGCTATTTCTTGACTGATTTCAGAGTTTTCCATGACAGTGTAGCAATGATGATTGAACTTTTATTAATTTATTGACTATGTATCTATCTATCTATCTCTTTGTATGTATATATATATATATATATATATATATATATATATATATATATATAAAGGTGGATGCTGAGGTCAACACTGACCAGTGACAGTCTGTTTCATGCTTGAATGCAATCTTCAGGCCATCAAACATTTACATATACTCTCTACTTGATATTGAGCACTTTTACCCATAAATATAGCATACCTTATATCTATCTATCTAAAAGAGAGAGAGAGACTAACTGAGTCATAAACAAAACAAGCAAAAATAACAAAATGGTATAAATGCTGATATTAATATGTTGAAAACCAAAAAAAATAATAAAGGCATGGTAAGGAAATACATCTGCTTTTGTAGAACAATAGACCAGCAAGTTAATAAATATGAAGAAACTGTGAAAGCGAGATATGGGCAAACTTAGGTAAATATGTACCTACATATAAAAAATGTATATATAGATAGACAGGGTCTTAAATGGAATGAGATATATAGACTGACAGAGAGACAGACAGACAGTCAGACAAGGTGAGAAGTAGACATTATTGAAAAAATTTAATTAACTAAGAATGATTCAGCACAGCCAATCATAAAATGTAAATATGGGATAAAGAAAAACTTACCCTTTCTATACTCCTGGAGCAATCAATTCAGTGTATCATGTTGTGAGCATGTTGCTTTGAATTTCTCAAAGGAGGAAATAATCAGCCATTTTGTCACTTATGTCTGTCCATCAATGTGTCCCATTCTTTTTGTCTGTTTATCTCTTTACTTCTATTCAGGCACTTTACATCTTGGATCACTTAAACCTTGACGTTCATTCCCTTTATACACACTCGCATATTAATCATCTTTTTGTATGTAATCTTACAAATTCATATTATCTACATTAATGTCCTGACAACTTTTCATTTAATGATTTCTAACTATCACACATACAGAAGTGGGGCTTTATTTTGTACTGTTTATTTCGATGCTAAACTGATCTCTTATATTTTCTTAGAAAAAGATTTCCATTTTTCTTTAAAAATTGAATACTTTAGAGTTGAAGAATTGTTAATATTTATAATGATGTTCCTGACTCCATCTTTGATAATTACTGGCCCATATTCTTAAAAAGACTTTACTATATTAAGCCAATCTCTTGCTTTAAAAAAAGGAATTAAATTTATGAATTCAGAGAAACATATTCTCTACACAGTGTCTATCCCAAAACTGTCTCCTGTACAGACTAGGGCTTCACTGATTGGCCATTAAGAGTCAAATGACTGGCCAAGTGTGATACATATTAACAAGTCTGGCTGGTGTAGTGTCTCGTACCCCTCTCAAATCTATGATGCAGGGCCCCCTAGCTTCCAATCAGGCTTCCCCCTTCATTTGGGGGTAGTATACACTGACCCTGCATATTAATTAGGGAAGAGGAAGGCAAGTTAACCAACATCTCCTTTTGTTTAAGGCTTTATAATCTATAATTTACTTTAATAACTTGTATAAAATAGAGTGTCGATTTTTGTTATTTCATGCTATTGATCAAATACTACGCCAACTCCTTGCCTTGAAAAAGGGAATTTAATTTCTATCTTAATTCACTACTTGAGATCTGAAGCAATTTGTGATTGCTTTTCTTATTATATATGTGATGGGTTTACCAAATATATGTGGGCAGCCTTAATCATATCAGCTGTGGGTACAGATATTTATTCAAACATTAAAAATAAGGAATGGCTAGAGAGAAGTCAAAATAACGTAAATAAAGGCTTTATTTTATAAAGAAAGGCCATGCCAACAAAGTGTAAAAATATGTTACATGCTTCCTTTCCAACCCTCATAAGAAAAGGTAGTGGATATTACAAAAGTCTGCTTTTACTAAAAAATCTGGAAGTCATGTTGCAAGTGGTTGTGTTTTTCCCCCATGTCAGGGAAACATTATCTCTCCATGGTGTCTATCCCAGAACTGACTCCTATACAGACTTGGGCTTCACTGATTGGCCATTAAGAGTCACATGACTTGCCAAATGTGATGTATACTAATTAGAGAAAGGAAGGAAAGTTAACCCAATATGTCCTTTTGTTTAATGCTTTATAATCTATAATTCACTTTAATAACTTATATGAAATGAAGAATCTATTTTTGTTATATAATGCTTATTAAACTCATCCACTTTTGAATCCATGAAAGATATAAAGCATTTGTGATAAGAACTATCAGAATTTATAAAATGACGTCTTCTTCATTTTTAAAGTTGAATAATTCTTGGAAAATATATGGGATCACTTTAGTAATTTTTTGAATACCATCTCTCTCACTATATATATATATATACCTTGTCCTTTCAGGTTGTATATAATGTTATTGTTGTACAGGCTAAATCTCTTCTGCATAAATTATTGTTTATTCAACTCTTGACTTTATTAATTACTATTGGTGAGTTGATATGTGGCTTTGGGGGTTTCTTCTGGATGTGGATTCATCTTCTTCCAAGGATGTAAGATACTCTCCTCTTCCCTCTCAATTGGAGAGCTGAAATATCTACCTGCTATCCATGCTTGTCCTATGGGCGTATATTCTAGGTGCAGCTGGATCAACTACCTGTTACATATCACAGACAGCCACTGACATCCATTGAAGGAGCTTACAGCCATAACCCATTGAAACACTACTTCTCAAATAATCACCAAAGTTAATATTGAGCAAGGTCAATACCAAAATAGGTGACCACTTGGTAATACCAGGTACTGTAAGCTTGCATGTATCAGTGGTATAATGGATAACAGCTCGGAATTGGAAATTTCAGTTAGGTTCGTTATGTTCACTTATGTACAAATACCCTTGGGAAAGGTATGAATCCACCTATACTCCCACAGCTATGGGTTAAGACTTGTATCAGTAAATCCTCATTATCTTAAAAAAGTCTTATAATCTGAAAATAGTTTCTGGTTTGATACAACCTGCAAAAGTTTGATAACACATTAAAAATAAATCAAGCAACTAATTGAAGGTGTGAAAGCATACCTGGTAGCTAAGGGGACATCTTCCAGGTCAACCCACAGATGCACCTGGCTTCTCAGATGCTCTGGTGTAATACTGAGAGCAGTGTCTATTTTGGTATCATGTAAGGCAGATCAATTTAGAACAAAGGCTCCTTATTGACATCAAATTCAATTTAAGACCATCTGGTACTTTCTGTCATTAATCACATAGTACACATAGACGATTAAGACTCTCCACAACTTCCTTACTGTTAGTGCTCTCAATAATTCTTTCTCCTTTCCTTTTTATCTTTGAGGCATTTTTTCTGCTATCTTTTCAATCAAGCCTGTCAAGTAGTTTACCTTCAGTTTTCCCACGCTTCTCTTGCATTCAGGGTGCCCTGTGAGTATTAAAATCTTCTTCCCTCCGTTTATGTCACAGAAATACTTATCCCATAAAAAACATGATAAATTCTTATGACCCATTTAATTTGATGTTTATCATATGAACATCATTTGTATTGACAATTTCATTTGGACTAAAAACCTTAGTTTTTATAAATAAAGGGCAATTGCTTTTTTTAAAATTTATTTAAATAGATTAACCATTCGCTATGATCAGATATCTTGTCTGGTTCAATATACCATATTTGCCAACTTATGAGAGGCATGTTTTAATGGAGTATGTTTTCTAGATCCTCAACTATTCTGATATTCGTCCATGTGATGGTTCAATTGGATTAAAGTCTAATATTAAGATGCTTTTTTTCTTTATCTTATAACCTGGCAAATACTGGCCAAAGATTTTGTATATGCAAAATTTGGGACTGTTGAGATTTGTTATTTTTTATAAATTCACATAAAGCTAAATTTTGTCTGCGTGTTCTGACCTTATATCAATAAAAGAAAACAGCCCAAACCTGTAATGCTAACTCATAAGAAACCTATCAGCCTTATATATATATTACTAACAAATGCCATTTACAACATAAGTGTTAATACTTAGTTTGCATAACAGTTTTTAAAAACATATTTTAATAAATATTTAATCTGTATTATTTATTTTTAATTCAAATTTTAAAAATTGCCGTATATAAATAAAGTTTATGTTGATAAAGTTTTTTAATTCATTATGCTTGTATAGAAAGAATTTATATCTGCCTTGTCAAAATTCATTCATAAGTTAGAAAACCTACAACATTCATAATAATAAGCATTGTTATCATCTGATATTTCACATTACTACAAATTACAAAGCATTTACTATCAACACTTTTAAATATATGTTATCAACAAATGGTGTTTACAACATAAACAGTGAGATTTAATTTGTGTAACAATTTTTAAGAACATATTTTAGTAAGTATTTCGTCTCTGTTATTTATTTTTAATTCAAATTTTAAAAATTGCCATTCATATGCAATGTTTCAATCGATAAAGTATTTTGGTGAATTTATTGTTTTGTATAGAAAAAATTTATAACTGTTTTCTCAAAATTCAGTTGAAAGTTTGCAGAAAAATATCTGTGTGTTTACATTTAAGTAAAATGTAAAAGAAATGCAATGTTTGCTTCTGAAGATAGTTTGTTTTTAAAAAGTGGACATGTAGTAAATAATTTTAAAAAATTAATTTTTAAAATATCAAACTTTTTATAGAATTCTATAATTTTAGACCTGACAACATTAATTATGATATTATTTTCTGCAGCATTCTTAGTAACCATTGTTTTCGTATGACATTTCACATCAACAAAGCCAAAAAAATTTATAGAATTATTTAAATAAGTTAAAATAATCTGTTTAATTAGATTTTCTTAAAAGTATACATTAAAGGGGTGCTAGGAAAGAGAGATTATTTTCAGCTGCATTTCCCCAACTTAGGCATTAGTATATCTAATGCAATGGATGAAATAAAATAGATGAATGAAAGGAACAACAAACATATATTGTTCTGAAAGAGATTTTTTATAACACTAGGTCATACAAAAAATTATATACAAATATATAAATACTTGTCACTAACTTGTTCCATACAGATAAATAATAATATATGAATACAATAAGCAGTGTGAAAGGGCAAAAAGCATGAGGGTCTTGCAATATTTCCCAAACAGAAAATGTCCAGGTTGGTAGTATCTTCTACAACTTTCATGGTACCATGTGGATTCCTCTGTTTTCCCTACTACTGTGTTGTCTGTTTTCTCTTTGGTCTACATAGCATCGGGGTGAGTGGTTGTCACACTACAAACTGTCATCACCCACCACCCATCATGTAACACTTGTGAATTCATGTTACCCAAAGGGAGATAAACACCATTTGCACCTCTACAACATCATCTAAAAAGTTCATCGAGACAAAGTCATAAAGTCCCTTTAATAGTTTCAAAGTCTTATTCACATCATGTTTAGGTTAGTGATTTATGTTTAGAGTTTATTCTTATACTTCAATTATCCTCCATTTTAGCATTCCAGAAGGGGACAAAAATTACTTTTGGTAATCTTGAGTCATTTGTGTGGTCTACTGATCCTATTTCTCATTTGCTTTTGTTGCGTTTCTGTTTACCATAAAATTTTGGTTGATCCATTCTATGGCTTTCTTTGGGTGGGCAATGCACATTCAAAGGAGGTTCATTTCTTTTTTCTAAATAGTGCAAAATAAGAAAATGTCTCCAGCACTATATATGCAAACATTTCTTTTTTATATGTTGTCATTTCCTTGTTCACGCTACTGAGAAAAATAAGTGACCCCATCTTTTTCTTCATACACATTGTATACTTGAAAAAGGTCAGAAAATGGACTGAATGACTTCAATGGTGTGCAGATATTTTAGAAGAAAAAGCCATTTTTTACACTACAAAAGATAATATTCTAAAATAATTACATGTTAGTTTCTGCATTGTAATATATATATATTTGTTTAAGAATTATCATTCTATCTCACTATGGTAAAATGTATCAATTCATTTTTCATGGGTATATATATATATATATATATATATATATATATATATATATATATATATATATATATGATATAGGGTTAAGTGGTTAAAACATTAGTATTTTGATCATATGAATCAAGTTTGAATCTCACTATAGTCAACTTGTCAAAGAAGTTAACTTCTTGATAACATTAGCATGAGGAGATTGTTCCAGCATTCAACACTTTTACAAAATGTTTGAAAACAATGCCATGGTTTGAACGAAAACTTGCATGTAAAACTGAGTAGACAGATCTCTTCTAAAGCTGTCAATATGACTTTGTACTAGCATGCATGTAGTCATTGTGAACAAGGATGTGAGTGGACTGGCTGTGCTCAACTATTGATCATGCTAGACTGTGTACTCTCTACCATAAACTGTAACACTGAGGTCCACATACATTGGCAAGTTTGTTTCATGCTTGAATGCAATCTTCAGTGTCCATTCATATATATATATATATATATATATATATATATATATATATATATATATATATACTCTATTCTTGATATTGAGCACTTTTACCCATAAATATGATATATACCCTAAAACTATATTTTTATCATATATATATATATATATATATATATATTAGACTTTAGAGACTGATATCTAATAAGGTGAAGCTCCTCTCTTATAAATAATATTGCCTATGTGAGATAATATGGAGTATATGAGGTGCTGGAGTTATTGCATGAGTATATCTATCTAGATACATTCCAGGGATGTCTATAATTGATTTGTGATTGCTGTGTGTGGCAACAAAGAATTTAATACAGTTTTCGACATGTTCCATACATAATCAATGGGATTTAAATCTGGTGAGTGCTGGGGTTAGTGAAGTACCTGTAAGTCAGCCAAGTGTTTCTGGAACCTGTTTTTTAGCAACCTATTCACATTGGTGTATGTGTAATCTTGCTGGTTAAAAATCACCCCCTGTCAGAAATATAGTGTGTGAAAAGGTATTTAACAAAACATGCATATGTCACACCTGTCAAGACAGATTCCAGTTTTACTTGTAGTCCTTATGAACATGTTCTCTTTCTATAACTATCCATCATCAGCTTGCACATTGTTGGATTCATAGCCTCAATCTCTTCCTTGTGCAAACTCAATCATCTGCTTCCCAAAAGTGAAGCAGAGATATGATCAGTCAGAGGCTAGAGCTGCCCAATCCTTACTTTTCAGTCTTGGAATAATTTATGAAGCCTTGTGGGTGATGATTTATATTCCACCCTACAATCCCCGTTTCACAGCCTCTCTCTACTCTATTGCCTTTTCCGTGGTAAATGTTAAGACAAGCTATATACCTTAGTTCCACCAGACTTTCATAAGTGCGACCTGCCTGTCAAGCTATCCTTGTTCCCTCTGTATTCCATTGGTAAGGAGGAAGTTCCACTCAGACAGATTCTTCAACAGAACTGTCGCATTGCGGAATAGGCTCCCAAAAGATGCTGCCCTGATCACTACGATTTTAATGTCTTCAAGTCTAGGGCCAACCGTTATCATACATATCTTCATAATATGCACCTTTTACTCTCTCCTTGTACACCCTTACATCAACCTCATTCAGTAATCATCTACCTTGAGTGGCTCTTGCGCCTTGTATTGGGTGAACAATAGTATTAAAAAAATGATATGACAATGTTTTCTGACCAAGGTGTGACTATAAGGACATTAATGCTATCCTTGTTAGTTAAAAACTGTAAAATCACTTGGAACACAGTGTATTCTGTACAGTGCATTGGTATATGGCCCAAGTGATACCAGCTTTGAATTGAGATGTAATTAAATGCAATGTTGCCCTTTATTTGGTGGTTACTGTTCTTGTCATTTGGTATTTTTGGTTCTGCATCACCTGTGGGCACATGCAATTTTCATATGCCACTGTCATTTGGAATTAACCTACTTTTAATTTACTTTTGCTACTGTTATTTGGGAAAACCCTAGAGCTGCTGTCACATTGTAGATAAAGTACCCAATCTTTCTGACCCCCAAAATCATTCTGCAGTCAAACAATTCTCATCCCATGGTTGCCACAGTTACACTCCAACTTTACATATTACATCTCATATACACAATACAGCTGAGATCCTCTCAACAAGTGGGGTAGCGGAACAATGTGAAAATATTCATTGTACTGCTGTCTCTAAGTTTTTGCATTTATTTTCCATATATATATATATATATATATATATATATATATATATATATTGTCATCCACAGACAGACTGTTTCACTATATCACACTTCATCAGTGTGGCTAGATGTCTGGTTGCCTCTAGCTAGAATTGAAACCTGGCTGAATTGGCAACAGTCGGAGAATCTACCCCTAAGCTGTTGGCACATGGCAGGGATGAAGGTGTATTCATTTTTAGGTAAACACACCAGTGATTGAAAGGACTCAGTTTGTTTTATTGAAGAGTATTGCATTAGTAGCAGTAATAGTCACTGTTTACAAACTCACACTTTCTCCCCAGAGGGGTCAACCGAAATAATTTTTCAGGAGCATATATATATATATATATATATATATATATATATCAAGAGAGAGAGATAGAGAGAAAGAGAGAGAGAGATGTATCTATACTGGGTGCATCAGGTATTTCAGAACAAATTTTAATTTGTGGTAATGTGCTTAGCAGAGAAAAACATCTATTTTTAAAGAATTTAATATACATGTTCTAACATACATACATAAAACAATGAGTCTATTCAATATAACTGACACTAGCTTTGTTTAAAGCCTCAACATCGTCTGTAAAAGGATTACATGCATCTTAGAAAAGCTAAAGCACAAGATTATCTACAAGGTAACAAAAAAAATTCTGTCCGTTTTTAAAGGAAAAAATAGAAAATGCTTCAAAGTATGTGTAACTTATATTTAGTCTTCAAAGTAATCGCCATCGGCATCCAGCACCTTCTGCCAATGTGTCTCCAGCTGTTCAATGCCCTTGCGGTAGACCTTGGGGGGTTTTGATGCAAAGAAGTCCATGAGGGCTTTACGCGAGTCTGCTTCATTGGTGAAGGATTTCCCACGAAGATGATTATCCAGGGAGTGGAAGATGTGGTAATCGGATAGCGCAAGGTCAGGTGAATAAGGTGGATGGCACAAAGTCTCCCACCCAAGTTGCTGTATGGTATCCCTGACCACTTGCGCGACATGCAGCCTGGCGTTGTCATGGAGGAAAAGCACTTCTTTGCGATTCACCAGTGCTGGCTTCTTCTGGCACAATGCCTGTTGCACACATTTCAATTGCTGCGAGTATAGGTCTCCAGTGACCGTTTGGCCCGTTGGTAGCAGTTCATAATGAACCACTTGACGACTCATTGTCCCTTGTGGACCTCCAACAGCGTTTGCGGAACCCACTTGCTCAGTTTGTACATTTTACCTAAGCAGTGCAGGTGAAGTCTAACTGTTTCATCGAAAATGTTGAACTGTCTTGCAAGTTCACCACATGTTAGACTACTGTCCTCTTCAATGGCCACCTTCAGGACTCCGTCATTCAAGACCTGTGGTCGTCCACTGCGAGGCTCATCATTGAGAGACAAATCTCCTTACTTGAAATTTTGAAACCAACGCCTTGCAGTACCTTCATCCACAGCACTATTCCCAAATGCTTGACATATGCAGTGACTTGATGCAGCTGCTGATAAGCCCACTTTGAAGTCGTAAAACAAACAGCCCCGAACGAGATCTCTAGACACTTCCATCCTTCTCACAGCTGTCTGGCTTATAACTGATGGCCAGGCACAGTGCACATGTTTTTTATAACGTCTGATGTTCCTACTTCCGGCTGTCCAAATTTGAAAACAATTGCTACACACATTTCGTATATATTTCAACTTCATTCAATGACTAATCAAAAGACGGACAGAACTTTTTTGGTTACCTTGTATTTATGTATGGGCAGCTATATATATATATATATATATATATATATATATATATATATATATATTTTATGAAACAGACAACTTTAAGGGTTCATGGTGATTATAATTTATTTCTTTAGAATTAAAATTCAATCCTGATTCCTCAAATTAACTTTTTCATACAAATAAATGGGTGACAAATATTCCAAGTATAAGATGAATACAGTATTATTATTTTTAATTTATGCACACATGTGTCTGTGGAGGCAGGTTTAAATTGTTGGGGGGGGGAGTTGAAGGAAAAGAAAAAAGAGATAGATGTATTTACATCCATCTTAATAAAGAGACATAAATTAAAGACAAGGAGGTATAGGGTTTGTTCAACATGTTGACCTCTTTTTCAAGTATTATCGCACAGAAAAGTGGAAGGGAAGTGTAGAAATAAGAGTTAAGAAAAAAAGACAGAAAAGAGAAAAAAATTATATATAGAGAGAGAGTGAAAGAGAGAGAGACTAGTCAGGGAAAAAGGAAAAAAACAAAAAGAAAAGCATACATGTAGTGGGGGACACAAAGGATGTCTACCATTAGATTATCACGCTTTAACATTAATATTTAAGAAATAAAAATAATAATAATAATAATAATAGCAACTCAAAGTTAAACAAACAGAAACAAAGCTCCAATAGAAAAAAATGTTTAAAGGGTTTTTTATAAAAGTATAAAGGAATTTTTTCCCCAAAAAAAGATTATAAAACAATATTGAGCTAAGATAGGAACAATACAATATTATATTAATTTAAACAAAGAATTAAATTGACTAATGATATATAAACAAATTTTTAAGAAATTATAAAACACTTGTGTTACTATATTTGGAAAACATGTCTTTTCTATTGGTTACTATATAGAGGGTGAACATAATTCAAACAATAGAAACGTGTATATATGTCACATCAGTACACAATATATATTCTACTAGTAAGTACATATATCTCACATATATATGCATATATACATACGTATATCCATAAAAACAACACATAGAAGTGCATATATATATCCATCTCTATATAACCAATAATATACACATATCCAAACAAGTGCATATGCATACTTATATCTATACATCCACATGCATACACAAAACTCCATGATTAAACCTACATAGTGACCAAATGTAATGCTCCATGTTATATGCATTTCCCAAGGATGAGACTCACAAAAATTTGGTGTAGTTTGTGACTTTGAGCTGATATTTGTGTCTGCATTTGAAGACAATCTCATTGCAATGGTTTAGCAATTCCTCTGGTCTATTATATTTAATTATAAAGATTTTCTCTTTAATGCAGAGATTGCATATGTATCTGAAGTTTCTGGGAGTCTGATCCCTGGATAAGGTTCTCCATTGCAATTGCGGGGTGGAGCCATTTTTCACAAGATCCCAATAATATTTAGACAGCACAGTTTGATGTTTAAGGGATTTGTTGTTGAAGGAATGGCAATGATTGTATACACTGTTTCTAATTCCCAGCAGATATTCCAATGTAAACCTTTTTCAGGTTCATATTTTACTTAGGAAAGATAATGGCTTCATACACCACATTTTGTGTCATACAAATTCTACCTACTGGACATTCAGTTTTTACCCTGCAGTTACAGGCAAAATCATATTTTTGTACTTGATTATTAAGAAATTTTCTAATAAGGCTATCATTGTGTAAATTTATAATTTTTCCACATTGTTCACACATGAATAACTAATTTTCAAAGTTTTTCTATTAAAAATATTTTTCAGTGGATTTATATTAAAGTGCTTGTCTATTAAATTTAAAAAGAATTTACTAATATTAATATTGGATAGTTTGCAAAAGGGTGGGTTGAACCATATAACTTTCCTTTTTCTATTTTTGGATATATAGCATGTATTGTCATTCAATTTTTCTTGATAAGTTAGTTTGTTGAAACATACTTTTCTTGAGGGTTTGATTATAGTTAGATTTATTATCCTTAAATATTTTACAGGTAGAAGACAATTTGTTTATCTTTGTGTTGAGGGTGTTGGGAATTTGGTTTATAACTGATTTGAGGTGGTTTGAGTGGACATTGCTGTAGATAGGGATTTGGTTTTCTTTTTGGAAGGGTTTGAATGTATTATTAGAGTGATTAAATGTAACATCCAGGAAATTGACAATTTTTAGGTTAGATGATATATCAATTTTAAATCCTAGAAACTGGAAAGCTTTAATGATCATTTTATGTAATTTGGAGGTAAGAGGTCCATTGCTATTAGGTATAACAATGAGTCCATCATCCCTGTATAGGCGTACATTTTTAGGGTCAATAAATCTACTTAGTGTATCTAATATATATAAACACACTAAATTGGCTATTTGTGCAGAGTCATAAGCCCCCATGGGAACACTGAAATTTTCATTATTCTTCTTAATCCAAGGGGATTCATTATATATTAAAATGGATTGTCTAGAAGCCATTATAATCTTTTGTTCATCATCAGTCATATTAACATAATGTTTGGCAAAATTTAAGCTATTTTCTAATAGATTTTCAGAAATGGAGAGGTAGAAATCTATTAAATTGAATTGAATCAAAGTAGCATTATTTTTTTTTGGAAGCTATATTCTGGAACCATTTAATGGTATCAGAGGAATCCTTCCAAAGATTGACAGGGTATTTTCTAGTATGGATATTGTTATATTTTAAGTATATTCTTAGAAATCAGGTAATATACTGTTCCAGCAGGATAATACCTGCCTACATGATATCCGTGCTATTTAGAAAGCTGTGTAAAATGTTCAACAACCTCTTCAGATGGCATGACTTGTTCCCCATTGAACATGTATGGCATATGATTGGTTGACACCTGAAACATCCAATTATCTGACCTAAAATATTTATTGTAATGCATCAACAGTCGCAAGACATGTGGCTCAGGTATAGAGACAAGCTAAAGAGTAACCTCTCAGCTGTCAATGTGCCTCATACTAACTTTGAGTGAGTTGCCCTGGATAGAAATAACTAAAGATATTTGTGCCAGAGTGGTATCAGAGATTTTGAAACCAGTCATATTGACTGGTTAAGAGATGAAATACAACAGCATAATGTATCAGCAAATATTCCTGTGGATATGTCCCTAAATCCTTGCTAATGCACAATATTGCATGCATGTCTCTAGCAAGACTGAAGTGTCATATACGACACAAGCATAAAAACTCAATGAATTTGTCAGATCCTCATATGTCAAAATTGAAGGGAGAGTCCATTATCATCAGCAGCATATATATATATATATATATATATATATATATATATATATATATGTTAATCCATATCACCTCATGCAAGGCCACTAAGACACATATATATTTAAATAATGTGTATTTCGGTTACAAGAATTCTTTAAAACATGTTTTATTAAATAGTTCTGTCTGCTATTTTTTTTTATTAAATCTTCCAAATTTCTGAATAAGTTGTTTTGTTTTATCAGTAAATTTCCAAAATTCACATTAACTTTCATATTATTTTTTTTCAATAGGTTCTTTTGATTGTTTCTCTATCAATTTTCAAGGATTGTTCTGTGTGTAGCTACACAACTGTTTTTTTTAATTCTGGTGTTCTCGCAGTTGATAGAAACAGTTTCAACTCACTCAAACATATATACATATATATATATATATATATATATATATAGAGAGAGAGAGAGAGAGAGAGATAGATAGATAGATAGATAGAGATAGAGAGAGAGAGAGAGAGAGAGAGAAAGATGTGTACTTGGGAAACAATCCCTCTTTATTCCTTGTTTTGTTGAGAGAGACTGACAAGGTACTTTTGTTTAGCTTTATTTATATTTTCCCTACAAATGTTCTTTTTCTGGACTTAATGACTGTAAAAATTGTCCAAACATTGGCACTTTTGGTTAAAGTATTAATCATTTTTAAGGAGTTTTGTTATACTACTATAATAAATGGGCTGTGTGCTATTTGAAAACAGTATAAAATTGTTGAATGTAGATATATTCTTAATTTCTGAATATGTCAATTACATGGTGGTCGTGCTCATAAGGGATGTTACTAAGGTGTGGTTTCTTGTTTTTTTTTTAATTAACAGCTTCTGTGGCTTTTAAACACTTTTTGTAGTGGGAAGTACATATCACATTTGTGTTCTTGCATGTCAAGTTTGGTAAAATTCCATGGTAGTTTAAATGTCTATATGGAGCTCTGGTCAGAGAGACATAGAGTCAGCTGTCTTGACAGATGGGTGGTGGTATATCCAACATAATTATTTCTGAGTTTGTTTTCATCATGAACCCAGTTCCCTATGGGGTATCTAAATTCATGAATAAAGTTAGTCTGATATAGTTTTCATTAAGTCAGCAGGATGTTATTTCTCATGATAAGGTTTGATGTTTTTAATTTTTTATAATAGATAATTCCTTTCTAAAAATGAAACAAATTTAAAATTATCAAATTAATTATGGACTAGTATTCAGAAATTAAGATTATGCTAACAATTTTGATACTGTATAAAATTGCACTCACACATTATTTGTTAGGGTAGTATAACAAAAATCCTTGAAAACGACTAATATTTTAGCCAAAAGAGTTCTGAATCAAAACAATTTGGACAATTCACATTCATTAAGTCTTGTTCAAATCAGTCTTCTTCAACAGAGCATACATACATGATGATCTGCTGCATCTTCACAGATGATGGCCACCTAATCATGTTTGCTTCCCACCTTGCACCTCTCTCGTGCAGGACCCCCAAAGGTGACTTGCCAGGCCAGCTGAAGACTTGCATGACTTTTTACACAAGTGACAGATGAACAATGTGCTTGCCACAACCTTGATGGATTCACACAGTTGTCCCTGATTCTTGTGCACCACCATGTGCCTTTTTAGTCTGGAGCTGGCTGTGCATACCTTGTCACACGGTGTGCAGGCTGTGACACTCTGTGTGTGGGGATTGTCAAGGGTGATTTTTTCTTCATGTAACTTTACATGATTCACCCAGTCAGCTTTTGAAAGAAGTATGCACTGACAGAAATCACATGTTCAGCCCTTGATACCCTCGTTGAGTCCATGGTTATCACCCATTCGATGTCACCACTTCAACTGTTTGTGTTCCAGATGACATTCTTTGAAGAGTTGACACCCATCTCTTATTTGACCTCTCCATCCAGTCCTGTCTAGGGCCAACTCTTCCCAATTGTTGAAGTCAAATGCCAGCCTTTGCAGGTTGTTCTTAATACAGTCCTTATATCTTTTCCTTGGTTTGTGCTGAGGATGCTTTCTGATACTCAGCACACCATAAAACAATTGTTTTGGGAGTCTACTATCCTTCAATCGAATTGTGTGTCTTGTCCATCGCATTTGGGAAGATGTTACAAGATTTTCTATGCTTTGGAAGTTGGCTCTGACTAGGACATCAGTATCAGGAGTTCAGCTTTGCCATTTGACATTCAATATGCGTCTTAGGCATTTCTCCTGGAAACACTCAATTTTTATATGTTTGCTGAGTAGTGTCCAAGTTTACGGAGGCATATAGAAGAATTGTCAGAATGCAAGCTCTATACATACATACATACATTGGTATGGTTGGTAATGTCACAAGCTGCCCATGCTCTCCTTTCCAGCTTTCTGAAGGCTGCAGAGGCTTTCTGGATGCATAGATATATTTTGGCACCCAGTGAACTATCTTTTGTAATTGTGCTACCAAGGTAAACAAACTTCTCAACTACTCCTAATCTTATTCCATGAACAAAGATGTTAGGCTCACTATATGGGTCTCTGTGGGTAGGAGTAAACATTACCTTGGTTTTTGTGAGGCTTATCGTTAGACCAAATGTTGTGCATGAGGATGAGAAACAGCCCATAATATGTTGCATGACAGCTTCTGTATGAGCTAAAATAAATCCTTTACTGCTTTCATAAGGTCCCTCAGAGGACAAAATGTGCCAACTAAGAGTAGTTTTTCTTCTTGCCTCATTTTATTCATTTTGTCTCTTCTACAGATATCCTCTATCTGAGAATTTATTGCTTAAACATTATTTTTAATGGATACCCACATTTGGTTAGATGCTCTGTTTTTATTTATTCATTAGACAGTTTATTTATTTTTATCTACCAGCCTGAATATTTGATAGATCATATTAGAATAATATGTGCTCTCCGACAGGGTTCAAACTTGTGTTCTCCTAGGGGAAAACCTCATTAGATCTGACATGCTTTGATCTCTCATCTGTAAAGAACCTAGCAGCTAAAGCAAACCCCAAATAGTCTTTTTGAGCACAGATCTTTCCCAGTCTTGAAATATGCATCTTTGCTCAGTTTTGTATTGTAACATAAACAAAGACAATTTTTGGGAATGGATTTTTCATTTATTAATGTAACATATTTTAATTGATTGCTTAAACATAAATTTTAATGGCTACCCATATTTGAAAAGATGCTCTGTTCTTATTTATTTATTAAACAGTATATATATATATATATATATATATATATATATATATATATATATATATATATATGTAACAGCAAAATTGTCCAAATCATACAAAAGCAAAATTTTCAACTGTTAGATTAAGCTTCGAACTGTTGTATATTAGAAATGATTAAAGATATTTTACTGGAATTCTTTGAGGTTTTTATAAACTATTGAACTCTACTTTGAACAATAAGAATGCATTTAGCTCTAAGTTGAAATGATGATCCCTCTTGCTGAGGTGACATCCTGATCCAGTTTCCTTTTCTACTGTTTTTAAAACATATTCACCATTCTCTTGAGGGTTCTTGAAGGAACTTTGATGATGGAAACCAGAGTAGAAATGTTGGTACTATTACTGAAGGCCTGAATGATCATTTTCCTCTTACCATTACTCAGTTGAGAAGACATAATGGGGCTGACACAAAACAATTTTAAATTGTTCTCTTTCTAGCTGAATAGCTCAAAGGGTTTTTCAGTGATTCTTATTATAAATGGGATTAAGATGGCTAAATGTCTTATCTGAAAAAAGAAACTCAATTAGTTTAGATTTACTGTTTTTTTAGATATTAAACATTTTGTGGGATGGACAATTATCCTATGCTGTTACACGATTTGGACAATTTTGCTGTTATATCTAGTATATATATATATATATATATATATATATATATATATATATATATATATATATATGTGTGTGTGTGTGTGTGTGTGTGTGTGTGTGTGTAAACCATGTGAGCATAGGTATTAACACTGTTTATAGTTATATATATTCTATCCCTGATAATGAGCACATTCCTCCTATAAATATAGCAGAATTTAAAAACTATATTTTAACACATATATATATATATATATATCATAAAAAACTCTCAAAGACCACAACATCAATTTCACTGTAGCTGCACATTTCAACCAAGTGGATCTTTGCATCGATGATGTTAGATGTATCCTTTTAGCGTCTTCGTTTAAATGCTAACAAGAGTGCCGAAAGTCTGAGGTAAAATAAATTTTTTTAAAAATAAAGTCATACATTCTAGGATTAATCAGGAATTTAGACATGCACAATGAATAGTTTCCATGGAAAACCTTCTGTAAAAAACTCTTTACAACCCTAATCATGGCAAACAATTAGCCCAAAACTATCAGATCTCTTCAACAATATAACACATGTGGGAAAAACGAAAACAGAACAAAATTCCCCTGTAAGAGAAAGTCCTGCTTCATTTTTTCTTTTTTATTTCTTGTCTCACTGAGAAAGGATGCAGGCATTTCTGAAAATTGTTATTTTCAAAATTTTTGTCATCATGCTTACATTTGTTCAAAAGGGATACTAGTATACAATAGATATTATTAGTCATATTATCAATATTATCCTTGTTGTTTTTTTATCACATGTGCTTTTAGCATATATATATAATTCCAAGGTTTGAATAAGCAGCTCTAAATAGAGTCGGCCCAAAATTAGCCTTCTGGCATAAAAGTGCTCTATGCCATCAAAATGAGATAGCATTTGAATATTAATTCAATCCAATGAGTAGGCACTGACTCGCCACTACTTTAACTTTCATGTATTTGCACACAATCTTCATGTAGACAGTCTGGCTACCTGAAGATTGTGTGCAAACACATGAAACTTAAAGTAGTGGCCAGTCAGTGCCTACCTGGTTATTGAATTAATATATATATATATACATATATATATACACACACTTAACTGATACCTGATATGTTTCATCTCTGGCAGGAAGTTATTAAGAGTAATAATGTTTTCCTTAATGGAATCAGTCTTTCTATTTTTATTGTTATTATTTTTAAATGTCCCATATTATATCAACTTTAGTTTTGTGAGGGAAGGAGATATGTTCTACAATCCTGGATGTAAATTTGCCATGGTAAATTCTGAAACTAGACTGCTTCTTATACTTTCTCACCTTAATAAATTGAATTCTTTTTAATTAAAACTGCCTTCTGTAAGTCAAAATTATAGTCAGACTTATTACAATTTTCCATACATGCACACACACACACACACACACACACACACACACACACACACACACATACACAATAATACAGATCATTAATGATATAATTGTTGATAAATTTTGCTGAATGAAAATACCATCTATGATGGTGAAAGAATAAAAATATAAAAATCAAACAACTTTAATTTAAATTTTGTAATGTTATAATATTTTTTAACATTTAAATGTTGTTACATAATAAATGTTTTTAGTATAAAACACATTTAAAATTTGCTTGAAATCAGTAGTTAGTGTTTTTTATGCAGCATTTATTAATATAATTTTTGTTTATAAATTCAATTTATCTGACCCTGAAGAGTGGTGTATCTGAAATTTGAAGCTGGATAGATCAGTCTTTTGAACTTTTCTTTACCTATACATATATCCAGGTAAAATGAGAACAAATGGAGTATAATATATATATATATATAAAATCTTAGCCAATGCGTTGCATCCTCTGAGGGACTTTATCAAGCCAAATATAGAATTTATTTTGTTGTACATGTTTATATACAACAGCAATCTGATCAGAGTTTAAACCATATTCATTTATTAAAAAAAATATTTCTTGAATATAACTCACTCACTTTTGTATTACCAGACCTTGAATTATGTTACTTTCTGTCCGCCACATATTTTAACTGACCTTTCAACCCCTTAATTAATATTCATGAATGTTTTCAAATTTAAAAGCCTTGATAAACCAATAACATCCTTACTCTTGTATATAAATATGTGCAATATATATATATATATATATATATATATATATATATATATATATATATATATATATTGAAAATTTGAAAATTGGGTATTATAATGATAGGGCTTCAAATAATGGATGTAGAGTGTAACTTAAATGTAAAGCCTGTATCTCAAAATCATTTATTTCCTAGTTTTAATTCATTTCTCAACTAAGGGAGTTTTGTTGGTTATAGACTGATTTCACTCCTTTGATTTGCTTCCATATGATCCTCTCCACTTTCTTGAACAACCCCATTCATACAAAAATGTTTTACTCTATCTTGTATTTTCTCTGTGACTACATAAGTGACAAATTAGTGTTGTTTTCTGTTTTTGTTTTTTGTCAAAGTTTGAATGTTATCATTTTACAGGATGATGCTAAAATTTTAATTTCCTTGTGACATTCAATGCACTGATCAAAATTGAAATTTCAATTTAAAATTTTTGCAGGGAAATGATAATCACTTCGTCAAAACCAGATTTTATGACAAAATTTAAAACACAGAGAAAGCATAAATATTTATCAATAAATTTTATGAAATCTGAAAAGCAAATATTTGACTGTCAAAATCTTGTAAACATTTAAATTTAATTTTTGCTTTTGATTTTGATCTTGTAATTAACATTTTTCATACAAATGCTTCTTTTCTGTTATCAAAGTATGAAAGGATACCAATAGGAAAAAAATAACAACATTTTAACATTATTTATTCTTTAGATTATTTTTTATATACTCAGAATTTCTGTAGAAATAATTTTTGGTGCTACATTTAATGCAATTAATTTTGATCTTCAATCTTTAATCATTTTTCAATTAAGTACCTGACTCCATGTGCCTTTCTCTACCTTTACAAGATCCAACTCAGGACAAAAATAGAGTACTGTTGTCATATTTGGGTGGTAGCTGCCTAGACCTCACTCTCCACTCTTGACAGAATCCAGAAGAGTCTCTGAGGCCTTGTGGGAGACAAATTATTTTCCACCCTCCAACCTCTCTCTCACATCTGTATGTATGCACTATCACTACTTTCATGGAAAGTGCTCAGATGAACTGCATTCCTTGGTTCTGCCAAGCCTAAACTTTGCAGCAAGGACCTGTCATACCCTCCACCTTAAGTGGCCCCTTAAGTGAACCTTACTTTTAAAAAAAATTTCTTTTTTGGTTGCAACTTCTGCAGTACTACTCTTGTAGTATATCTAGGGAAGGATAAGTTAGATCTATACAATGGCCCCCAATTTGGAGGGAGTACTATTTGAAATGGAGTACCACAGTGCAAGTAAAACAAGTCTTTGTCAGAGAGTAAAAAAAAAGAATTCTTCAGAAACATGATTTGTCTTCATAGCCAAATCTTCAGTGTGAATGTGATGTCTTCATCAGTTCTGCTGGTTGTGGGTCTCCCATAATGTGCATCACTGTTGACATTTTATTGGCCATCTTGGAAACTTTTAAACCACTTGGAAACTCCAGTTCATATACTGCTCTCCATACACTTTGTGCAACTTTGTGTAGGTCTCTGAGCAGATATCACCAAAGCTTTTGGTACAATTTTATACAGATACGCTGCGTAGTTTTCTCTGCCATGATCACTGCTGGAATCTCTGTGATTTGGTGAGACAACCACACTCTACACACTTTCCTTCCAAGCACTGCTATAAACAATGGAAGTGAGTGAGAATGCTATAACTTAGTTTGCATGTGGGGGCAGAGTTCAAAGTCACTCTGTGCCAAGTGGCTTCACTCTGTATACTTTAGCTCCATTATCATAGCAACAGTCCCAATACATATTAATCTGACCTTGTAAATAAACAATTTAGAAAAACTATAGCTCTTATCTCTTCACAAATAAATATACTTTAAATTTTTAATATTTATATTTTAACAAATGTAAAAAATGCTTTTACAATATTCTTTTGTATAAAATATGGATAATATATAGGCTTACCATAATTTCCAAGCCATAAACCAGGACAGTTTCCAGTTTTAATTATAGGTTTAGGTTTTTATGGAATAAAATGTTTTCATAACTCAAGATCCTTTAAGCATTAGGGCTTACACACACACACACACACACACACACACACACACACACACACACACACACACAATTATACCAATAACTTATTTCTCTAGAGGGACACTAGGACAGAGCCCTCAAACTAGGACAGTCCTATCCTAACTGGGATGTAAGTCTAATAATATCTAATACTACTGGTACCTATTAAAATTTCATGTTTTTCCTATATTTTGAATTTTTTCAGGAATCCTAATTCTTAATATGATGGTTGAGTAAGCTCATGGAGAGTTCCATGACATTAATATACCCATGGAAATTTCCTTATTGCAACATTAAATATTTGAGCTTAACAACTTTATCAAAATATTGAAATAACAATCATAAGTATCATTGCAGGTCATGATTTAAAGAAATAAGAGGGTACAAATGAAAAGATACAAAATTTACAAGGTTTTGCTGTTTGTTTATTTATATTTATAATGCTATATTCTAAAAAGCGAAACTCTTTATTTCAAAAGTTTGACCTTCATATGCTAAACCATAAATATGTTTATAGACATGAAATGAAACAAAATACATGCAAATTTATCTCACTCTAACATCATTTAGCATATTCTTAGTCCTCTTCCTTGTTTGATGGTAGACAATACAAAACTCAGACATCAGATAATCCCCAAGTTCATCTTTTTTTATTATCATGTATGTTTTACTCTTTAAAATCACACAGCTTTGCTAATATATCTTTTTCTTCTGTTTTTCTATGTAATGAAAAAGAAATAGTTCATTTTTTATCTGTGGTAGATGTACTACCAGGATTTATTATTGGTGGCCACAATCCTAGCAATGAAAGATATGCAGATGACACAGTGTTGTTAGCAGACACAGGAAGAAAAATACAGGAACTCCTACGGAAGGTAGTGAAGGAAAGCACTAAACATAAATTGTAAAAAGGCAGAATACATGGTTGTCAGCAAAAAGAACAGTCTAACATGCAAATTACAAATTGGGGATACCAAAATCAAGCAAGTACAATAGTTTAAATATCTGGGAAGTCTTTTAACAGAGGATGGAAAGTGCAACACTAAAATTCAAAGGTACATCAAGATAGCAAAAGATGCTTTCCAAAAGTTTAACAAATTATTAAAAAACAGAAAAATTTCATTAGAAAAATGAAAAGAGTATTCAACTGTTATGTAATATCAGTCCTCCTATATGACAGTGAATGCTGGACAATCTCCTCGCAGATGAAGAAGACATATGAAGCAACAGAAACAAAGAAAAGAGTAGTGAACTGTTACATGATATCTGTCCTCCTGTATGGCAGTGAATGCTGGACAATCTCCTCACAGATGAAGAAGAGACTTGAAGCAACAGAAACAAAGAAAAGAGTACTGAACTGTTACATGATATCTGTCCTCCTGTGTGGCAGTGAATGCTGGGCAATCTCCTCACAGATGAAAGAGAGACTTGAAGCAACAGAAATGTGATTCTACAGAAGGATTCTGAGACTACCTCAAGCTGAACATGTAAGCAAGACAAAGTTTTAGAGAAACTGAAAAAAAGTATACTTATGCCTAACATCAGAAAGAGATCATTGAAAATTCTAGGGCACATAATGAGGAAAGATGGATTAGAAAATTTGATACTCACACGATATATTGAAGGCAAGAGGAACAGAAGAAAACAGCACCTAACCTACCTAATGAGCTTGTATAGATGTTTGGCAGAACAAGGTTTAGAAGAGATAGCAAAAAGACAACATTTAGTAAACCCGACAAAGGACGGAAAATTGTAGAGAGCCATGATTGCCAACATCCTGAAGGGACACAACACATAAAAGAGAGAGAATAGCAGTGTGTAATGGATGTGTGAAGGGGGAACACACAGAATCATAATCTGATAATTTCTAGAAACATCCTTTAAAACATCCTCAAAGTTTTAATGAATAAATATTTCATAAATATTGCATATCCGTACAGATCAAAATCAAAGTCAGTGATAACTTTTAAATATTTTAATGATTTTTTAATCTCCTTGTCATTTCTACAATAGTAAATCTTGTTTCAATTTATATTTCTAATGTCAATTTTAGGTTAGTGTTTATCAGTGTTTTAATTTTGATATTATTATTTGAGATTTGTAATCTATGAACTTGAACTTTTGCAATGTGATAATGCATTGAAAAACTTCCTTTTCATAAAAGAATAAACGTATTAAGAATTTATAGATATAAATTTTGATCAGTGGCTTTCTTTCAAAATATTTGGCTTTGGAAAAAAAGCATGTTTTTCTTTTCATTTCTTGTTTTCTTAATTTGCAGTTTGTAATCTTTTCTTGCTTCTTTGCATGTTTCATTTCAGGTAAATCTTTTTTTATATATTAAAAAAGCATGCTTGTCCTTGATACATTTAATTGCACTGATACCTTTTTCATTTATGTATTACAAAGATCTTAATGGCAGATTAATTTTAAAATCAACTTTAAGAGGTATGAACTGATTTTTCAATAACTATAGTGTTGAGAACTATACATCTAGTGAGAAAAATATTTGGATTGCATTGTCTTTCTAACAATCATCTGAAATTTACTGATTACCTAGCAATTTTATATGTTCAAGTGATGAAAAAGAATTAACTGTAATTCTCTTAATGAGACACCTTATCTTTTTAAACTTTGTGATATTCTTTTTACATTTAATACAGTTCAAGCATTCTCTTCGACTGAATACATACATATGCACATACACACAACAATGCATGAAAATGTAATTGTATAAATTAATGAGTAGATAATTGTAATTATACATATCTGTTTTTTATACATACATATACATATCGAGATGTATATAAAATGCAATGTGTATACATATATATATAAGCAAAAAAAAATGAGTGTGTCAAAAGGATGGTTTTTCCCATGACATCAGTATTATTTTAACTATTTTCACTTTTTGCCAATGTTTATTGTTCTAAAAAGCAATGATTAAAATTGTAATAAAACCTAAACATGATGAAACTGAAACTGAATTTATACAATATATTTAGTCATGAGAATTTACAATAAAATTATTAAATACTATTTATTTGTTAGATTTTTTATTTACAAGAATAATTTTATACTTACCGCATTTTAAAAGCTAATACAATTAAAACTAATGCAATACAATATTTATCATTTACAATTTTTTTAAAATAAATATGAAAACAATTTTTTATTCATAGATTTATAAACATTTACTAATATGTGAACCAACTATAAGGAAATCCTTGATTACTGACCATTTTATAAAGTGCTAATCAATTGACAATTAACTGATGTTTTGCCAACCATTCCAATAAAAGCTATAATGTAAATAAACAATCAAATAAATAAACTTTTATTATTTTTCTTGCCAATTCTCAAGAACAAAGAAATTTTTTTCATTTCATTTTATTACAATTCTAATCATCACTTTTTAAAAGAATAACCATTGCTGAGGAGTGAAGGTAGTTAAAATAATAGTGATGTCCATGGAAAAACCATTCTTTTGACATTCCATTTTTTGGGGGAGCACAAAGGTCAAAGTTTGCTTATATATGAATGTATGTAACAACACAAAAGTATTGGATATAAAGGAATATAATAATTTCTATTATTGGTACTAACTTACAAACTTAAACCTTCAATTAAATATAATAAATATATGACATATATATATGTATATGTGTGTGTGTGTGTGTGTGTTAAAAGTATGTATAATGGTATTTAAAACAAAAGTTGAGATGATGCAACAAAGTGGCAAAACTGTTTTAAGTGACAACAAGTTTCATCAACATGTTTTAGGTTCATTGTCTTCAGGTTGGATTGAAAGACAAAATTGTGTGTAAGAAGAATTCATTAACTTTATAGGCTGACCTGTGGAGTATAGGAAAACATACCTTCCCAAGGGTATTCATGCAAATGCAATTGTAACACCCTTGGCTGGAATTTGTAATCCTATGCACACACACAAATTAATATATATATATATATATATATATATATATATATATATATATATATATATATATATGTGGCCTAACAGAAACAGACTGTCACCTCTAAGTGTTCACTTCTATTTTCACTTCTATGTTCACTTTTATATATATATATATATATATATATATATATATATATGGATATATATATATATGATGACTATATATATATATATATATATATATATATATATATATGTAGGTAAAATCCATGGGTAAGTAGTCTAAGTGAATCCTAATAATATAAATTATTAAAACTAATCCACCTATAGAGCTCAATGTATTTATTACAGAGCATATATATATATATATATATATATATATATATATATATATATATATATATATATATATAATTACAATCATATTCTGCAAGGGTGACTATTACCTACTTTGCCAAAAGAATTTTCAAAGACATCAAAATAATGGAATGGTCACCCAACCTCTCTAGATATTGAGTAGAAAATTTGTGGTTGATCATTAAAAGACATGCATTGAGAATGGTAAACAATATTCAAGTAGATCTCTAGGAAGTAATAAAAATGGCCAAAAGTGTAGAAAATTTAATAAAACCATTGTTGGAAAGACTGATGAGGGCTATGGGTTACCAAAAAGCCCATAATAATATATAAAATAATAATTTATTCGCTATAAGGGATATTGTTTTAATCACATATGTTTCTGCTGTCTGGCCTATATCATCCAAATTTATTTATAAATAAATTATATTGCACATGGTTTGAGTAATAAAAGCTGATATTCACAAAAGTGCCTTAATCAGGGTAGATAAGCTGAAACTCATATCTATGCATATCTTGAAGGATTTATCAATATTGGTTGGGTATTACCAATTCTATTCTGCAAGAATTAATTTGTATAATAAAATCTGATCGAATCTACTTTAAGTTATAATGGTGTATTAACAATTCTATTGTATAAATACTCATTGGTATAATAAAATTTGTTTGAACATATGTTAAATTATAATTGCAATTTCACACACATTTTTACATTCTGTTAAAAAAATCATTCTATGTCTGTACAGACAAAAGATAATATAACCTTTATATTAATAAGATACTTGTCCATATAAATATTTGTATGTGTGAGTGCATGCATGGACACAGTTGTACAGATACAATAAAGCACATAGTTACACTCATGCACATGTGTGTATGTTCATCTTTCTTTAAAAGCACATCTTTTTGCTCTCTATGCCAATGGTATACTATGCCCTAACATTAGGTAGTCTCTCCAAAGAGCTCAGATTTGACTGGCCATACTTATTTTGCCTCTGGTTATACGTTATACACCAGTCTAAAGCTGCTGAAGTGATCCACTGAGCATCACTGTCACATCAGCCAAGGTCTGCTGATCTGCTCTTCTAGTTGCATGCCAAGGGTTTGGAAGTGGCCCCCTCTGGCCTGGAAATCTTCGAGATTTTTCATATTAGTTTAGTAAGAGCGCATGCTTACATGAATAAGAATAAGTAAAAAACATAGATTTTCTCAGACAATGCACATACTTTGAGGTACATCAGAATTTTATATCCTATATTTATAAATGTATAAAAATATTTTCTTTTTTCATATACATTCATTTAATTTATCCTTTATCCACAAGATTTATTCAGTTTTTGATCTTTTTTTATCTTTTCAGGTCTGATCCAAAGTTGTTCCGTGATGATATTGACATAAAGTTTAGCAGAACCTTAAATTCCTGCAGAGTTCCGCAGGTTGGTATTTTTCATATCAATGCAGGTCTACATCTCAGAAACCTTCTTTCTTTAGCTTTCCCTTCTCCTTGTACTGTTCCTTGTATGATGGTCTTGAAATGGCCTCAGGATCTAGTTACAAGGCCATACAAGTTCAGCTTTCTCTTCTTTATGGTGGTCAATATGTCTTTATAGTCATTTACTTGATGATTCACTCTTTTACACACATCTTCATTTGTGATGCGGTTGGTGTAGGAAATACGAAGCTGACATCTGAAATTTGTTCTTCTGCATGCATGCAACTTATGGACTTCAAAGGCAGATCCAAGCTGCAGTGATGAGATACATCTCAGAAATGGCAAAATTTAATAGTTAAAATTTATTAGTTAAAATTGAAATACCTATTTATAGATTTTAGCAAAATTTGAGGTATCTTGAAAATTCTACTAACTGTAAATAAAATGTCCATTATTATCACATTTTGACCATTGTACTCTCTGGCCTTCTTCAGGCATCTGTCAATCCAGGTAACCATCAGGGCATTTTAAATGAACCTTTTATTTAATCTGTGGAGTGGGGGTAAACTGAAATACCAATCACCTGAAGAAGGTTGGAGTGAACAACAGCCGAAATGTTGTGAATATGGCAATGAAGATGAGGATAACAGTTCAAATAATGTAAATATTGTAACTAGTCATTGTTAATACTTGACAATATTTTCCAGTATTTAATATTAAATTAAAAAAATTCTTACATTCAATGAATGAAAAGTTTATTTAAAAAGTAATAATACAACGAATATTCTTTGTTTGTAATTTCTAACATTTCTTATGTGGTTTATTTTTATGTTTCAGATCCGCCATGCCACAGTTGAACGCCTTTTGGATCGTTTGACAGATTTACGATTCCTCAGTATTGATTTTCTTAATACATTCCTACTTACATACAAAGTATTCACTACTGGTTATACCGTCTTGGAAGCGTTAAAGAAAGTGTACAGAAATCCTGATTGCTGTGGCAACTTGGATGCAATACCTCAGT
>OZ038493.1:73497359-73532359 GCA_964036315.1 Acanthosepion esculentum | reverse complement strand
CTATTTTTGTAGTGATTTTATAACATATTTATGTTATAATTTTAGAATGAATTATATTTGCTCTACTCTGTATTGAGCACTCTTTTAAGAATAGTATTTTTTGGTTATTGGAATTTATTCTGTATACACCAAACCTATACTTGTGTGTGTGTGTATATATATATATATATATATATATATATATATATATATATTAAACATGTGTTGAATGTCAAAGACAACATAGTCCTGCATATTCTCTTTTGAATTTTCTCATATTTTCTAATGAGACTTTTTATTTGAAAATTATATAATATGAGAAAATTCAAAAGAGAATATGCAGGACTATGTTGTCTTTGACATTCAACACAACATGTTTAAAAGAAAAGTTGCTGCCAAATTACACATATTTTAAATATATATATATATATATATATATATATATAAATTTAGTATGTATATATATATATATATATTTTGCACACTGTCAACATGGAAACGAAAAACATACACATATACATTTATTAATATTTGCACATTCCTGTAGAAACAGAAAAAAACTTTCTTAAAAATTGCATTGAAGAATAGGTTATTCCTCAGTGTTCACATAAAGTAATCAAAACCTTACATATATTTTCTCTCAATGCAGACAAATTCACAAAATCATCAGCACATGAATTAGAAGACAAAAATGCAAGGCTTTTTGAAAAGACATACAAAATAGGAAATTATCTTCATAAGGACGACTGGATTACAACAATAAGAAAATATATATATATATATATATATATATATATATAGGATGTTAAGTTTTTTAAAAATATTGTGGTGGAAAATCTTACAGATTTGTCAGTGTAAGCATCTTTATATTGTCGGGTGGGGGTGATGTCACTTTACAGAGACCACAAGAATGCCTGTCATCATAGAAAATGTAAAACAACAGATAGAATACCAAGGAGCACAACAGATAGAGGGAAATGATCAATCAGATGCAAGCGTAAAAAGTGGCTGCATTGAAAATCAAAACCAAAGAGATGGAAACTGAACAGTGTGGATATTGGAATGTATTGATTCTGATGTCCACATTTTCTTTATCTATCTATTTAGCAATAGGAAGAGCAGAGAGCTAAAAATTTCCTAATCTGAGTCATTTCCTCAAATTAGTATTCTTCTTCTTCTATGTACCGTGTCCCTTCACGACATTATTACATCACAACATTATTAATTTCCTGTTCTTTGTAGTCCTCAGTAAATTTTGTCTTTTTGCTTTTACCCAAAAACCCTGTTCTGCCAACCATTTTACATAAGCTCCTTAGATAGGTTACGCCTCTGTCCCTCTTGCCTTCACCATGCTCTGTGAGTGTTACATTTCATAAATCCTCTTTCCTCATTATGCACCCTAGAAATTTTAACTATGTCAATCTGATGTTAAGTATAAATGTCCTTTTTGTTTCCATTTTCTCTAAAACTTTGTTGTAGCTAATGTGTTCAATCCTTGATATTCTCAGCATCTTTCTGTAGAGCTACATTTTTGTTACTTCAAGTCTTTTCTTCGTCTGTGAGGAGAATTTCTAGTATTCACTTCTATATAGGAGGACTAATATTATGTAATAATTCAGTATTCTTTTCTTTGTTTCTACTGAATTTTTCCTGTTTCTTAATACTGTGCCTAGCTTTTGGAAAGCATATTTCCCTATCCCGATGCACCTTTCATAGTCACATTGTGTCCTTTGTTAAAACAATTCCCAGGTATTTAAATTTGTATCCTCACTTTATCAGAATACTGAATGTGGGAAATTAAATTGGGAAATGCTAATGTTTTTAAAATAGAAATTTAACTTTTTCACTGATTTACTAATTGTAATGTTTCGTCAACAATTTAATGTTGTTGTAATCTTTGTTCATTCCCATGTTATACGTTATGTATTTTGCATCCTTTAATGTCTTTCAATTTACAATCCACATGTGTTTTTTATGTTGTTTTTTAGATCATGGAGGAGAATCAACAGAAAGTGAAGAGAGCCAGTCTGAGATATCTTCCTACCTGAAGCCATCTCGACCGAAGCTTGC
This sequence comes from Acanthosepion esculentum, assembly GCA_964036315.1. Taxonomy (NCBI): domain Eukaryota; kingdom Metazoa; phylum Mollusca; class Cephalopoda; order Sepiida; family Sepiidae; genus Acanthosepion; species Acanthosepion esculentum. The sequence goes on along the minus strand of OZ038493.1, from coordinate 73,530,310 downwards.
ACCAATAGCTTCCTGTGAGACTCTCTATGATCATGAAATACCAATTATCACCACCAATGATGATGTCTTCCTAAAAGAGTCAAAAGCTGTGATGGAAAACTACCCCAGTGCTCTAAAAGACTCTGATGACTTAGACAACGGGAAGAACGGAAAACTGCTTGCCCCTTCATCGACTCCAGTATTGGCCTCATCTTCAGAGACGCTATGTGATGGGCTCACACAGGCTGCCCTCAGCTCCACCCCCAGTACAGACACTCTAACGCCTAAGTCAATGAAAGTCAGTCCAATGTCCTCACCGGTCAGCTCTTCAAAAAATTTTGTGCCAAGCAAGTCCATGGTTGATGGACTGCTGAACCAGACAGCCAGCTCTTCATCATCGCCCATCACAAGTCCGAGAAAATTTGTGCCAATCAATGTGGGAGACTCACGGCTTTCCAGGCCCTCCACTCCTGTCAAAACAGGTACCCCCATCTCGTCCCCTGTGAGTAGCCCTCGCAAGAGTTTGCCCATGAAACAAGTAGACTTTTACACAAGACCCTCAACCCCAGTGAAGGCCACAAGCAGTCTGCACAGCCTGGATTCCATTTCTTCATCAGTTGAAAGTCCCACAAAATCTTTTGCATCCAAGATTACATCATCACCAATTAAGACACCTGTTTTTTCAGCCTCCCCTAGGCATATGCAGTCTCCCAGAGGCTCTGTCGCCCGATCTCCAACATCAAGCCCAAAGTTGCGGCGAGCCCCTTCACCGATTCTTGGTTACAGTTACTCTTCTCCAAATATGATAGTGCCTAGCATGAAGAATATCTGTAAGTATTTATGGTTATTGTTTTTCAGAATTTTTAGGCAAATATCCATTGAATCTGTCAACTTTGAATCCTTCTTGCACATTTATAAATCTACCATTCGTCTGTGTATTGAATATTCCTGGCATATCTGGTCTGGTGCTTCTACTTTATACCCTGAGATTCTTGGCAAAATTCAAAGATGGGTTTGTAATGTAATCGATCCTGACCTGGTTTCTCGACTTCAGTCACTTTCCAACAACCTGATGGGGCTTCCACCTGTTTTTTTTCTACAAATATTTTCATGGCAATTGTTTTAAAGAGCTTTTTCTCTTTATAGTGTCTTGACTGCATGAATTTAAACATCTGTTTTACTGTTGAATGCATTAGATGCAATTTCTATTCTAACAGTTTCTTTGCTCGCACATCTCACCTGTGGAACCCTCTTCCAGTTTCTTGCTTTCCTTTAAATGCAACATCAATCACCATCTTCTGTCTTCTTGAATCCTGTTCCATATTGTCATATCATTTTGAAGAAATTGTAGATAATTATGAAAATATTAGTAAAATTTACCTCATATTTTGAGTAATAAGTCAAATAGTGGTTATCAAAGATTGTCATTGTTTTAGAATTACTTCTGAGAAAATAAATACTACTACTACTACGTGGTATATTTGGATAACATTTTTTTTTGTTTTCTCCTTTTTATAAAGACCTGAAAGCAAAACATGATCATAAGCTATGTTTGGCTCAGTAGGGATGGGTCCAGGGTTCTCAACAGGGTTGGTTCCAGATAAAACTGGTCAATGTTTTGGTGAAAATTTTTTTTAATGTTTATTTGGGATTATTTAGGTTCTTTTATTTATAAAATGTCTGTCTGTCTGAATTTCTGGAATGAGGAGTTATTGTTATGTACATTATTTACAGTTGGACTAATGTCCTCATCTTTGTTGTTATTATCATAACATTTCAGCTGTTATGCTCTCTGGACTTCTTTAAGTGTCCATCAATCCTAGGAACCTTCAAGTAATCTCAAACAGAACCCTCTATTTAATCTATGAAGTAGATTGTTCTTATTCCACAAAACCTTCCCCCATCCACCAGATATCCCTTGACATGGACAGCAGAATGAGATCAGTCTATCCCATTGATTAAATAAAGGGTTTCATTCAAAACTTCTTGAAAGTTATTCTGATCAGCAGACACCTGAAGAAGGCCAGAGCACACAATGGCTGAAAAGTTTTTATAGCAACAACAAAGATAAGGATATCAATTTTGTCGCAAATAATGAGAATAAAATAGATATTTTTTAAAAATATTTAAATTTCCTGAGCAGAAGAGTGGGGTTTAAACATTCTGCCACTCTTGATCTCTGTTATGGATGAGGGCCATTAAAACCTAATTTTTTTCATCAACGCCATCTTCATATCTACTTTTGAGGGCATATTACTTAACCTAATGTAACTGAATTAACCCAGTGATTGTAAAAGTTTTATGCTTGAGGTGAGATTAGATTCTTTCAAATAATTAACCAGATGAAATTCAGTGGAAATTAATCTGAATTAACAAAATTCATGTGGAATTTATGGCTTGAAGTGTCTCGAGTTTCTGGTCATACAGCCCAAATGCTCTTCAATTGCATGCATTGTCTCATCTTTGTGCAAGTTTGGTAAAAATTTACCTAAACCTGGTGAAACTTGGCAACTTTTACCATATGCAGATGTATATAGAGCTTTACATTAAACAAATCTTGTCATATTACACTTGTGGAAAAGCAGATAAATACCATCTCTTAATATTCAAAGCTATAAAAAACAATTTGGTTGATTTTGACATGTAATTATATTAATAATGTTGTGGCATCAGTATTGTTTACCCAATACAAGGCCCAAGATCCATTCAAAGTAAGGGGTTACTGAATTAGATTGCTACAAGAGTGTTAAAAGAGAAAGTTAGAACTGCATATTATGAGGATATTATGTAGGATAGATACCAGCATCCCTTTGAGAGGCTGTTCCACAAAGTAACAGGTCTGGAGAAGAAGCTGTTTGAATAGAACTTCCTTCTTACCTATGGTAAATGAAGGAGGAATTGACCCTGTCTAAGTGGCATGGTAGGTCTTAGCAGTGAAGGTCTGAACTAATGAAACTAAAGAATGTAGCTCATCTGAGCATCTGCCATGAAAATAGTCATAGAGTAATAAGAGGCTAGTAACGTTTTTGTTTTTTGTGGGAAAACGGTTGTAAGGCAGAAAATAGTTTATTATCCACAAGGCTGTGTAAATGTTTTTGAATTCTATCAAGGCTGGAAAGCAAAGATTGGGTATTTCCAACCCAAAAGCAATAATCTATACATGTTATCTAAAAAACTGGCACCAAGATAATTTTACAATACCAAATTCATATCATTATAGCATCATACTGAGCCTACAATTAGGTAAAAGCATGTTTTATATCTTTTTTTACAGCAATTCACGCAGCATAATGAATCTGAACTAGCCATATTGGAAAGTGTAACAGCATTCTGTTCATCATATAAAACCTGATGGAGAAAATCATTGAAATAAATCCAAATCCATTCTATTTTTCCAAGTTAACTATTATTTTATAAAGTTATTTTCAGTGTAACCTGTTTCTTTTAAGAATTACATAGCTATCCTTTTAGTTTAAGGAAAGTGTCTATGGAAATTCTCCTCCTCCTTAGTACCATCAGACTCTTCTGTGGCTTATAGAGCCACAGCCTCACTACATTAGTTGCTGCTGTGGCTTGCATAGCAAGTATAGCTTTTATGGTCTAGAGTTGTCAGTCCCATGCCCAACTGGTTTTAATTCAAATTTATCCTTCTCCTAGACTAGTTGCTAGCCAAGGCTAGAGAACCCAGTCTGCCCTACTGTTTACCTCATAGGGAGAAAAAGAGATGGATTCATACCTTTCCCAGGGGCATTTGTGTGTAAGTGAATACAATGACCTTGACTGGAATTTGAACTTGTCATGCAAATGTTGGTTGTGTAAATCTGTTATTCAATCTCTTCCAAATGTTGCCTCATCCGTAAACAAGACTGAAGAGGCAAACAATGGCTCAGCAGTTTGTGCAATAAACCATTTGGAAAAATTTCCCCATCGTGAGTGATCAGAAGGTGGAAAATCCTACACACATTGCAGATGATACTGGTACACGATCTGTGCTCAAGGTACCCTCCAGGTAGTACTATGAGATGTACAACATACTAGGGCCACTTGACATGTACTTATACCTGGATCATCTCTGACTCAGCCTGTAGAATGTGTTCTTGATGGTCTGGCATACAAGCAGATCTCGCTCTTCCTCATTACCATAGAGTTTGTGGTGCCACAGATCCTGTCTCAGCAACACAACACTAAACCACAGCAGAGGTTGGATGACTCAGCTGCCTTTGGTCTGGAAATGTAGCCATGCAGTCTTCTGTCCATTAACATTCATGCGACTATATATAAAATTCTTATCTGCCTGCTCATGACTAGCCACAAATGTACACAAATGACAAATGTAACCTAGTCTACATGGTAACATAGTGTCATCTATTGTAAACTTTCTTTAAACTTAATAACTCAAAAATGAAGGATTTGCAGACATGTTTATATGAACTTTTGTCCTAGTTTTGGTGTGAGAAACCTGCCTCAGAAATTTGTAAAAGTATTTTTGATACAAGCTATATATATGGATGAGGCTACTATATTTGTATTATCAATGAATATGTTGTGGATAGAGTTTGGTAGGTCTCCATATGTATTTAAATGAGACCTAATTGAGCTATGGTCAGAGAGATGTAATGTGAGTCTTGTTAGGTATGTTGTAGTATATCCAATATAATAATTTACGAATTTGGATTGATCAGGAACACAGTTCCTTAAAAGACATGTGAATGCGTAAATAATATTGGTTCTCTGTAATTTGGATCTTGCAGGTGAGTTATTATTGTTGACGATGAGACAAGCAGTTTTAAAATTTTTATAGTAGATAATTTAATTTTCTTGTTTTTGTCAATGGAAGTTGAATATTTCTTTATAATGTTTCTAAGGAAAGATTCATCATTCTTATAGTTACTATTCATTTGATTTTAATAGAAAATGTTAGATATTTTTTCTGAATGTTCAATATTGCTATTGGTTACCTTAGAAAGAAAAGTCAAATATGATGATCTATGTGATTATTTGGAAAACCATTAATAACTAGCATTTGTTTCTTGTTCTTATGTTTTTTAAAGAAAAATGGACAAGACGATGAATTCTCATGCACTCTTGTGAGGAAATTTTTTATAACACCTATTTTATATCTAAGAGAACATTAACTAGTAAAATTAAGGTGGCAAGAGTTTCCACTTGTGGGTTTTATACTTATTTTCCAAGCATAGCTTAGATGTAGCACAAGGCTGAAATTATAGGGCACCCAGTGAAGATTGAACTCACTACTCAGTCATAATTGTCCTAGCAAGACAAGCTTGTTAACCATTACACCACCTCGAGGTGCCCAAACTTGTGGATTTTTATATAATGAAGTAGTGAATGTCTTGTTACTAGACTCCACGAGAATTTTCAGGAATGGGAGTTTATTTTTTTTGACTAACTTCATAGATAAAGTTGAGGACAGAATTTTGTTTTAGTTTTACACTAAAATAAAAATATCATCTGCATAGCAGACATATATTTTTGGTTTAGTAACTTTTTTAAATACCTTGTTTTCTATATGGGACGTGTAATAGAGAAACAAAGACCGAATGGATTTCCCATACTTACTCCATTGGTTTAAGTGCAAATTTTGCCATTATGGTCATGGAAGGGGACTTTAGTTGTGCCGACATATAATAATTTTTTGAGAATATTAGGTTTGATGGATGGAGGTAGAACTGAATTATTTTTATATACAGAGTTAAGGATTATATTCATGGTTTAATTGACAGGGTCATTTATAAATAAATTTTCTACATCAAATGATGCCAGTATGCATTAGTTTGGTTGTGTAGTTTTAACGATTTGGAGAAATTCATGAGTTGATATATAAACAAAGCAAACATTACGATTCAAAATGCTTTTCCTACAATTTCAAAAATTACATACTCTTTCATAAAAAAAAGTGTTTCATTTATATAAAATGAATACAAATAATTTATATAAGATGAATACAAATAATTTATATAAAATGAATACAAATAATTTATACCGGATTAATATGAATAAAACTGGTCACTTAGCTGATAGATGTTATATTTAGCACCTTCACTCCAGAGTTGCATAGACAAACCTTTTCATAATTGTCAGGAGGTTTCAATGATTGATTGTGGATTTTTTTCATTTTTTGTTATTTTTATGCTACATTTGACATAATTAATTTATGTGCTACACACACACACACACGCACACGCACACACACACACACACACACACACACACAGAAATTCATTAAGCAAAAACACATATGTTCCAAATGCAGCCCTGTAAATAAAATATTGAGTTTTAAAGCTATCTTTTTATGAAAGAAGATATGTCAAGTGATTTATTAAAATTTCTCAGATTTTTTTCTTTTGTTTCTCTCTTCTATATTAACAAACAAGTCCTATTGAATAATATTATCATGGATTTTATTTTCATCTATTTTGCTTTTTTATTAGATGAAACATTGTCAAATCCTATTCACATTTGGTTAGTTTTTCTTTTATGTTCATTTTACTTACTTTATTTGCACTTGTACTGTTATTAGTAGTAATATTATCTTGGGTTTTAGAAGATGAAGCAATCTCAACCAGTATTCATTTTTACTAGTTTTTCTTTCATTTTCATTTTACTTGCTTTATCTACAATAATAATAATATTACCTTGAACATTTCTTAGATGAATTATTGTGAACCATTATTCATTTCTGACCCATATTTCTTTTTCTTTTAGTCAGTTTCATGCAAAGCAGAAAAGCCAGTAAGACATAAGGGTTTACTGGGTGTGGAAGAATTTTAAACATAAACATTAATAATGAGCAGGAAGAGAAAAGAGTGGTCAGGTGGACAGTAGATAGTGATTGATCTTTCATCTTAATTTAACTTGCATTAATTCCACTAGTAGTAGTAGTAGTAGTAATGCTATCTTGAATTTTTAGATGAAGCATTGTCAACTGTTATCCATTTTGGATTCAATCTTTTTCACTTTTTTCTCTTGCTTTTCATTACAACTATTTGAACCATTAATCTGTATTGCAGGTTGGAGGTTATGTTAGATTTGATCTCCTGCTAACTGCAAGCAATTCTTGTAGCTCAATCAGCAGAACAGCAAAAGGATTTGTTTTCATGCCTCATTTAGAACTTAATTTTTCTTTTGATCTGATTCACATGGTTTAATCACAACTATTGACTGACTGTCAGAACAGTTTTAATGAAAAACAAAGGCAAGTAATTTCAAGGCTTGCCAAAATTTGATTATTATGTAAGGCTCATATAAACATTGCACTATATTAGATGGAGCATAAACTACAGTATGTTTGAAGTTATTATGCAAATCACGTAAACATCAATAACTCAAATTTGCTTTGAAAAACTTTTATCATATTTTAAATGATTCATTTAGAAGTCAAAACAAAGATTGAGTTCAGTTTTAGACAATATCAACATGTTTTATTAAAGTTATTGGATTTATTATAAAAACTGCAGTCTGAAGTTATTATGCAAAACCAATAAAATCATCAACAATTGATTAGCACCTATAAGAGAACAAATAACAATTATAAATGATCAGTTTTTGAAGCATTTACATCTTAATATAGTCACTCTTCTTCTCAATAACAGAAAACTATCTATTATCCATTGATTTTGTTAAATTTTTTTTATTTCAGCAGGTTCAATTTCTGACATGATGTTTTTAATTGCTTCCCATAGACCTACTTTGCTGTCATATTATTTGCCACCTTCGTATAATTTTGTCTTCACAACTGACCATAAATTTTCAGGACTTGATCGTGGCCATTCCATTATCTTATCTCCTGTAAAACTTTTTATCCTAAATAAATTCATAGGTAACTTTAGCTACATGAGAAGGTGAATTGTCATGCATAAATAACATGCTTCACTTTGAAACTGTGAGGCTCGAACTTGCCTCATTCAAAGAAAGTCTTGTCACAATAGTACTATTCAATTTAATTTCTTCAACTTTGAATGCTCCAATAATGGTTTTGTCAACAATTCCAATGCATATCATCACACTGCTGTCTCTATGGTGCCTTAGATAAGATCCATCCTTTGATCTGTCCATGAGATCCATCGAGTGTCACCTAAGATTTATCCATGAAAATTACTTTAGAAAAGTCAGTTTTCATGTATTTCTCAGCCCAATGTTGATGCTTTCAAATATTTGATTTACTGAGAGGAGTTTGCCTAGGGGATTTCTTGACAGATCCCAATTTTCAAAGTATTCTACACCTTTTGTCCTACTTGGCTCCCTCAATTCCAACCTGTCCAAAGATCTGGGCGCTGGTCAAAAGTGGTTGTTTTGCTATAACTCCAGTTCAGTTTACATTCCCCTTGAGGAGGCAAGTTCTTAAAGCCTTTTCTTTTACCTCTAGTTTTCAACTTAGTTGTATTTTCAACAGCCTTCTTTACTGTTTGGTGATCTTCACGAAGCTCCTTTGATATCTCCAATGTAGACATCCCCTCACTAAATTATGGAAAAAAAAGAAAAAATATTTTTTATTAGATTTCAGAGGCCTTAAACTAATATTAGTTTAATCTGCATAATAACTTTGGTCAGAACATTTTCATAAATTCTGAATATCTCAAAATATAACCATTAAAAGTAATGAAAAATTTAGTTGGAGATTTTACCAAGAGTGAAAATGGACTAGTTTAAATTTAAGAAATATTTGTCCTGGACTTTTCGAATTCTTGAAGTTTATGTGATTTACAGGCTGTAGAATAATTTCCGTAAATGATTAACTTTTACCGGTTCAACTCTTGTTAATGACCGCCACTTATTCAACTTCACAATGAAATTGTTTTGAAATGACTTGGATGATGAGGTAAAATATACTTGTTCCTCTCAAATCCTGAAGTCATATATTGCATTTAAATTTTTAAGGATTAAAGTTGGCTGGAAGTTCCATAAGCAAGAAGTGTGAGAAAAGAAACTGTTAGCATAAAACTTACAGTTACCTCTAACCATCTCAACTGTTGATGAGATCTCAATGCCAGTCTAGTACTGTGCTTAAATTAAAAAAGTCTAGGTGTCATAGCAAAGAGCTCATCCAAACAATTACCATGAAAGTATTTAGGCACAGAGAGGCAACCTTACAGCAGTGGGCAAGTAAAGGAAGCTAAGCCACCAGATCAGGACCAATAATATTGCTGATTCATCAGAAATATTATTAAGCTTGAAATCAGTTTGAAAAAAATTAAACTAGTTAAAATCAGATTGGTTTCCCTTTAGAAACTTGTTCCATTTTCATAATTAAGATATATTAATTGATATTTTTGATTTCCAGTAAGATTGTCTTGTTTTTTATCATTCCTGATTTTAGAAAAAATGTTTGGTTCACTCGTTCTTTGAAATATTTTTTAATACTTGTGACATGATAGTTGTTAAGTTGCAACTCTTTTGTTTTTAATTATTGGGAAGTACTAAATTTTGAAAGTTGTCATTAAAATTGTAATAAGGAAAAGAAGTTTGCAGGAAGAGTTAAAATTCTTGTAATGAAATACATAAATCATTTTTTGCATAATATTTTCTGTAACAGAAAATGTGTAAGCTAAAAATGTACCTCTTGGTACAGTTGCATGTTTGGATTTTGGAATGTAAAATATTTTAAAAATGTAAATCGGATCTAGTATCAGAATCAAATGACTAATCATAATAAAGATGGATTTATTTTCCAACTTAATTCCAAAAGGATATTTTTAACAATGATCCCCTGTTATTTTAGTTATTTGTATCCATTTTTTTTTCTGGTTTTATTTCTGTTGCATTTACTTTTAAAAATAAAAACAAAAGCATCTGTCCATATATCCATTTAACAATACACTCACCTACCCATCCATCCACCCATCTTTCCAGCAATCTATCTATCCGACCATCCACCCACCCATCCATAAAATGGCCTGTCCATCAATCTATCTATCCGACCACCCACCCATCCATCCACACACCTGTCCATCAATTCATCTATTTGACCATCCACACACCTACCAATTCATCCATCCATCTGCCCCTCCACCCATCTAATCAAACAAGTATTCAATGAATAAAAGGAAAAATGAGCTAACCAACCAACCAGAGACAATTCATGAAATGGGAATAATAATAATAATAATAATATTAATAATAATAATATTGTGCAGAATGCAGTCCTATGGTTCTGTTCTATTCTCAGGTTTTCATTCTTCACAAAATTTGAAGGATGTTTTAATTTTGTTTCGAGCCATGTTGCACATTTTCATAACAGAAATGGAGCGAGTCATTTTTCTGTATTCAGACTTCTGCACTGTTTCAAAATGTGTTTCTCTTTTTGAGGATATATTTATCCATAGGTAGATATTTTGAGGCACATACTTTCCAAAACACATCTGAATACCTCAGGTGACAAATCTCAACATGTAATATTTGTAACAATACACAACAGCCACCAACCTAGAGATAATATAGACATTATGAACAGTTCAGTCCTACCCTCCTGCTGTTCATTAGTAAAGATCCATGCAGATGATAACACAATCTATGGAAGCACCAAGAATAAGATATTTGGAATGTTTTAGTTGATCTCTTCTCTTACCTAACTCTACCAGCTCAATATGGGAAAAACTGGTTTGTAACTTTCAATACCTCAAAAAACCAAAGCTCGTATAGTTTCATCATCACCAATCAGATCCTAGGTTTCATCTAGTCATCATGAATGGTTGCACTCTCAACGAGGCTTGATGCTTTGAATGTTAATTGGAATTCAAGTTTGTTCCAGACCTCAAATGGAATTTATATATATTGTCCAAAGCCTAAAGATGATGGAAACATTGCCAATACACTCTAATGCTTCAGAAAGTATGCAACTCCTTCTGCTATGCATTATCTTTACAATAGAGTTCAAAATCATTTATGCAGTGTTGGGGTTGACTTATTTTTCCACTCTGCAGCCTCTTTCCCCACAGACACAACATCACAAGTCACTGTTGCGATTTCCATGGCAAATATTCAAATGAGCTCCGTTTTTTAGTTCCACCAGTCCAACCATGCTATAAAACTAGGACACACCATGATACATCCACAGACTCAAATCATCTTCATACTCTCTGTATACCAATTGTAAGGAGAAAGTTTCACTCAGCTTTTTCTCAAGAACTCCCATGTGGATGTTTCCCCGATCACTACAGTCTTAATGTCTTTAAATCAAGGGTCAGCCATTATATATCCTCATAATCTTCATTTCCTACTTCTTTCTCTTACATTCATATTACACACCTCCTTCAGTAGCCTTCTACCTTGAGTGGCTCTTGAGCCTTGTAATGGGTGAACTTTAGTAAAAAAAAGAGAAAAGAAAATGATGAACAGTCGCATTCACCTAACTACAACAATCCCATTACTTGAAAAGATTTCAGAATAAACAAATTCATATGTTTGATATTATATTTTGTTTATGCAAGTTTTTCTTCTTCTGCACTTCAGTTTCCAGTAAACGAGGCAGTGCAGAAGCAGAATCAATATCTAGCCCGAGAAGTAGTTTTGCTCAAGCAGACGGCTCTCCTCCTCAGGCTCGAGCTGGAACAGTCGTCACCTCTTCACGCCAATCAAAACGACGGTAAGTGGTATGATTCAGAGTCATCAATTTATATCCCTGATTTCTAAACTGGGTCACCTTTACCAACTGCTAACTATTATTCCCCAGATATTTCAAAGTGACACATGTCTTTTTCAGATCAAATCAGAGCTTTTAATTAAATGAATTATTTTGAAAACTTCAGAGATTTGTCAAAAGTATTAGATGTTCATCAAGAAAATGGACACTTCACTGCAAGCATTTCATGGACTTAATTTGTATCTCACTAATATTTCAAAGAATAGTTGTTATTAGAAAATGTTTCATGGCTAAAATAGGCTTTTCTTATAAAGTTAATTCATTATATATTATTATCACACTTATTTGAAAATTATTATGAAGATAAGTTTTCAAATTATTATCTCATTTTAAAAATAACTCATCTTTTCCTTGGAGATACTCATTTATAGCCATATGTTGAAACACCAGTTCTCATCCAATTACCAAAGTTAAGCAATGTTGAGCCTGCTCAGGTTCTAGATGGGTGATCACTTGGGAATACCAGGTGCTGTAAGCTTGGATGGGTGGGGTGGGTGTTGTAATGGCTTGGAATGAGAAATCGGAGAGCAAAGTTCCAATTTTAGTCAATCCTTGGAGATTCTATTGATAATAACTATTGCCTATCCTACTACAGATCTCATAAATATCACAAAATAATTTAAATAAGATCACTATGGGCACTTTGCAGAGTAATAGAAAGTGCACTGATTTCTGAGTCTTCCACTATAAATTTACATCCAGGTTCTTAAAACATTTAACTTTTCTTAACAAATCTTCTGTTGTCACAGTGTGGAACATATTAAAAACAACAGCTCTAAAAAATGAGTTGTTACATCTAGACACATCTGGTGTCAGAAATTTAAAACTTTCAAATTTAGTATCCATACGTCTTCCTATCGGCACATAATTAGAAATGACATTTTTTGTCATCTATATTTCCCCTCCCCCCTACATATATATAATTGCATCAATGAGAACATTACTTTAGTCTGATGAAGGTTTTTTCATTTTGTCATTCAATTACACAACAGTTATTCTTATAGACATGAAATAATATTTTCTATTTAAATATTCAATGTGTTTATACTTTTTACTTACAAGTTAATGTTTATTTGAATGGCATTCATATTAGTAGGCAGCCATTTATCTTGTGAGATAAAGATAGCACAGTGGTCAAAATTCAGTCCTTTGGTAGTGAAACTGGAGTGACCTCTCCAGGGAGCAGGCCTGGGTGATGGTATATGGAGGTCATGCACTGCCCTGACTACATGGCCTCCACCGTCTCGGCCATATTGACAAGATCCAAAGAAATACATTTGGGCTCAGCTTGGCTACAGGAGTTACTGGAATGTTGTACTGAAGGTGATTGACTACCAACAGTCAACCACCTTCAGTACTCCACTCCAGGTTTTCTATCTGGATTTACTTTCAAAACCTTTTCCATATTTAGATATAACCACAAGACAGTTGAAGTTTAAAATCAGGGTTTTACTTCCCCTAGATGGACTGCCTTCTTGGGTTATAGAGATCCATCTGCCCAAAGGTATACATATATTTACTAATTATTACTTGATATACATACTTGGAATTAACTTTGTTTTTATATCCCCACTTTAAAGCCAGTATTTGTTTACTTGTTACATATTATTAACAAATTGCAACAGCTGTTAGGGAGATGTGAGTAAATATACTTTAATGTTTAAAAAGAATTATTCAGTATTATTATTGTCAAAGTAATAAGCATTATAACAGCACAAATAGCTATGTTGTGGAGAAAGGAATTCTCGACAATATACACATTTTTTACGCATTTATGGTTATTTTTTAACTTTCATAAAAAATGACATTCTTGTATATGGAGTTGTCGATAATATTATATTTTTTTAATTAATACCTATTTGTGCTCAGTTGTTGACATTAATAGCTATCTATTGATGTGTTAAAATTTTGGAATAATGCAATAATAAAAATTTAAATTTCATCTCTCTGATAGATGTTGCGGTCTGTAAAACACCTCTTCTACTTATATATGATTATTTCTGAAGTTGTCTTCTACACTTAGTTGTTGTGCATAACATAATGTATGCCATATGTTAGCTCTTTACACTGTAGCTTATGGGTGCCAAGTGATTAGACCTAAGTTTGAATCTCATCATAGCTGATTTATGAAGGAAGTGACTTCTTCATATTATCAGCTTGGGAAGACAATTCTAGTGTGTGTCAACGGTGGGAAGTATCTGAAAAACCATGTCATGTGTTGACCTAAGCCATCTAAGTGAAACTGGGCACAAGTTTTCAATAGTCATACTAGTATGAAATCACAAGTCATTGTGACCAAGGGTTCAAGTGTACTGGCTTTGTTAAACTACTGTCACGAAGAAACTGCAACTAAGGTTCACTGAGCAAAGTTGCAGTATAAACCACAGGTTGGTTCTGTGGATGTTGAAGAAACACATATGTGCCTGAGCAGGTGTCCACAACATGGATTTGCTAGCAGTGGGGCATTCTCACAACTAAGCAGCCATCCATTACACATTCCATTGTTGCTTGTTAAATACTTATTAGTCTGAAGAAAGTTTATTTCATAAACAGCTTTGGTGCAGAAGACAAACTCAGAAGAGTATTACTTGACCATCTTATGCTTATTTAACTCAGATTTTGTAGATTTATGATTCTCACTTTGAATATTTATTCTTTGCTTGCTGCTGTAGGTCCAGTTCGTCTGCTGCCACTACAGCATTTGCTGCAGCCACTGCTGGATCGACAAATCCATCTGACCATCCAAAAGGGAGTCGTCAGTATCTTACTCCAGGTAAAATTGAATATAAGAAACTTTGGGAATAAAATAGCCCTACCTTACATTGCAAATGTTGAATATTTTTTTTAAAGTTGGAAATTTAACTAATGGCAAAGAATCTTCTTGATTTTGTTTTGCTCATTATTTTGTAATCACTATGTCTTAGAATTCCATTTATTTAGGTTTATAGAGCAAAGAAAGTGATTTTAGAAGTTTTTTACATTTTTCTCAAAGAAGATTATCAGGCGTGATTAAAAAATATCAATGCATTTTTAATCAGCACTGAGTGAAGGCATAATTGTTCATCTCGTAAATATTGTAATTAGCTATTTTTGTATAAACAAGACCGCCGAATGGTTATTAGAATCTGAACTAGTCTAATTTATACAATATGACTTGTTAAAATGATAAGGAAACAAATTTTAGTAAGATGATTGTTCAAATAACAGTATTGCTAAAGATCCAGAAAAAATGGTCAGTTCCCTGTACTGCTCCAGCAAGTACCTGACATCTTGTGCTATCCTCTACTTTTACAAGAGCTAGATCAGGCCGAAAATGGAGTACTGCTGTCATATTTGGGCAGGAGCTGACCAGTCCTCACTTTCCAGTCTTGATAGAGTCCAAAAGCATCTTCATGTCCTCGTGGGTAACAAATTATTTTCCATTCTGCAATCCCTCTCTCACAGATAAGATGTAGCAATCCTTTCGCTGCTCTATTTCCATGGAAAGTGCTCAGATGAACTACATCCCTTTGTTCCACCATGTCTAATCGTTATGCCTAAGACCTGCCATGCTATGCACATTGTAGCAAACCACCTTCATCCCCTCCGTATTCCATTGATGAGAAGTAAGTTCTACTCAAGCAACTTCTTCCCATGAACCACTGCTCTGTGGAACTGAACTCCAAGAGGATATTTTCCCAATCACTCCAGTCTTAACCTGTTCAAGTCTAGGGTTAACCGTTATCTTCCCCAACTATCTGCATGACCTGTGGCTCTTACTATGTAATCCTCTATTTTGAGTGGCTCATGGGCCTTGTACAAGGTGAACCCCATTGTAAAAAAAAAATGTTATTAAAAAAAATGACATGTCAACCAGCGAAAGCAGTCCAGGCCTGTTCATTATGGAACCACCAACAGTGTCTTGTTGATAACTGTAATTTCTAGTCTCAGGTTGGGTTGCACCACACCCACACCCTACTATTAGCACAAAACAGCTAGAACAATGACCATGCCACATTTTGCCAGTACTCCAGGCTCCATATTCAAATTCTTAGAAACAAAACAGGTACACTGTAAAAAAGGCTCTAAACATTCTAATGTTTAGAGCATTATCCATAAAATGTTAATAATCTTGTAATTATTCATAAATTTTGTATATGAGAATTTACTAAAATATACAAGAAACTTTGAAATATCTTTTCTGGAAGACTTGAAGTTGATAAATGAAGGTGGTGGTTTTTCTTGCATATTTCTAAATCTCATTTTATTTTAACTGAAAATTCAGTTGAGATGGGGAAAAATTAATAATTTAGCCTACTAATTTAGCTAATTTACAAACGATACAATTCGATAAAAATATTAAATATTAAACATATCATAGTATATACTACCTGTGGCAAAAATTATGGAATTTGTACACTTAGAGGATATTCACCTTGGATTTTTATTTAGCAGTAAATAAGCTAATCACAGATAAGAAGCAAAACATTTTTATTCAATAAGTGAACATTCTAGTTTCATAAAATATACCTTAAACAAACTAGATTAAATTATTTAAATTAATGGTATCATTTTTTCCAACCATGTAGAGGAAAATATGGAATAACCCAATATTTATGAAAAATTATGGAATGATCGATTATTGAATGATATTGTCGTTTGTATTCGTGAAACAAATATCAGTAGGAGTGCAAATATGCAAATGAGTCTACAGTTAACAGAGATTTTTGAAGACACCAACTAGCAGTTTGCCATACCTAATTGCAAGGAAAAAAAGAACTGTTAATTGAAACAATGAAAAGGATTGTAAAACAAAATCAAGATGGCAATCCACAGTGGAGTGTTGTGAAAGAGATTGTTTCTTTCCCCCCAGCCAACTGTGTCTAAACAACATTATTGTACAAGATTAAGGAGAATGCCATGAGGCAACTGATAGTGACAATGCTGAAAGAGGAGTTTACATATAGTTTGGATGAATGAAATTGAATGAATGTGTGAAGTCCAAAAGGAATACTTTAAAGAGAACTAAGGTTTTATGGCTCTAGGTAGTCTAGGTTTTATTAATATTAAATAACTGAACACTTTCCTGATAAAACCGGGCATACACGAGGATCTGATATTTAAAGATGTTATTATTGCCTAATTTTTATATTTGTTCTTCCCTTCTTTTTTGTATTTTTTTGCAGGTGATTACAGAAATAAGAAACGTGAGTCGGTGCTAAGCGCTGCAGCCACAATGCGGGTGCTGAATGTCATGAAACATTGGGTATCGAAACATTTCCAGGTAAAAAAAAAGCCCACTCAAATGCATTTAATTAATAAGGAAACTCTGTGATGTTTCTTTGCTATTAATGAATATACATGAGAATAGTTCACAGATTTACAAATATTTTTCAACAGAATGCATGATAAAAAAATCCTATTATCTATAACACATTCACTGTTGCATCGTTATAGCATTGTTACTTGGCTGGGCTGGGATGGGCTGGCCCGTTTTGGGAAAATAGGAGATTGCTATATATTGGGCATAAATGACTATAAAGATGCTGTTGAGGATTTTTCAGCCCCCACCATTATGATTACTGCTACATTGTTATAGCATTGTTGCCTGGCTGTGCTGGCCCATTTTGGGAAAAATAGGAAATTGCTATTTATTGGGAATAAGTGACTATAAAGATGCTGTTGGGGATTTTTCATTGTTTACCCACAATTTAGTTACAATTCGATACTCTTCAGTACAGACCAAGCTTAAATGACACCCCTAACCATGCAATATAATAAAAATATGGCTTAAAGCAAGTTGTATCATAGCTTCAGGCTAAAGAGGTTACCATTTTGGTATGTATGAGTATACATGTCTCCATCATCTTTCTTCTGTCTTTTTTTTACCATGTGTTTTTGGTAGCTTTGACTTTCCAGAGAAAGATCATCTGTAGAGTAAAAGAACTTGCTTCTTCTTTATTTTGCAGGATTTTGAATCTGATGCTCAATTGAAAGCATTTTTGATAGACTTACTAGAAGAAATGGTTTGCAACACATCCTTACTTCCTGCAGAACACAAGGCTGCTGCTGGGATTCTACGTATAATTAATCAGGAGAGCCATGATCCAAATAAAGTAGATCTTGATATTTTATTGGCTCCTCCAGCTGTAAGTAGATGCACTGTTTTCATGTCGACCTCCGCCACATAATATCTATTGCACTTTCGTACATATTTCTTATATTAACAATCATTATGAGACTCAGATATTCATATTTTTTTACTAATCTTTTTTTTCTCAGATTATTTCATGCAGTTCATTTAGAAAAATATATTACTGTCTGTGTCCCATAATAGTTGTTTCATTTGAATACACATTTCATATACTAAATGTATCAACAATTATGGGACAGTGGTAAGATCTTTCTTTTTGACTCATATTTTACAGGCCTAATTATCTCCATTTTGCAACTAGAATAGGTGCCGCATGCGACAGAATGTCTATCACTCTTGAGTTTGCAACCCCTTGCCCCAAATAAGATATATTTCACAATGAGTCCCTCTGATATATATATATATATATATATATATATATATATATATATATATATATTAATAATTTCACCCAAAGAAAGGCAATAAAGCCAAGATGCAAGGGGTTACTGAGTGTACGAGAATATGAGAAAAAAAACATTAAGGAGAGAGAGCAATAAAAGAATGGAATTAAGAAAACAGACATATATATATATATATATATATATATATATATATATATATATATGACTGACTGTAAAATTAATAAAACAATTATTAGTCTAAAGAAATCCTTTCTGGGGAGAAAACTTACGTGCTTATTTTTTCAATTTTGTCATTCAATTATCAACATCACTTATACAAAGGAGTGATTGCACAATGTTGAATATGTTAATGTCTCTTCTCAGAATTATAAACACATTCACATTTACTTTTGGCAATTTTCTAATTGTCTATGAGATTTTTTTTGAAAATATCTTTTGCTGTATGCTATACTTTTTCTTGAGTTTAATTCCTGTAACTAATAATGAACCTTGACAATGCACAAATTTATGTGATTAATTGAATGAGATTAGAAATAATATGTTAAATTCATATTATTAGATATTTTTTGAGTATTATATTCGAATATAAAAACCTGTCAATGTTGTTTTCTATTTTATACATTTTTTTTTATTATTGTGTGTGTGTTTTTGAAAACTTTCTGTTTGCTGATAAAGCTCATTCAGTGGCATAATAATTTTGGTGGTTTCTTTACAGACATCTTCAAATGACACATTTGACACGTTATCAGCTCTTGATATTGCTGAACAATTGACCTACTTAGACCATAAAATTTTCATTGCTATCCGAAGTGAGTAAGTATCAAACCAATTTTGAATTATCCATTATAGTCCTTTCCAGAATTTTAATCCCTTCTGTCTTGTGGCTTCATTAATTTGCAATTTGAAACTGACTACATGACATTTTCTCTGTTGTAATCAACTCAGTAATTCTTCCAAGAAACAAGATAATTTAAAATATAGAAACAAAGAAAAGGGTACTCAGCCATTATATACCATTAATCCTCTTTTATGAGAGTGAATGCTGAAGAATTTCCTCGCATTTTTTGCTTTTTGTGATCATTTCGCCCCAAGCAAGACAATAAAGAGCCTGAAATACATGGGGTTACTGAGTGTGAAAGAATATGATAAAAAAACCACTATTAATGAATGAGGATAACAAACGAACAGGAATTAAGATGAGAGAAAGTAACAATTGATATTGTACCCAAATTTCTGAAGGTCAAAGCTGAGTGGAAATCTAGAAGCTGGAAGAGAGTTCCACAAGAGAAGAAACTGTTAGCATAGAACTTGTGGTTTTCTTCTAGCCATTTCAACTATAAAATGATGAGACCTAGCTGCCAATTCAGTATTACACTCAAATTCATAAATTCCAGGTAGCAAAGAGAAAAGCGCATCAGACCATATATGAAGAAGAGACTTGAGGTAACAAGCAACAAAAATGTTTTATGGCAAAATCGAAATGAAAAGGACAGTTATAGATAAAATCAGAGAGAGACAGTTGGCATAAAAAGCATATGGTTGCAAAGGAAAGAACAAACAAGATTTAAAATTTCAACAGCATGTATTGGCCAATTTTCAGAATATATACGTAGTTGTGTGAAAGGATGACAGCATTTTTGATATGTGTTTCTTCAGTTGCCATTAGTAAGGGAAATGATTAAGTGTAAGGGTGCTGTTGGTAAGGCTGGGTGCAGGTAGCAGGTTGGTTCACCGTGATCCTGGCTGGTGTCAGGAGAGTGGTTTATTGAAGGTGTACACATGAGTTGGGTGTCATTGGTGAAGTTGATCTGTCTGTCATCGGCAGGGTTGAAATCAACACCCGATGAAATGTGCTGTTTGGCTGGTGGATGTTTCATGAGGTCAAGATATTCAACTGAATTGCCTGTTGTTGCGTGAGATGTATGTTTTTATATCCGTGTTATAACAGGGGCAGGGTCATACTTTTCTTTTTGGTGGCAGTATCTGTGATTGGCTATTGTATTTTAAATTTTTGCAGGTATTTTTTTTTGCGTTTTGTTTTCTTAGAGCTCACATGTCTAGTGAAATGTATTTGTGAATCAGAAAGGGATCTTGATTAAACACAGTTGAAATTGCTGGGACATCTATTGAGAAAAGAAATCTGAAAAAATTGCCTCTCACAGGACATACTGAAGGTAAGAGTGGCAGATAGGAAGTTGTGGAGAGCCATGATTTCTCATGTCCTGAAGGAACAAGGCAAAAAGAGAAAGAAGAAGAAGAAGAATTTTCCCTCTCAAAAGAATATAATCAACAGAACTTCATTATCCTTGGTAGACAGATTGCAGCTTTATTCAACTTAGAATACGTATAAGGGGAGATAATCCATACCACAGATACATAATTAAACATCTTGAATTGTAGTTTAAAGTATTTACATAATATTGTTTTTAAAAACAGAAATTGTCCTAAGTACTTCTCACTTTTGCGGCAAAAGCAAAAGTTTTGCCTTTGTGTCGTTTTTAGTTCATCGATATTTCTTTTCTTTATTTTGCTGCATACATTCAAATTTTGCTGGTCTGTGTCATGTCTGGAGCAAATAACAATTTGACATTTTTTTCACCCACTGCATCTTCCCCGTTTCTTAGGATGTATGATTGTCAATTACATTTTTTTTATCTGACAATTACTTTCATTCATAAAATTTCAAAGACTTAAAAAGTCACTGGCGCCAATTGAATAAACTAGTGAAGTGTACCTACTAAACACATATGATTCTTTTTCTATTGATTATTTGCATCATGCAATAAATAAAAAAAAAAAAATAAACATTAAAAATGAAAATAAAGGATTTTAAAAAATCTGGTGAGTAATTAAGGGAGATAATTTAGAATTGATTTTTTTTTGACTAGTATTTATTTTGGCTTTGTTTCTTTAGTTGTTTTATACCAGGTTTCCTTGGCATAAAAGAACAGGAGTTCAAATCTCAGCCAGTGATTATCATTTATTTCTGATCCTTATTGTCTTTTCACTGATGTAGGATGACAGTTTGAGTCAAGTTAGAATAAAAATTGAAAAGGCAACTAAAATTAAGATGAAAATAAATAATAGTAAAAAAAAATTCAAAACGAAGGCTTAACAAGGTTCGGTCTTGAAAAAAGTGCATATTTCCTTTTTTTCTTTTTATATCTATCTATTGACTAGTGTTCTCAATATCTTTGCAATTACAGTGAATTGCTGTCCCAAACATGGATGAAGTCTGACAAAGAAATAAAAGCCCCACATGTGCACTTAGTCAGCAAGCGATTCAATGAGGTACATGTTTTAAAGTTTTTTTTTTGTTTGTTTTTTTCATATAGACTCCACTTTTAGAAGAAAAGGTCTCAAGAACTAAACAGCTTACTACAGTGGTTCCCAAACTTTTCTCCTCTGGGCTGCATTTTTGAATGGAAATTTGCTTGCACCTCCCCAAATTTTATGTGATAAAAAGTACATTTAAAAACAGAGAGATGGTTAAAGGGATATAGCCGCAGTTTTGAAGTCAGAACATTATCATTGATAACTCTCTCCTTCAATTTGCAGACCCTAGTTACTATATTCTTAATACTTGATATAATGCAAAAATATCACACTGATAAAATCTGTCAATAATTATTTATAACTATTTATACTGGGACTCATGCATGAAATTACAAATAGTCCATAATGATATTTTAAACTTTGAAACAATATTTATTTTTGGTCTATGAATTTTTTGAAAATGTTTCTAAATTTTTGATTGTCTTTCAATCATTCTGCCTCGCCTGCTATCCTCTTCTGCTACACCTATAAGGCATGCCGCACCATTTGCGAACCACTGGCTTACTAAATCATTTGGCAAAACAATATAGTAAGCTGTTAACTTCTTGAAACCAGAATTTTTGCTGGTGTTCATTTCTTCATCTTACTACCATCTACAGATAAAGTAAATTCAAATGCTCTCAAAACTAAAGATTTCAATTTTTCACTATGAAAATTTTTTAATTTTTTTTGTAGGAAATCATAAAAAACATTAACCACACATTTAATTTATACTTGGAATTTTTAACTCATTATTATTCAGTTGTTTGGAGAACTTCATAACTGAGTAATAAGATTCTTGATGAAAAATATCAGTTTATTAAGTGATCAGTTATTAGTTGATCACTGTTGTTAGATATTGCAAATTGTGCATTTAAGACAAAAGCACAAATGAACTGTTCTTTAAACTTGAATAAGCTAAAACAATTCTTAAACATTTCATGGAATCAACAAATTTAATTTTTAGTTTAATATTTTGATAAAGTTTATGAACATAATATTTTTTTTATTCTTTCAAAAGTTTTAGTCTTTGAAGAAGGCCAGCCAAATTGGTTAAAAGAAATTACATGTGTTTATAGTTCTAATAAATTAATTTTGTTGATTTTACAAGGTGAGTCGATTGGTTGTGTCCGAAATTGTTGGGCGGACAAATGTACAAGACCGGGTAGCCTGCATAGAGAAATGGGCAGCAATTGCAGACATATGCAGGTGTATGCACAACTACAATGGTGTGCTTCAAATTTGTGCAGCATTTGTTAATAGTTCTGTTTTCCGAATGAAAAAGATGTGGGAACGATTATCAAAACAGGTAGGAATAAAATTTTCTTGTTCATTCTTAATTGTTTTTATGTGGAATTATCCACCACTTTTTATCAGTTTCCCTATATAAAAATATATATGTAAAAATATCTCTGTGCAAGAATATCTTATTCTTAATGGTTAAAGTTTTAATTTTCAAGATAATTGCCTGGATTTGCAGGAAGAATCTTCCATTTTCTTCTTTAGAAAATCATCCCCATTCCCTTCGTATTCCTATAGTAAGAGGTCAGTCCCATTTGAACAGCTTATTCCCAAGAACTGTTGCTTTGTGGAACAGACTCCCGGCAAGATATTTTTCCAATCACTTCTTGCCTTTACTTACACTCATACAACACACTGTCGCCTCTAGCTTGAGTGGCTCTTGAGCCTTGTATTAATTGAATATTGGTATTTAAAAAATAATTATTTTCCAACCTACAACGCCTTTCCCATAGAAAAGACATTCTGAGCCTCTCACTGATCTATCGCTATTTGCATGGCATGTGTTCTGATGAACTACATTTCTTGGGGAACCCTGGGACCCTCCATAAGTGTGAAGCATCCCCATTCTCTTTGTATTCCTATAATAAGAAGTAAGTTCCATTCGAACAGCTTCTTCCCAAGAACTGCTTCTTTGTGGAACAGACTGCCAGAAGGATCAGTGCCAAATTTACCTATAAGCCTAGGGCCTAAAAATCTAGGGGTCCTCCAGACAAGGTGTCTAATATTTTTGATACTTTCATAGACCTTTCTTACACATGCTGTCATAAGACATTGTAGATTCTAAATAACCCTTCAGTAATTTTAAACACCGCTCATCATCCTCAGCTTTACTTAAATTGTTTAATTTAACACTCTTCCATTTTCCTTTACTCATGAGAATGGAGGGGATTAGGAGAGGCCTCAAGTGGATTAGCCTAGAGCCTCTTTTCATCTAAATCCGGCCCTGAACAGGATGTTTTCCCAATCACTACAATTCTGACCTATTAAAGTCTAGGGTTAATCAATATATTTCCTGCATAACCCAATCAAAATCACTTCTTGCCTTTTCTTATGTTCATACGACACCAAACAGTAACCCTCTACATTGAGTGACACGTTGAGCCTTACATTTAGTATGAAAAAAATTATTTGTATACACTATGATCATAAGTTGTTGAAGATATATGATAAATAAGCTGTATAAGTCACCAGGTATACAAGTCTTGCTTTTGTCTTTTTAGAAAATCAGTGAATCATTTAAAACAAGGGAGGTAAACTGGTATTTAGCTTGTATATCTTGTGTGGAATTAGATGTAACTAGGAACATTGTTAAGAAAAAAAATTGAATGTAAATATAGCAAAAAACCAAATATGTTCAGTTGTATTTTATAATATACTTACAATAATTTTATAATATATTCAGTTGTATTTTATAATATACTTACAATAATTTTATAATATATTCAGTTGTATTTTATTGCATCTTATGACTCATTACTATTTGTCTGTTTTTATCTCTTACTACAGACTCGACAAATGATTGACAAACTTCAGACATTAGTTTCCTCTGAAGGAAGATTCAAAAATATGCGAGATGCATTACACAGGTGAGTGAAATCAGATGATTTACAATGGACTATTTCTTACATGAATATGTACATACATAGTTATGGCAACTTGATTTTACATGCATGCCTGTCTGCTAAGGTGGATAACCAATCCCTGTTACAGACACATGCTCAGGCAGATTTGTGCTTGTTCAACACCCACAGAGCCCAAGACCTGCAGAGCCGAACTCCTGCAGAGCCCACCTGTGGTTTAGACTGCAACTATGCATATCGAACCTTTGTTATAGTTTCTGGAAGAGAGTGCATGATCAGCAGTTTGAACAACACCAGTATGCTCACACCATCAGTCACGATGACTTGTGACTTCATGCTCACACAACCCTTGATGGCTTCCAGGCTGTTTTGTTTATCCAATTTCACGCACAAAGCTTGTGCCACCCTGTGGCAAGGTTTTCAGGCACTTTTCAACCACACTTTCTAACTGCATTGCATGCTAGGATCACTTCATCAGTGTAATCATTCTTCTGAAATAATTTTTTTTCTAATGATGGCATTTCATTGGAGCAACATGTCAAAGTAGAACTTTTCCAAATTCTCACATATATATCTGTATATATGTATATTTTGAGCAGTATATCTTCATTGAATAATACTGATACAATATGTCTATATTATTGAATTAAATCTACATCTATCAATCTATCTATCTATCTATATATATATATATATATATTGGGGGAAAAAGGCATGACAAAGTGGGAAACTTACCTTGTGATACATTTCATCCTTTAGTACTTCATCATACTAAATTTGTTATATTGGTGTGACTTCACACACACATGAATGAGGGATACAGGGAACTTGAATTTTTTTCTTAGCCAATATGTGTAGTCATACCAACATAACAAATTTAGTCTGATGAAGTTCCAAAGGATGAAACACATCACAAGTAAACTTTTTTCCACTTTGTCATATATTTTTCTCCAATATTGTTTGTACTTCACTAACGAAGATTTGAGAGGATTTTTTTCTATGTCTACTGCACGCTTTCAGATTGTTCATGAGGGCAGTATAAGAGAGACATGTTTTTCCATATCAATTGTAAATGACAACTTGGCAGATGGCTGAGAATCTGGACTTACAGTGCTGTCAGTTTCTATCTGCTCTTTTTCTCAGATTTGGTTTGGCAGGAGATGTTTCCTGATAGATCCTGTCACACAGTTTTCTATTGGCAAAAGACTAGTTCCCTAAATGAAATGGCTTTGTAAGATGATATTTGTCCATTCTGACCAGCCCATTACAGTTGAGTTTTTTGTAGCATAGCTTCAACACTTGTGGCTATGCCTGAGTCTGAAACTTAGCTATAGTTGGCACTAGTATATGACCCTAGATTCAACACCATATAAAAGTGTGCACAGCATAATGGCTTTGTAGACTCCCATTTCAGTTTTATATAATTTTTGTTTTATATATATATATGTTAGGCAAATTAATGACAAAATTTGTACCTTTATTAGAATTTAATTTGATAACCACTACTACGATGTTTTACAAGTTCACATTCTAGCTTCTTTTCTGATCTTTGCACCAACTTTTTCCCCTGCTTTCAAATCTGGCTCCCAAAGCCTTGGTCCTTATCAGAGATAAGAATATATTTTCTGACAAACAAGAGAGCTGGAAAATATAAAAAGGAATCTGACCATCCTTGCCTTGACCATGGTGCCATAAAGTCGAGGGTAACACTCATAACTTGTCAGACCCTTGCTTCCAAAAAGAAGCTCTCAAACCTTTGATTCTTGTTAGAGATAAGAATATATTTTCTGACAAATTAGAGGGCCAGGAAAGTGTATAGGAATTTTGGAGGGAAAAGTTTCCGATATTTCTTAGCCTTCTAATCTTGATAAATATGGAGAATACGAACATCTTTGGCAGTAAGTACTTGACACCGTCTGTAATAACATCAGGTCGGCAACAATAACACCAGTCATTTTCGGAACCTGTTTCAAGAAAGAGATCTACCTGCTGGGCTGTAAAGACAGAAAGTCGGTCTTCTACTAAAAACTAATTGAGATCTGCTTCCTTGTAACTAGAAATTCCTGTCATTGGCCTACGAACTCACTCAACTACAAAATTCAGATCTTCTGACAGTTTCCTCCTGAAGAAATCCATATGAGTGTTAACCTTTTAAGAACAATTTACTCTCTTAAAAAAGATTTTAGGTGCTCAGAGAAATATTTTGAGCAAGCCTTTTTACAAACATTTTTTCTTCCTTTAAGTTAAAGGAATTTTCTTCTCCCTTTCTTTCTCTCATATTTTGTATATGTCTCTTTACCTTTTTTGTCTATATAAATAAACATTTTCTTCTTCTATTGTTACACATTGAGTGGGAATTTGAGTCTTAATTCTTCTGCCTAAAAGAGAGATTTGTCTAATCTTTCAAGCCATTGTTGCTTTTATCAATTCTGTCACATTTAACCGTAACCCTTTCATGTGGGAAAGCTGGGACAAATTTCCCACATCTTATAACCCTTCTCTCCTTGATGCACATATATAATTATGTATCACTTTAAATGTTAACGTAGTGGATACACATATTCGTGTAGGCAATCTGTTTATTTATTAAACAGTATATTTATTTATTTTAATCTACTGGCCTGAATGTTCGAGAAATCCAAATAAAGAAAAGTTTGCACTCTTTGGAAAGATTTGAACCTGTGTCCCTCAGGGCAGATGGAACTACTGTTAAGCCTGCCATGCCTTCAGTCTGGTGAGGCCAAATTTAGTGTCTTCAAGCAAAGTTTCTCTCATCATAGAATCTCTTGAAGTTTTTTTTTTTTTTTATATATATTTGCAGTTTTGTATCCAAACAAAGAATTTTAGAATGGATTTTTTTTATTAATCTGACAGATTTTTATCACTTTAAACATTATTTTAATGGATACTAATATTTGAGTAGACACTTCATTTTTCTTTAATAGGATTTCTTAAACTTTCAGGCTGGTAGACAAAAATAAATAAATATACTGTTCAATAAAAAAAAAGTGAGCTTCTACTCAAATATGAGTACCCACAAAAATAATGTTTAAAGTGATACAAATATATAATTATATCAACAAAAAACATTAATATAGTTTGATGAAGTACAAAAGGATGTAACACAAAAATTTTTCCACTTTGTCATTAATATGCTTAACATTATTCTGTTATATACAAATTTATATATATATATATATATATATATATATATATATATATATATGATTTTTTTCTAATAATAAAAAATACTTCAAATATAGAGTTTTTCACTTCTCTAAATTTTAAAAGATCCTAGAGAAGAGTTCAAAGGTTTCATTTTGATTATATAGACAAGTATATTTTTATTATTCAGTCAAGCTAGCTCTTCTTCCACATCAAAGCAGGGATCCTTCAGGGAGACAAGTATATACAAACATGCATTTCTCTATATTTAGGGAGCAAATGTTCTTTAAGGTAAATATTATTGAAGACAGACATTTTATGTCTATTCATTTTACTGATCAACTTTTCCAAATCACGAATAATCTTTCTCAGACCAGGAGGAAACTTTGTCAGAAATTGTCCAAATTTAATTTTAGAAGAAATATGGTTCAAGCTTTTGACTTTCTTAAATGTAGAAACAAATGATGAGTGTTGTGACATAGGCAAAGAGTGTTTTGACACGACAAGGTGTAACATGTGTGATTTTTTTAAAAAAATTATGTATTTGTATCAGTTTAAAAAAATAACATTCCAGATGAAAATTATAAATGATTAAAAAAAATGATACATTGAAAAATATTTGTAAAATTGTTGTTTTTCATTGATTACATTATTAGGTATTCTCTTTCAGATGTGACCCTCCTTGTATTCCATACCTGGGAATGTACTTAACAGACTTATCTTTCATTGAGGAAGGTACACCAAATTTCACAGAAGAAAAACTTGTGAATTTTTCAAAGATGAGAATGGTGAATATGAATACTTACTTTTTTGCAAAATTGTCAATTTACAAATATCATTTGGGGAAAGACAATTCACTTAAAATGTTGTGTATTTTACCAAGCAGTAAAAAAAAATGACATATTTTGTTAAGCTATTATTATGTTTTTACACATGTGAGTCTTTAAATATATTTTTCCTATTATTATAGTGTTGTTGTTGTTGTTGTTGTAGTAGTAGTAGTAGTAGTAGTAGTAGTATTATTATTATTATTATTATTATTATAATAATAATAATAATAATAATAATAATAATAATAATAATAATAATAATAATAGTAGTAGTAGTAGTAGTAGTAGTAGTGTAGTAATTGATAGAATAAGGAACAAATAAGAAACATTTATAAATTTAATATGTTTTGCTTTTATTCAGAAAATGAAATATAGAGGAGAAAAGAAAATTCTGGTATTTTTATTTTTGTGTTGTTTGTTTTTCATTATTTAAGCAAACCTCACATGTATCTGTCCTGTCAAACAGCATTTGTGTGCATAATTCATGTGTGTATGTGTATCACAATTCTAGCTGGTCTATGAGGGATTTAGTTGATAATGTGTGTGAATGTGTGTCCATCTAGAGGGCATTTTCATCTATGTCTGGTAGATGTCCATATGTTGGTTGGGAGATGGTTTGTGTGAGAGTAGAAGAATTTTAGTTACAGTGTTTGTGATTGTTGGTAGACAGATCTTAGATTCTTTAAGTATGGATTTTATAAAAGTTGATGATTTAATAAAGTGTGTTTGACATATGTTTATAAATGGCAAAATATTTATCAAGTGCCCCTTTAAGAGTTTCCTACATAATAAATTATGTTCTTTTCTAATTAGGATAGTGTTTCTAAAATCAAATTTATGGCCTGTTTCATAGTAATTCTAATGGGGTATCATTTTATCACTTAACAACAATAGAAAAATGAACCCCACTTTATGTCCAGTAGAATCTTATATTAATAATAGTTTAGATATACCATGAAAATGAGAGCATAATATTTTGTTAAGTTCTTATTATTATAAGGAAATTTTAATAGGTGAGATTAAATAAATTTATCAGGATTATTCTAATATTTATTAATGCTTGAGGGATGAGTTTATTACTTAATAACAATAGAAAAACGACCCCCCCACTTTATGTCTAGCAGAATCTTATATTACTACTCATTTACCCCTGGCATCAAAGTATCACTCTAACTCTTCTCCCCCACCAGTAATGGGTTTAATAGTAGGACGTATGTCTGGAAATATACAGAAAAATCATTGTTATCTAAACAAATATCACTCACAAAAAAATAATTTTTCTGATCTAAAATGTATTGTTGTTGTTGTTAAAATAATTGATTAAGTATTAAATAATAGAAAATAATGAATATGTAATAAACTGTGAAAATAAATATAATAGGAATATAAGGAAAGCTAAATTTAACTTTTAAATGGAAATGGAGTTTGCCTAATTAAAGAGTAGCCTCCCCTTATTTATTCATTTGCAAATAATTATAATAAAAATTCTGTAAATAAGTTGTAACTTGACATTGAGCTTAACAGTCACCTTTGACAGTCTTTAAGTGCCTATTTATCTATTTATAAAACTGTGAATAATTCACAGCCGAGAATACCATGGACTGAACATGTGACCAGTGACAAAGTCTTAGAGAAGGTGGAAACAGAAAACACTTATGCTTAACGTCAGAAAGAGACTGTCGACATTACAAGGGCACATAATAAGGAAAGAGAGCGTAAACGATTTGGCACTCACAGGTCATACTGAAAGCAAGAGGGGCAGAAGAAAACATTGCATAACCTACCTGACAAGCTTGTAAATGATTGGCAGGACAGAGTATCGCAAAAAGACAAAAATTACTATGAGCTACAAAAGACAGGAAATTGTGGAGAGCCATGATCGCCAATTTTGTGAAGGGACATAGTACATAGAAGAAGAATTTACAACAACTATACACTGCAAGCATTTCAAACATTATAGAAATTATTTATTATAGAGACGTATTGTGAATAATTTAATTTAAAAACTATCCAACTATAAATTTATTGAGTTGTATCATTGGAACAAATTTTCAGAGTAGGGCAGTTTTTTTTACATGTGTTGTGTAGAGACTTGGTTTGAGTAAAAAAAAAAAAAACTATTGATGTCATTATTGTTGAGCTTTAGATCTTACCGTAGATCACTTTGAAGCAGTTGTACTTTATGTTATTTTATTCTGTATTCTTTCCCAGCAAAATTGCTGTTTTTATTATCTTGAGATATAAAGTTACAAATTAAATATTGTAATTTGCCTTTTTAAATTTAACAAAATGCTAAACTGTTTCAAGAAATATAGGCATGTCATTTTTGTCTATTATTGTATATCTCAAGGATGGCTAGTGTTAGGGTCACTAAATTTTCTCTGGCTACTAAAGTCCAGACCATGTTTTAGTATATTAATTTTTGAAAATTTCTAAACTTTTAAAGTTTTTAGCAAGGTTTTTGATTTCCATTGTAAATATAGTGCTAAACTAGATTCTTACTATGTGTTCATCAAACCGAATCAAAATCTTTTTTGGTAACTGTACAAGACAGACACCAAACTGAAAATGTGCATTTTCATGACTATTCTTGGGAAAGGTAGTAGAGTGGATTTTAGCAATGTATTTGATTTTCACTGTAAGTATATTGCTAAACTGGATCCTTACTTTGTGTCCATTAGGATAGAAAAGAAAATCTGTATCTTTTCATACAAGACAGACATCCAGCTAAAAATGTACATTGTCATGACCATTCTTGGGAAAAATATATATTTTTTTTTGTTAACAAGGCATTCGATTTCCACTGTAAGTATAATGCTAAACTGAACCATTACTTTGTGTCTATATGATTAGCTGAACTGAATCATTATTCTTTTATTTAACTACTGTATATACTTGCATATCATGTAACTTTTGAGAACCTAATTTTGAAGCTAATTTTAAGGGGGTCACATTATACATGAGATATAAAATTAGCGTATGTACTGCTGGCTCTGGCTACACCGTTGACCAAACTATATATCCATTTACTGTAGTCAAAAAGTAAAGATGTATTTCAAATAAACATGATTTTGATAAAACTTATGTTTTACTTTACTATATCCAATAATAATGCATGTAATATTCACATAATAATATCGTATTATAAAATATAAACATAGTGAATATGCATCTTTTCCATTGTTTATGTTTAGCTGTTTTGAGTTCAGTTGTTTATGGCTATACACGTTTACGCAACAAGTATAGCGTCACTTTTATCATTCTCTTTTACTTTTTTAACTCATTTAACTAGAAGATGGGATAAAGAGATAGTGGAAAAGAGTTTAGTCTATTCTAATTTGGTCTCTCAAAAAAGGAACTCACATGATACACGAGATACATGATAAAATCATTTTTTATAAGTGAAACTTTTTGGGTTTCATTCATCATGAGATTGTGCATTACACAAGTATTTACAGTATATGGAATGGAGACCTATCTGAAAAATTCCTCACCACAAAACTGTTATTTCATGATTTGATCTCTGTTTGAAGATAAGGTCTTGTTTAGATCTTTGGCAGGAATTAGCATAAAGTTCTGTCCATAAGATGAGGTCTTTGATAATATTTTTAATTCTGTAAATATGAATAAATTATTTGTTAAATATTTATTTTTAATTTTTTCAGATTGCTCATGTTATTAGAGAAATCCAAGTATTCCAACAGACACCTTACAGAATTGAGCATCATGCCAGGGTGAGTAAGGTTTTGATCAAAAGGAGAATATTCAAAAACTGAGCTTCTTTCTTCATTGCACATATTGCTTCCTCTTGAAATGCTACCAATTATTTTTCATAAATGACCATCTGGCTTTCCTTATGATCTGCCATTGTTAAACATCATTTTATTTAGAGTGTGTTTATTTTAAATTAGGTATATTTGAATGACAAACATGCAAAATCCTGATCGCTGTTATAAAAGATGCATTTGTAAAGAACTTTGTTCATCCTTTCAGTATTAAATTCATTGTGAATCAAAGATAATTTTAAATGTATTCAAATTTATTGAGAGTCATTTATAATTAAATAAACTGTACGCAACAAAAATGTGAGATTTTTTTGGTAAATTTTCTGACACAGAAAATGAGATGAAAAGATCCTGATGATTCTGATATCTTAAATATGGAAGGCCATCAAATCAATAACTTCATGAAATCCATGACTTAGCTAAACATGTAATGCATTTCAAATTTTCTTAATCCTGTATATGATTTTCAATTGAGATTATTTTCAAATTGCATTGGGTTGATTTTACAAGTATTCAATTTGTTTTTATTAATTCCATATACACTGCTTCCTTACTTTCCCATACTTTTCAATATTTGAACCTTATACAACTGATTTATTTCTTGGCCTTTTTAATGATCCAATTTATTTCAATTAATTTCTAATTTCCAGTCATTACAGTTATGGCTTTAGCAGCAAGATCATTTCTATATATCCTGACTTTTATTATATGTACTAAGGAATGCTGAGAAATTGACTGCAAATCTTTTACTGCTTTCAGTCAAGAGCTTTTCAGCAACCCCCCCACACACACACACACT